>LPNX010614828.1:82280-147730 GCA_001517045.1 Pseudotsuga menziesii
GCCAAGGGTTTTAAGGTTTTACCCTAACCCTAGGACATTAAGGAAGGTGACCAACCTTTCTCTTGAGAGGTCTTTCCAAAGTTTGGCAAGCTAGGGCCTTCTCCAATAGCCACAAGGGCTCGTTAAAGGAAGCCTAGCTAGGGAAAAACTTAGAGACCTAAGGCCCAAGATTCTAACGACTCCTTTTAGAGGATGTCCTTCACAATACTATGGTGACAAAAGGCTGAAAAACGACCTAGTTTAGACAAAATGCAGAACTAATGGCTACCATTCAACCATAAACAAACATCATCCATCAACATTTAACAAACAGAAATCAAGACAAGAGCATAGATACCTCCTTGTGCATGTGTTAAGCTAACAATTCTAGCATCACCTTAGCAAAGAGAAAGAACCAAAGATACTTCAAGAGATTGCCATTAAACCAGAAAAAGAAGTCTCCTCAAGAGGTGTGCATCACTCCATGAACCTTAAGAAGGGTAAAAAAGTAGCATAATGTTTTATCCCACTTGTCTTATGTTAAAATGAAGGGAGGAGAGGCTTATAAATAGCCTCTCACACTCACTTTACAAAAATATCCAAGCCGACATGCCTTAAAAGTCATTTTGAAATTATAAAATGTCAACTTAAAATTATAACATAAAATAATATAAAAAATAGTCTAACGTAGGCTTATAGTAGGTTACCTGGGGTATTTTCCCCCTAGGTGCCAAAAACTGCTAAAATAAGCGAATCACTCCGAACGAAAGGCTCGCGTGAGCTAAAGGGAGGGCGTTATACCTCATCTAACCCCGAAATGTTGTAAAATCCCTCAACGCCCCCCCTCAAAGTAGCATGTACATACTTGAAAGAAGGAGACATCCTTTTGAGGAAGGAGACCGAGGAGAGAAGGCGCCAGCTAGCTGCAAGGCTAGGAGGGTGTCCTGGGTGGCTGTGAAGAGAGACGAATGTCTCATAGCTAAAGCAAAGGCCACCAGAGCAAGCAAACAAGGTGTGGGGTCATGTGAATCCACCCCTAGGAGCCCAAGACACCAACCCCGGGGTTTAAAAACCCCAACAAAGGGAAGTCGGCAGTGCCATTAAGCCATAGTACTCCTAAAGGAAGGACCAAAGGGCCCGACCATGACCACCACTGCAAAATAACACCCCTCCTGGTCGAAAAAATGGCCTCTCTCTCCCTGGGGCATATCTGAAGGTGCACTGGGTACAAGTGTTGCGTAACACTAGACCAACACTTTTACATAAAAAAGCCAAGACTTGACCTTTTACAATGGAAAAAGACTCCCTCACTCTCGTACATCCTGAAGGGCATGCTTCAGACAATATAAGGTGTAACAACTAACTCCAACTACAGGACATGCGCTCTTCTCGAGAATGTATGAGAACCCCCTGAAATCTCCTAAAGAAATGAAAGCTATAGACCTACACACCCATTTAACAAAAACTTCATCAAATGCATCAGAGGCAGACACTTTCGTCCTACCTTGTTCAAATCAAGATGACATGCATAAAAATAACAAATGCAATGCATGGGTAAAATAAATGACACATCAAAATGCTCATGCATGAGATTATGCAACCTAACTACCTACTTTAAGCATGGCAAGAGAAATAAGTCAACTGAAATCATACCATTAGTGAAGCCAGTTCAACGCATCATTCATGTTAGGGCTCTTCCCTTGTCTCTGGCAATAGTCCAAGACAAAAGCACGTCAATGGTGAGCTAAGTAGATGTCATTACTTTCATCGGAATGGGGCTGGAACAATGGAAAATATCACAAACCCGAATTCCTTTAAATTCCTGCCAAGAAGAACGGACCCTTTCACAAGCCCCTTCTATCCAAACTTAGATAGGGCTCAAGTACAAATCATCATCATCATCATGGACCTACTTACTAGACATTATTTGTTGCCCCTGTTGTCCGCCGAACGCACACCAGCAGTAGAAATCTAATAAAAGTTGTCTCCTCACTTGAGAAAGTGAGAGAGGTGTGACCTTGGGGGAAAGCACAGAGCCAGGTACTATCACCTACTCCTAGCTCCTCCGTTTAGGCTAACTCCTAACTAAGCCAAGGGGGGTAGTCCCTAACAAAGCGTTTCTATGGCTCAATGTTTTAATTGTTTTTTGGTGGTTGCGGATGCGGATGGGTGTTGTTTAGGAGTTTTCTGATGGGAAGATCACAGTTTTAACTTTTAGAAAATTACAATGATATGCTTGCAACATTCAAATAAACACAACACTAATTGAATTAAACAAAAGCATCCATAATGATAAGATATTGAATAATACACTAGAGATATGAAAATAAAATAATAACAGACCAGTGTCTTATCCAATGGATATGGAGTCACAAATTGTAGTGTTGGGATGCTTGATACAAGAGTTCAATGTTTGTGCGATCGTTTTGCAAATGCTCTTTGTAAATTTTATCAAGTCTTAGTGATCTTGGATTATTATGGTTGAGAGAACAAGGTATCAAAGTCCAACCGAAAAAAGTATTCTAAGTCGTTCCGTTCGAGACCTGTCGGCCCGTCTAGTATCTCGGGCTAGGTGTTCGGAGAAATTAACCAGCAAGCCGGGAAACTTACACAACAGGGTGTTCCGGCGCCCTTACTAAGAACAACTCGAATGCTTTTGACAATGCCGGTGCGTTGGTTGTGGGGGTGAAGATTTTATTATGTTATCACTTGCAAGATTAACAAATCCGATCACCGTTTTGAGTACGAGTCCAACTTTTCAGGGTCGGCAAAGCATACTAGGTGAGGGATAGCAACGAAGTAAATTTTAAGTGGAGAAATGTGAGTTGGAATTATTTTATTATTATGAGCACACAGTTCTACTCTCCGACAAAGAGTGCTCTTGACTTTGTCTGATGACAAAAGTTCAAGAGACTTTAATTAATCTATATGCTTGATGCAAGGATAATGCAGTGGGAATGCTCTCTGACAGAGAGTGCTCTTGACTTGGGTTATTGCAAGTTCAAGAGACTTTGGTTCTTTTTATAAGACAATCAGCTTGTAAATTGAAACCACATGATAGCTCAACAAATTGTAAAACAACGACACAATGACATAGCAAAATGAAACTAAGCTACTAGCATAAATAAACTAAGCTAAGAGGATGCAAACCACTCAAAGGACAATGCAAGACTTCCCCAAATGTGGGAAGTCGAGTGTGGGGGATTAAAGACCCCACTCATGAAACTTTTATTAAACTGTTACAATCTTTTGGATTTTCAACCTTTGAAAAAAAAAACTTGAAGAGTTAAAATAGAAGAAGCCTTAATAGCTTTTACAAAAGGAGAGTGATGGTTCACAACTTCTTCTTGGTTTCTTCTTCAAGTTTTCTTGCTTCTTGTCCTTTATAGATTTCTTCTTTGATCACCTAAGGCACAACAAAGCTCATAGACCCGTTATTGTCAATCAAATCAAAGAAATAAATTGGAACTAGGTAACCTAACGCTAGTTCTAGACTTTGAAAATTGAGCTCTATATGAAAGGGAGCAAACTAGTCTATATGCCAAATCAACTTCTAGATGCAAGTTTTGAACTTCCAATTTTTTCTTTAATCTTTTTTCGAAAATGAAACTAAATGCAAAAAATTACATGCAAAGTGGGAAATAAGAGATGGTATAATGGAGCAAAAAGGGAGCAAGAAGAAGGCTGAAATGAATGAGGAAAAGAGGAAAAAAGGGGGAGCGAACAGCGGTGAAGAATGCTGCAAAAAAGTGCAGGAAGAGGCTGAAAACAACGACAAAAGAGCGCAGCCAACAAAAAGGATAGTTGGATGCAGCAAAAGTGAAAAATAGGGCAGCGAAAAAGGTGAAAAGAGAGTCAACCAAACAGTAAAAATGGGGCAGCGAGAGGACTGAAAAACGGGGCAGTGAACATAGAAGAGGAGGACAAGGCAAACAAGGCAAGAAAGAAGAGGCTAGCAAGCAAGAAATCGAGAAGATCAAGGAGCAAACAAGAAAACTGGAAGAGGGAAGTTCGTAAATCCAGGTAACCAAATGTGTTTTTTGAAACTTTGTTGATGGAGGGAAGGAGAAGCTCTGACAGCTATGTCTCTTTCTTGGATTGGGAAGTGCTTAGAAAGACCTGCAAGATGAAGGACTTAGATGGAAAAAACCACTGGTTCATGAAGAAGAGCTTGATCTCAAGCTTGTTCTTCACCCCTAATGATCCCTGCAAAACCCTTACAAACAATATAAAATCCGAACAAAATACTCATAAACTAGATTGTTAGCCCTCCAGAGTATATAATGAAGAATGATTTAATGATTGAAAAAGCAAGGTGAGAGAGATATCACCAAGGACAATGTGAATCCACAACTCCAATGACTCATGCACAGACCTCCAAAGTCACAACTTTATTCCAACTTCAAACAAATATTACAATAATTTTGGCAGAGTGTTCATGCCCAAAATCTCCATGAAGAATAGGGCTCCAAGAGCCTCTACTTATACAAAACCAAGCCCTAGGGGGACTTAATGAACCAGAGATCAATCCAGAGCTAAGTTGAGTTGAAGAGGAGCTAAACTGAACTGAACCTTTGTTGAAGGAGTGACTGGTGGGATTGATTTGAGTTGATTGGATTCAAAACAAGGAGGAGGTGCCACATATCCATGTGTACCCACCAAGCTCCCTACCAACCCAACCGCATGCTCCACATGCTGGCGTCAATCCCTCAAAACAAGCTTACGATTTCACCAAACCTTGACATCACCACCACTTTGTACGATCCACATGAGTGAGCTCCAAGCTTGGATTGATGTCACCATTATAACTTGAAACATTTGCTTACATTAATCCGTAGCTTCATAGTTTATCACGTTAAGGGGTCTACCTAATCCTACTCATCCATTTGCGTGGCAGCGCAAGCCATTACCTCCTTCACGCGAATCTCTTCATGAAGTAACTCGCTATATGCCACCCACTTTACCATACTATGGATTTAAATTAAAATAATCTTTAAATGGGGAGGGGTCCACATATTCCCACTCACACCCGAACTTCACATGCTAGCGTGGGTGCTTTCTCATTCATGTTATCCCCTTCTCCTCCAACCATCATGATATGTTTATGTGTTTACCATACCATGGTTTAAAATATTAATTTAATTCTTTAAGTGGATGGGTCCCCCAATCCCACTCATCACTACCACATAAGTGTGAGTCCCTTTACCTTCACGTCATCCCCTTCCATTTGAATTGATTTGATTTCACCTTTTTTATCCAAAGTTTAAGTCACATTACACTTAGAAAATGATCGCATGAGTTGTTGTGACATCATGCCATGTCACCTTACCCTTTTTTTATTATTTTTTTACTTTTGGTGCATTTTCTCCAAAATTAGCAATTAAATGCCACTCTGGTGCTCAATTAGCCGAATGATGACTTTCGAGATGCTTCTGCTGGCCGAATGATGGTGAAAGTGGCCCCCGGGGTGAAGACGCTGCTCTAAGCTTGAAAATGAGCCCAACATCGAGGTTTTTGGGTGGGTGAATCTTCGGGAAAGTCAAACCCTAGTTTGACAGCTGCACCAGAAAACAGCGAGAAGTTGCAGAAGTTGAATCTCACAAACCTGATTTGGAAGGTGAAGACTTGAGATCTCCAGAAACCAAGCACACCAGTCAATTCGCCTCAATCAAGTGCATCTCCTGGTAAGTTCAGTTTCTCATTCTACAGAATTTCAATTTTTGTGATTTTCTGACAAGATGACCCTAAGCACTAAGCTTGAGGACAAGCTAGAAGGCATAGAGAATTTCCGAGCATGGAAATACAAGATTGGTCTCATTCTCCAAGAGAATGATCTTGATAAGTATACATTAGAGGAAATTTCAACTCAAAATGGACCTCCTAAAATGAACTAATAAAATAATAAAATAATATTTATTAATTTTGGAGGAAGAAAAGAAAAAAACTACTTTTTTGTTTGTATTTTTGACATATCTCCCCGTGTTTTTACTCAAATTTCGATCGGGAGAGCTCGTTGGATGCGGAATTAAATTCTGCATCCAACGAGTACCCACTCGGCATACTTTTGACGGACCCCGCTACCCCAAAAACAAGAAATACCTGAAAAAATGGAATGATATGTCATCATTCCATTTTTTCAGGGATTTCTTGTTTTTGGGGCATCATTCCATTTTTTCAGGTATTTCTTGTTTTTGGGGTAGCGGGGTCCGTCAAAAGTATGCCGAGTGGGTACTCATTGGATGCAGAATTTAATTCCGCATCCAACGAGCTATCCCGATCGAAATTTGAGTAAAAACACGGGGAGATATGTCAAAAAAAAAACAAAAAAAGTAGTTTTTTTATGATACCTATCCCCAAATTTATATTAAAAAAGTGTTTAAGACCTATACGGTATTTCAAATTTAAAGCAATTTCATTGGCTAACACATGATGACATGGAATTTGAATAAAAGTTAAAAGGCCCATTTTGAGTTGAAATTTCCTCTAATGTCAAAGAGGAAGTTGCAGAACCTGAAGAAACTGAAGCTAAGGAGAAGCACAAGAAGGATATGATTAGGGCACAAAGGATTATTGTTGACTCTATCAAGGATCACTTGATCCCTCAAGTGTCATCCAAGAAGACTCCAAAAGAAATGTATGATGCCCTATCCAGAATGTATGAGGGTAGAAACATCAACAGAAAGATGAATCTAAGAGCTCAACTGAAGAGCACCAAGATGAGTCATGGAGAATCCATCCAGGACTACTTCACAAGGGTTTCTCAGATCAAAGAACAACTAGAAGCCATTGGAGACAAAATTGATGAACATGAGATGGTTATGACTGCTCTCAATGGTCTCACTAGACCCTGATAGTCATTCATCCAAATGATGTGTGCCAGAAAGGAAAGCATGAAGTTTGATATTGTATGGGAAGACTGCATTCAAGAGGAGACTAGAGTGGCAAATAGAGAAGCCCTACTAAAGGAGGATGATCAAGCCCTAGCCACTCATATCAAGAGAAGAAGAAGTCAACCCAACTTCAAGAAGGGAAACCACAAGGAGTATCAACCTGCCAGAAGGTTCCAAAGATCAAGAGAAAGTCTATCAAATAAGGACTACTCTGGCTTTCAATGTTTCCATTGTAATAAGATAGGACACATTGCCAAAAATTGTCCTATGAAGAAACAAGAATATAAGAAGAGGATCAGCAACAACAAAAGACATCATGCTCATCTAGCTGAAGATGAGGATGAAAAAGAAGAAGAGGAAGGACCTCCAAGGAAGCAAGCAAGAGAAGAAGATGCAGAAGAGTATGTACTATTTTCTGCAATCTTTGGGTCTGTAACATCTGGAGAAGACACTTGGCTTATTGATAGTGGTGCTTCAAAGCACATGACGGGACAAAAGAAAACTTTGTCCAAACTTGAAGAAAAGAACTCTCCTCAGAAAGTATCCCTAGGAGATGACTATCAATATCCGATCAAAGGAGATGGTGAAGCAAGCTACAAGCGTGATTCAAGAAATCCCCTAAAGATGAAAGAAGTATTATATGTACCTGGTCTAAAGAAGAATCTACTTTCTATCTCAACTTTAGATAAGAAAGGACTCAGAGTTGCATTCATAGATGGCCAAGTACTCATGTGGCCCAAAGAGAAGAATATTGAAGATGCAGTTATCATTGGTGAAGAAGGAGGCATGTATAAACTCAAGGGACATTCAGAAACAGCCCTTGTTCATGAGTCCACTGATCTTAGTGAACTATGGCATAGAAGGCTTGCTCACATAAATTACAAAGCACTACCGCATGTGAACAAAGTAGTGACACGATTACCAAATATGAAGATCAAACATGAAGGCATTTGCAAAAGTTGTGTGAAAGGAAAGAACACCAAGAATCCATTTCCGAAGAGCAAAACAAAAACAAAAGGTACGCTAGAATTGATTCATTCAGATGTGTGTGGTCCAATGTCCTCCACATCTTTAAGTGGTTTCAAATATTATATTACATTGATTGATGACTATTCAAGAAAGACTTGGATATACTTCTTGAAAGCAAAGAGTGAAGTGTTTGAGAAATTCAAGGAATTCAAAGCCTTGATAGAGAATCTTTTAGACAAGAGAATCAAAACACTCCGATCAGACAATGGTGGAGAGTATACTTCAAAAGAGTTTGAAGCCTTCTGTAAAGATGCTGGAATCAAGAGGGAACTAACCACTCCCTACAATCCTCAACAGAATGGTGTTGCGGAAAGAAAGAACAGAACCATCATGGAGGCAGTGAAGACAATGATATATGATCAAGATCTTCCAATGCATCTATGGGCAGAAGCAGCAAGAACTATTGTCTACGTACAGAATAGAATATCTCACAGTGCTCTTGGATTCAAGACTCCTGAAGAGATGTTCACGGGAAAGAAGCCTGAGGTAAGTCACCTCAAGATTTTTGGTTGTCCTGTATATGTTCATATACCAAAAGAGAAAAGAACCAAATTGGACCCTTCTGGAAAGAAGGGAATATTTGTTGGATACTGTGAAGTGTCCAAGGCATTCAGAATTTACATTCTTGGATTCCATCACATGGAAATCAGTAGAGATGTAACATTTGATGAAGAAGCAGCTCTCAGGAGATCCAAAAAGTGTCAACATGAAAAAGTATATGAGGAAGATGTACCTCCCAGAAATGTCGAGAATACATTCCTCCCTAAAGATGAAGTACCTGAAGAACATGATATGACAGAACCACAAGAACCTCCTACGATGGAGATGTCACGAAAGAGAAAGCCTGCTTGGGCAAGAGAAATTATACACGAAGCAGAAAGATATGGAGCTCCTGAAGGCTCCACAAGGATAAGCAAGAAGCCTAAGCCATTTTCCATCTATGTGGCTTTGATGTGTGATCTGGTGGATCAAGAACCTACAAACTACGAAGAAGCGGTACGAAAGAAAGAATGGGTAGAAGCAATGACTGAAGAATACCAGTCAATAATGAAGAATGATGTATGGGATATAGTTCCCAAACCAGAAGGAAAGAGTGTAGTATACTCCAAATGGATCTACAAGATAAAACATGCAGCTAACGGAAGTATCGAAAAGTATAAAGCAAGATTTGTGGCCAGAGGTTTCTCTCCGAAAGAGGGAATTGATTATGAAGAGACATTTGCTCTAGTAGCACGGTATACTTCAATTAGAACGATCATGGCACTTGCATCCATGATGAAGTGGGGCTTACACCAGATGGATGTGAAGACAGCCTTCCTGAATGGTGTGATTGAAGAAGAAGTATACATAGAACAACCACAAGGATTTGAAGTTGAAGACAGAAAGACTCATGTATGCAAGTTGAAGAAGGCCCTGTATGAACTGAAGCAAGCTCCCAGAGCTTGGTATGGAAGGATAGATAGTTTCCTAACGAGCATGGGCTTTGCCAAGAGTAAAGCCGATCCTAACCTTTACCTCAAGGTCATAGAAGACGAACCTATCATACTATTACTATATATGGATGATTTATTTCTGACAAGAAATGAGAAACAGATTGTGGAAAGCAAGAAAAAAATCGCCGAAGAATTTGAGATGAAAGACCTTGGGTTAATGCATTATTTCCTAGGTCAGGAAGTATGGCAAAGTTCAGAAGGAATCTTTCTCAACCAAGGAAACTATGCAGTAGAGATATTGAAAAGATTCGATATGTTGGAATGCAAAGCCATGGCCACACCCATGGATTCCAACCTAAAGTTGTTAGCTGATGACTCGTCAGAGTTAGTGTATGTGACTCAATACAGACAGATTATTGGGTCGTTGATGTATCTAACAAATACCAGACCAGACATTTGTTTTGCTGTGAACACCTTGAGTCAGTATCTAGTTCAAACCTAGACGGGTTCACCTGATAAATGCAAAACATGTGATGAGATATCTAAAAGAGACTATAGAATTTGTTCTGTATTATGATGGAAACCATGATTACAGATTGTATGGCTATACAGATGCAGACTGGGCTGGAAGTGTCTCTGACAGGAAAAGCACATCAGGTGGATGCTTTTGTCTGGGATGTGCTATGATTTCATGGTTTAGCAGGAAACAGTCCAGTGTTGCTCTTAGCACAGCTGAAGCAGAATATATAGCAACTTGCTTTGCTAGTTGTGAAGCCATATGGCTTCGGAAGCTGATGTCAGGTTTATTCAACTTGGAGTTGGATACTACCGTGATTCTATGTGATAACCAAAGCTGTATAAAGATGACGGAGAACCCAGTGTTCCACGATAGATCGAAGCACATAGAAATCCGGTATTTCTACATTCGAGATATGATGCAGAAGGGAGCCATAAAACTCCAGTATGTGAGTACTGATGAACAAGTTGCTAATGTGTTGACGAAGCCTCTGTCCCGAATAAAGTTCGAATACTTTCGAGACAAGCTTGGTGTTGTTCAGAAAGACCTTCCTCGAAAGGGGGAGCAGTGATGTTGCAGTGAGAGTGTATCATCCCTGGACATTTGTCCTAAAGTGATCTGTAGACTTATGTGTCCGAGAATGAAGAGGGATTGTATCATCTCGAGACATTTGTCTAAAACAGATCCGATGGCTTTGGTCCTCGAGAATGTGGTGGGATTGCATCATCCCTGAACTTTTGTTCAAAATGTATCCGGAGGCTTCGGTCCCCATGAATGTGGTGAGATTGCATCATCCCTGAACTTTTGTTCAAAATGTATCCGTAGGCTTCGGTCCCCGTGAATGTGGTGGGATTGCATCATCCCTAAACTTTTGTTTAAAATGTATCCGAAGGCTTCGGTCCCCGTGAATGTGGCGAGATTGCATCATCCCTAAAATTTTGTTCAGAATGTATCCGGAGGCTTCGGTCCCCGTGAATGTGGTAGGATTGCATTATCCTTGGACTCAGTCCTAAAGTGATAGGGAGTGATTATCCCGTAATTGTATCCGGTAACTTCGGCTGTCAAGAATGTGGTAGGATTGTATCATCCCTGGACTTAAGTCCAAAAGACATCCGTCTTCCTGTTGTGGATTGCAGGTTGCTAATGATGATGATGTTGTTGATCGGAAGATCAGAGTATGATGATAATGCTGTTGACCGAAAGTTCAGAGTATGATGATGATGATGATGCTGAGCGAAAGTTCATAGTATGATGATGATGATGTTGCTGATCAAAAGGTCAAAGTACTGCTGATGATGATGATGTCGATCAAGCGTTCAAAGTGTTGCTGCTGCTGAAAATTGAAGATGAAGACTATATGTTGAAGATGATAAAAAGTTTTCGATGATCTGTATATGTATCACCCTGATGATGATGTTGATGATGCCCTCCTTCTCCTACTATTGTTGTTGTTGATGTTGTTGTAGAATACCCTTCTCGTTAAGGGGGGTTGTTGAATTATTGTAACTTCGAAGAATATTCTAAATATATTTTTGTGGTCCCCGATGTTCCTATCGGGAGAATCACTCGTATTTCTTTGTACTCTGATGTTCCTAATCGGGAGAATTAATAAGAGTCATGAGGAAGTCCCCTCTGTTGTAAGTCGAGTCATTAGTACCCTCCAAAATATATTATTATATTAAGTTAACCCAGTTATGGTTACTCGAGCCTACATGACAGGGTTAAATGTCAAGTGAACGAAAGAATATAAATAGAGGTGAGGCGCTCCTCATTTGGAACACACACACTCACTTGTGTAGCGCATAAGAGAGAGAGAGGAAGAGTTGTAGCTGGAGAAGGAGGAGGATCATTCTTTTGGGTTTTACCTTTTATCTTTTTGGGGCATCTATATTGAGGAAGCTTTTGCTGGGTTTTTCCTTTTAGGGTTTTCCCAAGATAAATCTGTGTTGTTCTTGTGATATTGTTTCTTTCAGTGATCCTGTCTATATGCTTTTGTTATGAAATTGAAATTAAATGTTGATAATCTAGCTTAGCATATGGGATTTTTTAACACAAGTGAGAGTCGATTAACCAACCGACTGGTTCAAAAAGTGGCTAACCGACTGACTCATAAAGGGCCTAAATTCACACGATTGTCTATGAGTTGCAACCGACTTGGATATTCAAACGGGACATAATCAACCATGTTTTAAGGGGATTAATTAAGCACTCAAGTATAAATAAGTGAGCTCATGTTTTAGTGCAAGGTAGGTATGACTATGATGACATGCAATATTGTACTCTATGCCATAAGACTATCTCTAGACACTAATGAGTTCCCTTGGATATGTTCTTTACGTTTTATGGTTTATACTAATAAAAAGGCGTGAAATAAGCTTTAAAATTAAAATATCACATGCATATCATATAGAGAATTGCCAAATGACACACCATCATAATTCTCTCCACGACATAAGGATAGGGATATGAGTGTACTAGCAATGGAGTAAATAAGGCCATAGGTCAAGGGTTCATACTAATTCAAAAAGGAAAAGAAGACTGAAGCTTGTTGGAAGATTATTGGAAATATGTGTTGGTTTATGTAAACCTTCATAAATGTAGCACGTTGTTTTGTATGGCTAAAGCTGCCATTGTATCAATTTTGATATGCAAGTTGTTTTATCACATATGCAAGTCACTGGGGTTTATATGAAACGGAGTTGTGGGGAATTGGCAAAAAAACAGAATGAAGAAAAAAAAATCATTGTACTTCTACACTATAGTAGACAAGCATTTGATACAATAAAATGTCCACAAATCAATGATTTTTTGAACCAAAAGTAAGCCTCTATCAATTTTGGAAAATTACAATGAAACAAAATCCATGAGACATAAATGTCAAATTACCATTCACCAATTTAGGATTAAGGTTTTACTTTTGATTTATAAGCTTTGACGCTTTATATCAAGTTTTGAGGTTCAATTTAGGGTTAGGGTTTTATAGTTTCTCGTTGGGGTTATTTATTTGTTTATTTTCATGTCAAAAAATTACTATTTCTAGTCAAAAACTTGCCTTGTAGAAGCTGAAACGTTTCAAAAAACCACGAACCTACTGGAAACGTTTCAGGAAACGGTTGGAAACTATGGAAACTTTTCAGGAAATGGATGGAAACATTTCAGGAAACGACTAGAAACGTCCTGGAAATGTTTCTGAATTTTGGATACAGCTTGGAAACATTTCAGTGTCGATTCCAAGCCATATCCCCTCAGTTTCAGTTTCTAAAACAAGGAACAACGTTTCCCCTCCCCTTCCTAGACATTTCCGGTAACTTAGCACCAAAACTATAAAGAGGACCTGTTGTCCGCTGAATGCACACCAGCAGCAGAAATCTAATAAAAGCTATCTCCTCACTTGAGAAAGTGGGAGAGGTGTGGCCTTGGGGGCAAGCACAGAGCCAGGTACTATCACCTACTCCTAACTCCTCTGTTTAGGCTAACTCCTAACGAAGCCAAGGGGGTAGTCCCTAACAAAGAGTTTCTATGGCTCAATGTTTTAAATGTTTTTTGGTGGTCGCAGATGTGGATGGGTGTTGTTTAGTTTTTTGATGGGACGATCACAGTTTTAACTTTAAAAAATTACAAAGATATGCTTGCGATATTTAAACGAAACACAACACTGATTGAATTAAACAAAAGCATCCATAATGATGAGATATTGAACAATACACTTGAGATAAGAAAATACAATAATAACAAACCAGTGTCTTATCCAATGGGCATGGAGTCAAAAATTGTAGTGTTGGGATGCTTGATACAAGAGTTCAGTGTTTGTGCGATCGTTTGCAAATACTCTTTGTGAATTTTATCAAGTTTTAGCGATCTTGGATTATTATGGCTGAGAGAACTAGGTATCAAAGTCTAACTGGAAACGTATTCTAAGTCGTACCGTTTGAGACCTGTCGGCCCGTCCAGTATCTCAGGCTAGGTGTTCGGAGAATTTAACTAGCAACCTGGGAAGCTTAGACAACGGGGGGTTTCGGCGCCCTTACTAAGAACAACTTGAATGCTTTTGACAACGCCGGTGTGTTGGTTGTGGGGTGAAAATTTTATTATTGTTATCACTTATCCAATTAACAATTCCAACCACTGTTTTGAGTACAAGCCCAACCCCTAAGGGTCGGCAGAGCATACTAAGTGGAGGAAGCCAAAGAGATAAATTTATTATGGGGGAATGTGAGTTTGAAAGTATTTTATGATTATGAGCACACAGTTCAACTCTGCGACAGAAAGTGCTCTTGACTTCGTCTTATGACATAAGTTCAAGAGACTTTAACTAATCTATATGCTTGATGCAAGGATAATGCAGTGGGAATGCTCTCCGACAGAGAGTGCTTTTGACTTGGGTTATTGCAAGTTCAAGAGACTTTGGTTCTTTTTATAAGACAATCAGCTTGTAAATTGAAACCACGTGATAGCTCAACAAATTGTAAAACAACGAAACAATGACATAGCAAAATGATAAACTACTTGCAAATGAAATAAATGAGAAACTAGTGTTCTACAACAACAAGAAACTAATCTAGCAAGGAAAAGTCAAAAATTGACTTCAAGACACACTATCCCCGAAATTTCCAGCTAGCTGGTCATATGCAGGAAGACAGAGGGGAAAGAGAGGTAGCATGCAATGTCAATGCGGCACTTGGGATGAATTCCCAAGGTACTTCTCAGGTCAAGACTGAAACAATAAAAGCTCTAAGTACAGAATTAAACTACTCTAAGCATGCGAAGTAAATCTAAGCTAAGAGCACAAGACACTCTTCCCCAAATGGGGAAGAAGCAACCAAAAGATGGGAGGCCTTATCCCACTTTGCCCTTTTGTTAAGAGAGTACAATATTTAGGATTTTCAACCTTAGAGAAAGAAAAAGAACTTGAAAAGACAAATGGAACAAGCCTTAATGGTTGTTTACAAAAGGAGAGTGATTTGGAAAATTTGGTCTTCTTTAGTTCAAATCCCAAGTATTTGGATCTTCTTGGTTTTGGTACTTAGTTTCTACTCTTCTCTTTGGTTTATTTTTTGTTCTTCTTTGGTTCAATCTTCAAGTCCTTATCTTAGTATTGTTTCTCCTCACACCTGCACACAACACAAATCAACACAAAGCACCCATCAACTGTTAACCAAATCAAATCAAATATAAACTACTTATAAGAAAAAGATCTACAAAAAATAAAACTAAGTGTAAGATCTAATCTATGATATGAAAAATAAACAAACTAAACTTAACAAGTAAAGATCTAACTACTCTACTCTAAACACTAGATATAGAAGAAACCAAGCCTAAACTAAGCAAAAAAGAAGGAGAAACAACGGAAGAGGAGATAGAAAATGAAAGTCGAGAGCAAGAAGGAAGGGGCTAGCAAGCAAGAAATCGAGAACATCAAGGAGCAAACAAGAGAACTGGAAGAGGGAAGTTCGCAGATCCAGGTAACCAACAGTGTTTTTTGAAACTTTGTTGATGGAGGGAAGGAGAGGCTCTAATTGCTATGTCTCTTTCTTGGATTGGGAAGCGCTTAGAAAGACCTGCAAGATGAAGAAGTTAGATGGAAAAAACCACTGGTTCATGAAGAAGAGCTTGATCTCAAGCTTGTTCTTCACCCTTAATGATCCCTGCAAAACCCTTACAAACAATATCAAATCCGAACAAGATACTCATAAACTAGATTGTTAGCCCTTCTAGAGTATATAATGAAGAATGATTTAATAATTGAAAAAGCAAGGTGAGAGAGATATCACCAAAGACAGTGTGAATCCACAACTCCAAGAACTCATGCATGGACCTCCAAAGTCACAACTTTATTCCAACTTCAAACAAATATTACAATAATTTTGGTAGAGTGTTCATGCCCAAAATCTCCATGAAGAATAGAGCTCCAAGAGCCTCTATTTATACAAAATACAAGAGCTAAAACCCTAATTCGAATTTGGCACTAAGGGAGCCAAAAACACTTGACAAAAATCTCGATTCCAATCATAATCCAATCAAATCCTGGCTTGGAGCCATAACACACCACATAACTCCAATTTGCAATCAATAAGGAGTGAGGAGGTGGCCTCCACCTAGACAAGGCACCCCCACTCCTCTTCTTGTTATCTCCATCATCCAACAACAACCCTCCACATGCCAATACGTGAGCCTTCTTGAGATAATGCGTGAGAGATTAAAGGGATGTGCATTGAGTTGTAAAGAGTGTCAAGTCCAAGAGCTGGCCACGAAACAAGGAAGAGCCCACCAAAATCAGTGTGAACTCCAATAGCAAGAGTGTACGGCTAATTGCCAGCGTGAACTCCATGCTTTAGTTTGACATCACCACTCATTCCTTCACGTCATTCTCTTAATGAAATAATTCGTAGCTTCTTACAATTCGCATGGCTTGGAAGTTTATCCCATGGTTTTATTAACATGTGCTTGAGTGACGTGGAGAGGGGGTCCACACCATAGCAAGCGCATCCACTTAAACCATGCTTAAACCATGTTGAACCGACCGACCCTAAAAACCGGACCCGGATCGGAACCGGACCAAAATCGGGGAAAAAACCGGTCCACCAAAATACAAAATCTACCTAAATTTTGAAAAATTATATACATATTCATGTGCAACCATGTGAATCCAATCCATTATACACAAATTTGCAAAAAGTGCTCTTGTTATGTGCCATACTGAGCATATTTCACTAGAATCTTCCCCACTCAACTCACTTTTAAACTTTTTTTTTTTTAAATTAAAAAAATACCTTGTTAAGTGTTGCTATACAATTATGTAAGAAACCAATCAAAACCGGACCAAAACCGGTTTGAGACACCGATGAGACCCCGAAACCGGTCGGACCGGCCGGTTTTACTGGTTCCAGTCCGGTTTTTGTAACACCGGCATAAATAGGATGACAGGAGTTATTTTTACCAAAAACACCAATTAATACTTCAAACAAATGTACACAATCATAACAGACTCGGCCATTAGCAACCTCAAGCATGTAAAGCCAATTAGGGTCCCAGGTTTCTATAAGCATAAGCATATTCAGCCATGGCTTTAGAATTCTATGTTGAACATAACTTCATTCAGTTGCTACCCAGTAGCCACTACACCAAACCCATTTCAGATTTATCAATAGGTGAAATTTGGAATTAAATATAGATGTTGTTGAATTTTAGCATTAGCATGAATACTTTTAAAATTTGCAGATTAACATAAAGCAAATGACAAGTGCAATAAACAACATCAACACATGAACACACTGAACACAAGAGTTTTTCACTGGGGAAACCTTTAAAGGACAAAAACCCCAAAAGCATTAGTATTTCATCTCATACTAATTTGTAAAACCCTAACTGGGTTTGTACCACAGATCCACAATTACATAGAAGGTAAACTTTTACATAGAAAATGCCAAATTTGGCTTTTTAACAAATTAAGGCTTTCTACCCTAAATTTTCTCTCCTGCCTGGAGAGATCAAACTGCCCAAAAATCTTCTGTGACTGCCCAGACCTGTTTTCTCTCTCCTGCCCTATCAGTTGTTTCCCTGTCCGTACCTGTTGCCCCGCCCGATTTCTATTTACTACCTGTAGGGCATATTTTGCCTGCCCAAAACCTACTAAGCAGGTCTACTGCTTCCCGAACCCTATCGGGTTTGTCTGCTGCTGACCCGAGGGTGGGTGGCCTGTCCCAGAGGTCTTTCGGGCTTGTCTGTTGTCTGCCCAAGGCCTCAATAGACTGCCCAAGCTGCTGTGGGCACTCTCGAGCCCTGCTATAGGTGCCCAGAGTGACTCCCGAGCCCTAGTGTAGGTGCTCGGAGGGATGGCAGGGTTGCCAAAAGAGCAAAAGTGGCAACCCGTGGAAGTGTAGGGTTGTCGGAGGTGCTGCTGAGGGAGATAGAGGGATGCCCGAAGGTGAACCTCAGTTTCCTGTGAGCGATCTGCTGTTGCTCGTGGAGGAGGGAGTTATTGGAGTAAAACCCTAACCATTCCTTAGTTGGTCGTGAGATGAGAAGAGAAAAAACCCTGGCTGTAGGGTAAAAGAGAAAAACAAGTGGATGCCCTAGTTAGACTCATCCATGCTAAGGCAAAACCACAAAGACAATCTTCTCTTCAAAAAACTGTGAAATCTTCAGTAGGAGCAGCTTCACCTGTGAGAGCAAGTGTGTAATAATGAAATGGATTGATCTTCTTTTATATCCTTCGAGTCACCTGTAAGTGGACCAAAATTTAAAAAAACAAAATATTATTATTTTATTCTTTTCTCACTTTGACTTTTACTTTTAGTGGTACTAAAGGTCTTTTTGCACTTTCACTTTTACACCTTAGTGGTACTAAGGGTCCTTATGTATTTTTGACTTTTTCTTTAGCCTTCTTCAAGTGCCCTGTGGTCAATACAAGTGGTCAAGGCGGTCTTTCATCCCCACTCAAACTACATCATCATAAACAGAGAAAATTACTAATGCTTTTATCCCACACTCTATGTGACACCAAGAGGAGGTACTGAGGTGTCTTAACCAAGGGTAGCTAAGCCTTGGAAAAGATCACAAAGCCCACTGATCGAGGGTTAGAGTGTCACACATGCCTAGACCCGGTCTAGGGCTTATAATGTCTTCCTAGTAACAGACCAGGCGCCTCAGCCATAGGTTGCATAATTTGACACTAGGTCAAATACTTGGTAACAGACCAAGCGCCTCCATTCTCCCGGGGAATGGCCCTCAACGCCGGGCTAAGTCCCTAGTCCCGGACTAGGTAAATTCCTGGTAACTGACCATCTGCCTCCATTCAAAAGAATGGCCACTCAACTCTAGGTTGAGTCCCCAGTGCTAGACTGGTTCCACATCTTGGTCCCGGACCAGATGTCACCATTCAATAGAATGGTCACTCAACTCAAGGTTTCAATGTGTTTCGATCTGATGAAATGATACCTCATTTCAAAGTGTTTCGATCTGTCATGAAACACTGGGTTCTCTGAAAGCTTTATGCAACTCTAATTATCGCAATGGATGATTGTTGAATCAAACTTTCCACCGAACAGATCAGATAGAAGTTTTCTGAGCCGAACTGCTTCCTTGCAGGCATCACTTGGAGCAATATACTCAGCCTCAGCTATGCTTTGAGCTATGGAACCCTGCTTCCTGTTGGACCAAGAGATCATTGCAGATCCCATACTGAAGCACTAACCAGAGGTGCTTTTCCGGTCTACTGTACTGCCAGCCCAATCTTAATCTGCATATCCAGATAGTGATACTCCACTGCTGGAAGTATACCTGAGCCTATAAGTGATAGTACCTCGCACATATCTGAGTACATGTTTGGCAGCTACCAAGTGTATGTGCTTCGAATCGAACATGAACTGACTCAGAGCATTCACTGTGTAATAGATGTTTGGTCTCGTATGCACGAGATACATCAAGCATCCAATAAGTTGTCTGTACAAAGTAGAGTTCACACTCTGTGAACTGGTAGCTGAGTCATGCAACTTTGTCAAGTTGGTAGTCATGGGTACACTCATGGACTTGCAGTCCTGCATACCAAATCTCGGCAAGATGTCCACTGCATACTTTCCTTATGTCAAGAAAATCTCGCCTGACTTTTACCATACCTTTAAGCCAAGGAAATAATGCATCAACCCGAGATCCTTCATACCGAATTCAATGGTAAGCTCCCTCTTACACTGTTCTATCAATTGTTCATCATCTGTAAGAAACAAGTCATCTACATATAGAACAAGTATCAAGACATGATTATGAACAACCTTAAAGTACAAGTCAGAATCATCTGTACTTTTGCAAAACCCCAAGCTGTGGAGAAATCCATCCATCCTCGCATACCAGACTCTTGGAGCTTGTTTTAGCCCATACAAGGCTTTCTTCAGTTTACACACATGGGTCTTATTCCCATGAGTCACAAAGCCTTCAGGTTGTTCAATTTAAACTTCCTCGTCAATCTTTCCATGGAGGAAGGTTGTCTTTACATCCATCTGATGCAAATTCCATCCAAATACTGCAGGAAGACAAATGATGGTTCTAATGGTAGTATACCTGGCAACAGAAGCAAATGTCTCATCATAGTCAATGCCTTCTGTTGTCCGTCAATTGCACACCAGCAGCAAAAATCTTCTGAAAGTTGTCTCCTCACTTGAGAAACTGGGAGAGGTGTGACCTTGGGGGCAAGCACAGAGCTAGGTACTATCACCTACTCTTAGCTCCTCCATTTAGGCTAACTCCTAACGAAGCCAAGGGGGGTAGTCCCTAGCAAAGAGTTTTCTATGGCTCAATGTTTAAGTTAAGTTTTTGATGTGTGAATGATGCGAATGGATGTTGTTTAGGAGTTATTGTGATGAAGGATGTTTTATTATCATGAATTTCGAACACAAGACACAAAATAGAAATCCACGTTGCTGTACTGGATTAAAAGATGAACAATATAACAAGACTTGTGAGATAAAGATGCATTCACAGATAAAGATTTCATAAGCTAAAGACAAATGATCCAGATGTAACAATCACTCATAAATTAATAGACCAGTGCCTTATGGAGTCAAAATACTGCAATGCTTAAAGAAATAAAACCAAGTCCTGAAATAAAGCTAATGGATGTTATGCCAGTGCTCTTGGTATATTTTAAATGTTTTTTAAATGGTCTTGTTTAAGGCTTCAACGAAAGGTATCAAAAGATCAGCCGAGAAAATCTTCCAAGTTAATCTCAGGCTGGTATCGTCAAGATTGACCAGCTAGCTGAGACTCTAGACAGCAGGGAGTTCCGGCGCCTTTACTAGGAATGACTTAAGAAACTTTCTACAACGCCGGTGTGTTGGTTACGGGGTAAAATTTTATTATGATGAGTCTTGTGAGATTAACAATCCAATGTCATTTCTGGGTACTCCGATTTTTAGGTCGGTCAGAGCATACTCCGGCAGGGAAACAACGAGATTAATTTATTAAGCGGGGAATGTGAGTTGGAGAATTTTATTAAGTAAATTAATTTAAACCCTCCGACAGAGAGCGCTCTTGACTTTGTCTTATGACAAAAGTTCAAGAGTCTTAGCTAAACTATATGCTTGATGCAAGGAAATGCAGTGGGAATGCTCTACGATAGAGAGTCCTCTTGACTTGGATTACAGCAAGTTCAAGAGACTTTAGAGATTAATTGATTAACTTATAAAACAATAAAAAGACTAATCTACCCAAGAATTTCTTTCAGGTTTTTTAGGCCTTAATTGGGAGAACATGGGGGTAAGTAAAAACCGAAATAAAAGACAACTCTCCGATAGAGAGCACTCTTGATCCACAAATGAGATTCAAGAGATTTCTACTTTAAACAGTTGATTTACTTATTTGAAAGATAAAAAAACTTTAAAAGATGAAGTAATCAACTTAGTTAATGAAGCAAAATGGGCTAATCTAACAATTAGTATTCTAAGAGAAATAATGCAATTATTCTAAGCAAAAACACATCTAATCTAAGCACAGAAGAAGATAAGAACACCACAAACCTCCCCAAATGGGGGAGGCTTAGAGTGGGGACTTAAAAACCCCACTCAAACAAAAGATAAACTTTATTGAAATTTACAACTTGCCTTTAGGAATTCAACCTTTGAAAGGACTTTTGAAATAAAACATAAAACTTTTTTATTGGACTTTATGTAAAAAGGAGAGTGATATACTTTTTATTTTAAACCCTTTCTTCAAACTTGCAAAAAGGGGCAAAAGAAGGCTGAAACAAAGGAGAAAAGAGGGGAAAAAGGGAGGAATAAAAACAGGAAATTGAAAGCAAAAGATGGGAAGAATAGGGCAGCGAACTAGACAATCAATGAGCAGCAAACAATGGTGAAAATGGGGCAGCGAAAGAGAAGAAAAGTGGCTGTCATAAAAATGCAAAAAGAGGGCAGCGAAGAAAACCAAGAAGAAAAGCACACTACAAGGTGGAAGGAGGCCAAATCCAACCTAGAAGAAGGGGGAAAAATCACTCAATAATCAACAAAAGGTGGGATCAACCTCCGAACAAGGTGACCACTAGAAGCACTAGTCCCGAAACCGTCCAGACTAGCTGGATGTACGCAAGGATGCTAGTGGAGAAAGAGAAGTAGCCACAAAATTATGTGGCACTTGGGATCAAATCCCAAGCTACTTTCTCAGATCAAAATAAACATGAGATACATGGAAATATTGGAGAAAGGAGAAACTTAAATTAAACTGAAAAAGTAACCAGAAAGATTTATTTTACTTGATGGATTAGGCAAAGAAACTTATGCTTCTCGATTTTCCTGAAAGCAAATGACTCCTTGTGGAACCTCCAGAATGAATGTTAACCATAAAATAGCCCCTGTATATCGGACGATACCTGAAAGCATACAATCTTCAAGAGAAAAGCATAGGTTATATAAAATAGTGCTAGATTGTTAGCCTTCAAAATTTACACAACCAAATGCTTAAAAATCGATAAGAAAGGAGCAAAGAAAGGTATCACCTCACACGGTGAAACATGATCAACATAGAACTTCCACTTTGACCTCCAAAGTCATCAACTTTATTCAATCTTAAGCAAAATGTTACAGTACAAATTCTCCAGAGTTTCTATGCCAAAAATCCGATCCCAATAGAGCTAAAGGAGCCTCTATTTATACAAAGAGAGAAGGCACCCTAAAACCAAAACACTACCTGCATTTATTTTCCAGCGTCGTAAATGATCACCAGACCAATGATTGCTCTCCACATCACCAAATTCATGAGTTTAGCTGGAGATGATAACTTTGCTAACTGAATGTACCTTTAATGCTCTCCGCTTGTTGACTGAAGAGGATTTGTGCCGAGTTGAATCATCATAAATGCCCAATGCCATGTCATTTAGCCTTTTATTTTATTCAATTTGGTTAATTTTGGAGAGTTTTTTATTTTCTCCAAAATATTCATTTTAATATTTTAATTAATAATTTCTCCGTAAATGAATTTTTTGAGAAATTATTAATTATGAGGCCGAATGAACCTCTGAAACTTGGAGATAGCTGGCTGGCTGATCATGAATGATTTTTGGCTTAAGGTTAAAGCCTTCAATCACTGAATTCGAGTTCCAGATGACTAACTTATTACAAAATTAAATATTTCATTTAAGTTATGAAAAAATTTAATTAAAAACTTAGGAAAAATTAAAAAATCCAAAATCCAAAATTTGATGCGTCCAGTGAAAATATTTCGGAATTTTTTCTGACGGTCCTAGTCACTTAAGACATGACCATAGTCTATTCTAATAATGTCTAGTAGGTTTATACATACTCAGGGGCTCTAATAACCCCCCAAGGCCCAGAATTCAAAATCGAGCATTCCAGCTTTGGAGGAAGCGAGAGAAAACCTCGTCAATTATACTTGGCTATAGGCAAAGCATAATTGTCAAGGGCAAAAAACTCCCTGGAATACCTTTAGCTGAAATTCTACGTCTTAGAAAACCGAACCACTCCAAACACCCTACTAGCACATTTTATTACAAACCCCGCGAGGCCAAGGTCATAATTACTTAAAACAAAAACTGACTAGCCAAAACTGGCTAGGCACAAAGGCGGATCATCTGATACACTAGAAACAAACATTTATCATGTTTGTCAAATGACAGCTCCTCAGCTAATCCAACTAAATGCAAAATTAGTTGGTAACATCTGGCTCCAACTGCGGGACGTGTGTTCGATCTAGTCTCTTATGCAAGGAGAGCATACGAGAACACCAAAATCTCTGGTTTCCATATCCTGTAAAAACATCTCAACCTCACAAGAAAACCTTAGTAGCACAAGTTTTATGAAAAAGAGCCAATGATCCAAGAGTTGTTTTTTTCATAGGAATGACAAAACTTAACTGAAAATTTTATTTATTCCTAAGTATAGAAAGAAAATGCTAAAGTAAATGCTCACTTTAAGGAGCCTATTTTCCTACTCTAAGCATGAAAATAAAAACAGTTATGTGTAATCATAAATCAAATGTAACCACCTAAGCATTTTATTAATGTAAAAAGGTTTTTCCTTGTCTTTGGTTACCAGCCAAAACAAGAATATTTTATTCAAAAAAAGCAAACCTACGTGATGATCCAAAATGGGCGGGCTGGATGGAAAATCATAGGCATGAATAATGTCATCAAACTGCTTCCCAAACTGGTAGGTGCTCACGTAGGATGCTTCTATCCATGACTGGATAGCGCTGAAATACAAATCGGGATGATGAGGCAGGTCGACTACTCCATCATGTTGATCATCAAGGCTTATCAAATGATAACTCGTTGTATAAACCCCAAGTCGCTCCAAAACATAAGGAACATCTATATGTAAAGATGATGGCTGAGAAAAAACTTCAACTAGTTGTACCCCATCTGATTCTTCACTGCACTGCTTTTTCAAGTCCTTATTACAAATACTTAGATACAATTCTGACTGATCATATGAAAACTCTAGCTGTTCTTCTTTACAACTTTCATAA
This sequence comes from Pseudotsuga menziesii, assembly GCA_001517045.1. NCBI lineage: Eukaryota > Viridiplantae > Streptophyta > Pinopsida > Pinales > Pinaceae > Pseudotsuga > Pseudotsuga menziesii. The sequence goes on from LPNX010614828.1 coordinate 106,598, forward strand.
GTCTCAGAATAAACACTCCCCTCATTGGACACATCATAGATGAGATTCTCAAAAATATTTTCAAAAATATCATAGGTTGGATTTTCAATAAAAGTCCAATAGTCATCATCGCCATCTATGTCGGATATGAGAGATGCCTCATCACTGGTATCAAGTCCCTGGCTACACTCCTCATTCTCCTCAAAACAATCTTCTTCAAAAAGCTGGGTTTCACATATATCACAGGGGACCCAACTTTCCAAATATTTGTCATCCAATGGGGAGCATGGAGGACTTTCATCACATGAAACTTCTAAGATTTGATTTTCAATTAAAGTCTCGTAGTTATCATCCATCTTAGATGTAAGGGATTATTCCTCACTTGTATCACATCCCTGACTATATCCCTCCTCATGATCATAATCATCTTCTTCAAAAAAAATGTCACAAGGTAGTAAACCTTCCAAACTATCATCATTATGCTCATTTGTAGGATCTCGTAGTTATCATCCATCTTAGATGTAAGGGATTATTCCTCACTTGTATCACATCCCTGACTATATCCCTCCTCATGATCATAATCATCTTCTTCAAAAAAAATGTCACAAGGTAGTAAACCTTCCAAACTATCATCATTATGCTCATTTGTAGGATTAGTACCAAAGTTTTTAGTGAGGTTATCCCATTGTTGACTATAATCTTCGACTTGACACCGGGTTTCTGTGGTGACAAGATGGAGCTGTCCAACTGCGTTAATGTACTCAGGTTCTCTTGAATATTGTTTTGCCTCTCTCCAACTTTCTCCGGAAATATCATGCATGTCACCTACACAGTTGATGTACTCAGGCTCGCTTGATGATGATTTAGGACCACAACCCTCTGGGAAACCATGCTCCTGAACATAGCATGCATAATAGCAGGAAGATTCTTCATGAAGGTCGTCACATGCCCTACAAAATGGCGTGTAAGTTTCAACCATGTTAGCAGCCTCTAACTGATGAGGAGGCCACTATTCATGGCTGGAATTTCTTCTTTGCCATGTTGGTTTTGCAGGGAAGGTTCTAGGAGGTGGTGGAGGTTGAGTTCTTTGAACAGTTATGACCCGATTCTGAACCTCTTTAATCTGTGCTAAGTACTTCCTTTCCATGTCTTGCATTTTTTCTGTTAGGTCCATGAGCTTCTTTTCATATGCCTCGTTTGATGGTTCTTTTCCTTTAGGTTCCACAGTTTTCAAAGGAGTTGATGATCTAGAGTAACCCTGGATGTATGACTCTCCTAAAGACTACATATTCTTATCAATTTTAATGGCCAAATTCTAAGCTTGAAGCAATGTGGTCTGCTCGTTGTCTCTAATCTAGTACTGGATCTTGCCACTTAATGCTTCTATGTAATAATCCAAAGTGGAAGCTGCAGGAGGAGCATAAGTAGCAGGGATGGAATTTGATAACTCTGTGAACCTATCATTGAATTCATCCATGGTTTCCGTATCATATTTCTTCATACTAGCGAGGCTGCCCCTAGATGTCTAGGCTCCTTTTTGCTGCCAAATTTTCCGAGGAATGCAGCCTTGAAGGCTTCTATGGTAGCGAAAGAGTTGTTCGGCAAATTGTCATACCAGTTTCCAGCCTTACCATTCAAAGATAGAGCAAAAAGGGTCATGTATACATCTTCATGTTTGTCAGTACCCCTAACATAGGCACCACAGTGTTTTGAAAAATATTTGAGATGTTGCTCAACAGAGGTAGAGACATCAGTGCTTGTGAAAGTGACAAGCTTATCAATAGCTTTTTCGGGAATGTCATGGGGCTGACCTGCTATTTGAGTGAAATTGAACTAAGTAAAAAACTCACCCATTGTGTTAGGAAAACAGTTAATGTTTTGAAAATTTTCTAAGTTTTCTTGAAATAAAAGGTGGATGTCTGAAACAAACTCATATCCAAGTTCTTCAAGGATTCTACAAAAAGCAAGCTTGTTCAGTCTCCTCCTATAAACCTTTTCAAGCTCGGGGATGAAATTGAGCAAACCTTCAGAGTTTTTTCTAGTTGAATACTTTGAGGTGTTTACTGACAGTGGAGTCGCCAAGTGGATTCAAGTCTAATTTCAGAGAGTGATTGGACTAAAAATCTACCAAAAAAGGGAAAAAAGGTAAAAAACTAAAAAGAAACAAAGGTCGTCCAGGAACAAAAAGATTTGTCCCTGGCAACGGCGCCAAAAGATGTTGTTCGCCAATTGCACACCAGAAGCAGAAATATTCCGAAAGCTGTCTCCTCCCTTGAGAAAGTGGGAGAGGTGTGACCTTGGGGGCAAGCATAGATCTAGGTACTGTCACCTACTCATGTTTCCTCCGTTTAGGCTAACTCCTAACGAAGCCAAAGGGGGTAGTCCCTAACAAAGAATTTTCTATGGCTCAATGTTTAAGTTAAGTTTTTGATGTGTGAATGATGCAGATGGATGTTGTTTAAGAGTTATTGTGATGAAGGATGTTTTATTATCATGAATTTCAAACACAAGACACAAAATAGCAATCCACGTTGTTGTATTGGATTAAAAGATGAACAGTATATCAAGACTTGTGAGATAAAGATGCATTCACAGATAAAGATTTTATAAGCTAAAGACAAATGATCCAGATGTAACAATCACTCATAAATTAATAGACCAGTGCCTTATGGAGTCAAAATACTGCAATGCTTAAAGAAATAAATCTAAGTCCTGAAATAAAGCTAGTGGATGTTATGCGAGTGCTCTTGGTATATTTTAAATGTTTTTTAAATGGTCTTGTTTAAGGCTTCAACGAAAGGTATCAAAAGATCAGCCGGGAAAATCTTCCAAGTTAATCCATTAGAGACATGACGGCTCGCCCAGTGTCTCAGGCAAGTATCGCAAAGATTGACCAGCTAGCTGAGACTCTAGATAGCGGGGAGTTCCGGTGCATTTACTAAGAATGACTTAGGAAACTTTCTACAACGTCGATGCATTGGTTACGGGGTGAAATTTTATTATGATGAGTCTTGTGAGATTAACAATCCAATGCCATTAGCCCCAAGGGTTAGCTCAATTGGTAAGACATGCGCACACTCTCTCGGTTCGGGGAGAGGTCATGGGTTCGAGCCTTGAGTCCTTTGGGGTTAGGCCTTCTGCAAGGATGGCCGACGGTTTACCACCTCTACCATCCACTAATGTGGGGAAGTATTGCTGGGTTTTCGTGCATCCACTAATGCGGGGAAGTATTGCTGGGTTTCCGTGCATATTTCCACATGAAAAAAAAAGAAAAGATGATCAACTGTACTCATTTCTGCCCGTGGGGGGGCAGAGCAAGTGGTAAAATGGAATTGGTTGTAAATGGCAGGTCTCATGTTCGAATCTCCCCCAAATTTACCCGTGTGCCATGGTTCGGGCCCTGTGGTTGCACCTAGGGTTATAGTGGTAGCGAGATTGGATCCCTGGACCCCGTGTCATGCGAGTACCAGCCCGTCCCCAGTTGCCGATTCCCCTAATAAAAACAAAAAACAATCCAGTGCCATTTCTGGGTACTCCGATTTTTATGTCGATCAAAGCATACTCCGGCAAGGAAACAACGAGATTAATTTATTAAGCGGGGAATGTGAGTTGGAGAATTTTATTAAGTAAATTAATTAAAACCCTTCGACAGAGAGCGCTCTTGATTTTGTCTTATGACAAAAGTTCAAGAGTCTTAGCTAAACTATATGCTTGATGCAAAGAAATGCAGTGGGAATGCTTTTCGATAGAGAGTGCTCTTGACTTGGATTATGGCAAGTTCAAGAGACTTTAGAGATTAATTGATTAACTTATAAAACAATAAAAAGACTAATCTACCCAAGAATTTCTTTCAGGTTTTTTAGGCCTTAATCAGGAGAGCATGGGGTTAAGTAAAAACTAAAATAAAAGACAACTCTCCGATAGAGAGCACTCTTGATCCACAAAGTGAGATTCAAGAGATTTCTACTTTAAACAGTTGATTTACTTATTTGAAAGATAAAAAACTTTAAAAGATGAAGTAATCAACTTAGTTAATGAAGCAAAATGGGCTAATCTAACAATTAGTATTCTAAGAGAAATAATGCAATTATTCTAAGCAAAAGCACATCTAATCTAAGCACATAAGAAGATAAGAACACCACAAAGCTCTCCAAATGGGGGAGGCTGAGAGTGGGGACTTAAAAACCCCACTCAAACAAAAGATAAACTTTATTGAAATTTACAACTTGCCTTTAGGAATTCAACCTTTGAAAGGACTTTTGAAATAAAGCATGAAACTTTTTATTGGACTTTATGTAAAAAGGAGAGTGATTTACTTTTCATTTTAAACCCTTTCTTCAAACTTGCAAAAAGGGGCAAAAGAAGAAGATAGAAAAGAGCAAAAAAGGGGGCAAAAGAAGGCTGAAACAAAGGAAAAAAGAGGGGAAAAAGGGAGGAATAAAACAAGAAATTGAAAGCAAAAGATGGGAAGAATAGGGCAGCGAACTAGACAATCAATGAGCTGCAAAAAATGGTGAAAACGAGGCAGCGAAAGAGGAGAAAGGTGGCTGTCATAAAAATGCAAAAAAATGGCAACGAAGAAAACCAAGAAGAAAAGCACACAACAAGGTGGAAGGAGGCCAAATCCAACCTAGAAGAAGGGGGAAAAATCACTCAATAATCAACAAAAAGGTGGGATCAACCTCCGAATAAGGTGACCACTAGAAGCACTAGTCCCAAAACTGTCCAAACTAGCTGGATGTACTCAAGGATGCTAGTGGGGAAAGAGAAGTAGCCACAAAATTATGTGGAACTTGGGATCAAATCCCAAGCTACTTTCTCAAGTCAAAACAAACATGAGATACATGGAAATATTGGAGAAAGGAGAAACTTAGATTAAACTGAAAAAGTAACCGAAAAGATTTCTTTTACTTGATGGATTAGGCAAAGAAGCTTATGCTTCTCGATTTTTCTGAAAGCAAATGACTCCTTATGGAACCTGCAAAATGAATGTTAACCATAAAATAGCCCCTGTATATCGAACGATACCTGAAAGCATACAATCTTCAAGAGAAAAGCATGGGTTATATAAAATAGTGCTAGATTGTTAGCCTTCAAAATTTACACAACCAAATGCTTAAAAATCCATAAGAAAGGAGCAAAGAAAGGTATCACGTCACACGGTGAATCACGATCAACATAGAACTTCCACTTTGACCTCCAAAGTCATCAATTTTATTCAATCTTAAGCAAAATGTTACAGTACAAATTCTCCAGAGTTTCTATGCCAAAACTCCGATCCCAATAGAGCTAAAGGAGCCTCTATTTATACAAAGAGAGAAGGCACCCTAAAACCAAAACCCAAACCTAACTGACTCAACACATAACTAAGAGCCCAAACCTGAGAATAAGTTGGTGTGAGTGAGGGGTGGCCTCCACCTAGGCAAGGCGCCCCCACTCCCAACCCTAAATCTCACAAATCAACCAACTGGAAGCCCACACGTGTGAAGGCACAACCATCAATGAGATAGGGGCGTGAGCACTGTGACGAGGCGTGAGAGCTTGAAGAGGTGTGGACTGAAGATAATAGGTGCCAAAACCCTTAGGGTTTGCACCAAACACTACCTGCATTTATTTTCCAGCGTCGAAATGATCACCAAACCAATGATTGCTCTCCACATCACCAAATTCATGAGTTTAGCTAGAGATGACAAGTCTGTTAATTGAATGTACCTTTAATGCTCTCCGATTGTTCATTGAAGAGTATTTGTGCCGAGTTGAATCATCATAAATGCCCAATGCCATGTCATTTAGCCTTTTATTTTATTCAATTTGGTTAATTTTGGAGACTTTTTTATTTTCTTCAAAATATTCATTTTTAATATTTTAATTAATAATTTCTTCGTAAATGACTTTTTTGAGAAATTATTAATTATGACGCCGAATGAACTTCTGAAACTTGGAGATAGCTGGCTGGCTGATCATGAATGATTTTTGGCTTTAAGGTTAGAGCCTTCAATCACTGAATTCGGGTTCCGGATGACTGACTTATTACAAAATTAAATTTTCCATTTAAGTCATGGAAAATTTTAATTAAAAACTTGGGAAAAATTAAAAAATTAAAAATCCAAATTTGACGCGTCCGGTAAAGAAAATTTCGGAATTTTTTCTGAGGGTCCTAGTGACTTAGGACATGACCATAGTCTATTCTAATAATGTCTAGTAGGTTTATACATACTCGGTTGGGCTCTAATAACCCCCCAAGGCCCAGAATTCAAAATTGGGCATTCCGGCTTTGGAGGAAGCGAGAGAAAACCTCGTCAAATATACTCGGCTATAAGCAAAGCATAATTGTCAAGGGCAAAAACTCCCTGGAATACCTTAGTTGAAATTCTACGTCTTAGGAGACCGAACCACTCCAAACACCCTGCTAGCACATTTTATTACAAACCCCGCGGGGCCATGCTCATAATTACTTAAAACAAAAACTGGCTGGGCACAAAGGCGGATCATCTGATACACTGGAAACAAACATTTATCATGTTTGTCAAATGGCGACTCCTCAGCTAATCCAACTAAGTGCAAAATTAGTTGGTAACACCTTCTTTCTGAGTGAAGCCACGAGCTACGAATCTGGCTTTATACTTCTCCACGCTACCATCAACAACATGCTTGATTTTATAAAGCCATATGGACGTCACCAATGACTTTCTTGTTGGTCTGGGAACAACTTCCCACACATCATTCTTCATGATTGAACTGTACTCTTCAATCATGGCATTAACCCATACCTGTTGAGTTGTTGCTTCTTCGTATGAGGAAGGTTCTGCATTGATGAGCTAGCTCATAAGACCAGAGTACTTTTGTGGTCTTATGCTTTCTCTGAAAGTCTCGGGAGGAGCTTTATGCTTCTCGCCTTCTTGTACCGTTTCTCGGTACAAAGCAAGTCTCCTTTTGGAAGGAGGAACTTCAAGCAATTCTTCTGGTGGACTTTCAGTGTCCTCAAGTGCATCTAGAATTTGATCCTCAAATTCCTCTTCCTCCCTCTGAATTTCTGAATCTGGAAACTCAAGGGGAGGTACTTCATCTTCCTTTGAAAGCTCTTGTGTTTTACGAAACACAGCTTCCTCATGGAAGATCACATCTCTGCTAACTTCAATGTACCTCTGTCTAGGTACATAGATACAATAGGCCTTCGAGCAATCACTGTACCCGACAAATATACCTTTCTTACCGGAGGTCTCCAGCTTGGCCCTCTTTTTCTTTGGCACATGAATGTACACCGAAGTGCCAAATATCCTCATGTGGTCAACTACAGGTTTCTTCCTAGTGAAAACTTCTTCTGGAGTCTTCTCCCCCAAGATAGCATGAGGGCTTCTGTTCTGGATGTATACATCAGTACCTACAGCTTCAGCCCACAAGGATAAAGGAAGATCTAGATCAGTGAGCATGGCTTTAGCAGCTTCACAGATCGTTCTATTCTTCCTTTCTGCAACCCCACTCTGCTGAGGGTTGTACAGTATTGTCGGCTCTTTCTTGATTCCGACTTCTCGGCAAAAATCATCAAACTCATTAGATTCATACTGACCTCCGTTATCTGATCTCAAGATACGAATATGTCTACCAGTCTAATTTTCAATCAAAGCCTTGAACTCTTTGAACCTATCAAAAGTTTCACTTTTGGCCTTGAGGAAGTAAATCCATGACTTCCGAGAGTGATCATCAATAAACACGACATAATATAAACACCCACTCAAAGAGGGTGAAGACATAAGCCCACAAATGTCAGAGTGAATCAAATCTAAAATGCCTTTAGATCTATTCTTGCTTCTGAAAAAAGATTTCTTAGTGTTCTTACCTAGAGCACATCCTTTGCAAATTCCATCATGTTTTGGAGATACTTCTAGCATACCTGTGACCATCTTCTGCAAACTTGGGAAAGTTGTGTAGTGAAGGTGTCCAAACCTTCTATGCCACAACTCACATGGATCAACTGTATGATGTACCAAAGCATGAGTGGAATCTTCGGAAGCCTTGTAAAGGCCTCCCTCTCGAACCCCAATCTGTACAGCTCAGCTTAGCTCTTCATCCTTTGCCCATAGAAGAACTTTCTTGTCCATGAAAAGGACTCTGTAACCCTTGTCCTCTAAGCCAGAAACAAATAGAAGATTCTTCTTCAAACCAGGAACATACAAGACATCATCAATAGATAGAACCGTACCTGAGTCAAGTTGAAGTGAAGCTGAGCCAACTCCTTCAATTTTGTAAGTGGAGTCATCTACATGTTCCACCTATGTGGTGAACTTCTTCTTTCTATAACTGGTGAGAGCTCCACGGTACCTATCATATGCCCAGAGGCACCACTATCCACCAACCAAGAGGTAGCACTGTCTGTGATGGATCCAGAGAGCAAAAATCAGGTAGTACTCTCTTCTAGGTTCTTCTTCTTTGTTAGCCTTGGTTTTCTTCTTTTTCTTAGGTTCTTCTTCTTCTGCTTTTGCAACAAAGGCTTGAAATCTTCTTTTGGATTTCTTCTCGGTTTACCTGCAGTCCTTGGCAAAGTGTCCAAACTTGTGGCAATTGTAGCATTCCACTTTTGAAACATCAAAGAACTTACCTTGAGGTTTATTTCCCTTCTTTTGCTGAGGGGAAGGCTTCTTGAACTTCTTTGTCTTTGCTGCAAGTGCAAGGTTACCTTCCTTGGTTACCTTGCCTAAAGTCCTTCCCTCTTCTTCTATGCAATCATGCCAAAGTCTTTCGAAAGATGGTTGATTCTCACGTCCACTAACAGATGCCATGAATGTTTCCCAAGAGCTTGGGAGACCATCGACCACAGTCTGCACAAGGTCATCATCATCGACAGCATTACCAATAGCAATAAGTTGATCTCTTACTTTGTGCAATCTTCGTGAAGAAGGAACCAACTCCTTCATCCTTGTTCAACGTCAAAGTTCGTAGCCTTTTCTTCAAGACTCTCTTCTGACTGGGAGCCTTTATCTCATATAAGTTGGCCAAGGTGTCAAAGCATTCTTTGGCAGTCTTTAATGTTGTGATGTTGGGCATCACCGTTTCTTTGACAGAATCTGAGAATCATAAATGATCCTTCTAGCCTTAGCCTGCTTTTTCTTGTAAGCAAGTCTTCCAGCATTAGATGTTGGCTCTTCACTGATATTAAACACAATGTCATCCAGGTCATTTTCTTCTAGAATAGCTGTAAGCCTAGCTTTCCAGGAGTTGTAGTTAGCTGACCCTTATAACTTTTCTTCTGGTCTGAAGAAGTTGATGGCCATCTCTGCCACTTAGTCAAATGTCAAGTCTGCAAAATATCCCAAGGTCTAGGAAGACAACAGCGATTTCTTCTTACTGGGTCTTCACATGCAAAGCTCTGATACCATGTTGAATTTTAGCATTAGCATGATTACTTTTAAAATTTGCAGACTAACATAAAACAAATGACAAGTGCAGTAAACAACATCAACACATCAACACACTGAACACAAGAGTTTTTCACTGGGGAAACCGTTAAAGGACAAAAACCCCAAAAAGCATTAGTAATTCATCTCGTAAATGAGATGACTGAGTTATTCAAAATTTCTCAAACCCTAACTAGGTTTGTACCATAGATCCACAATTACATAGAAGGTAAACTTTTACACAGAAAATGCCAATTTTGGATTTTTAACAAATTAGGGATTTTTGTCCTAAATTTTCTCTCCTGCCCAGAGATATCAAACTGCCCAAAAATCTTCTGTGACTACCCAGACCTATTTTCTCTCTCCTACCCTGTCAGCTGCTGGCCTATCCGTCCCTGCTTCCTTGCCCGATTTCTATTTACTGCCTGTAAGGCAGATTTTGCCTGCCTGGAACCTGCTAGGTAGGTTTATTGCTGCCCAAAACCTATTGGGTTCCTCTGCTACTGACTCAAGGGTGGGTGACCTTGTCTGTTTTCTGCCCGAGGCCTTCCAGACCTGTCAGCAGCCTGCCCGAGGCCTCAGCAAACTGCCCAAGCTGTTGTGGGCACTCCCGAGCCCTGTTGTAGGTGCCCGGAGTGACACTCGAGCCCTGCTGTAGGTGCCCGGAGGGGTGGCAGGGCTGTTGAAAGAGCAAAAGTGGCAGCCCCTAGAAGAGTAGGGCTACCGAAGGTGGTGTCGAGGGAGATAGAGGGCTGCTCGGAGGTGAACCCCAGCTGCAGCCTGCTCATGAGTGATCTGTTGTTGCTCGTGGAGGAGGGAGTTGTTGGAGTAAAACTCTAACCCTTAGCTGGCCGTGAGATGAGAAGAGCAAAAACCCTAGTTGTAGGGTAAAACTATAAAACAAGTGGATGCCCTAGCTAAACTCATCCATGCTAAGGCATAACCACAAAGACAATCTTCTCTTCAAAAACCTGTGAAATCTTCAGTAGGAGCAACTTCACCTGTGAGAGCAAGAGTGTGTGTTATAATCTAAGTTGCCAGGAAACGTGGGTACCGGGACAGGATTGGGGATGCCACTTTTTGAAACATGGTACTTGAGTACGTCGGAGGTACTGTAGACATATATATGTGTGTGTTAAAATTTATAAAAATAAAACATTTCACACTCACATCATACATGCATATTTGATATTTCTAAATTCAATTATTCATATGTACATTCGCATTGAAAATTTGAAACATAAAAGAATAAATTTGATAAATCATGACATAGACTCATAGTAGATATCAACTGGAAGACTAAAGTTATATTAATATAATTAACAACATAAAATATTCTATGTCCATGACACCATGAGTGCAAACTTCATTGCCATACTACATCCAAAATTTGCCTAAAGGCATTTTTAGAAATGAAAAAGAAAGTTCAAAATAGTAAAAATTGAACATGAACAAGATAGTCGATTTGGCTTCCTCAAGCCATGTTATCAACAGCCTTAGGATCAATGTCATTAGCATCACTAAGGTCCTCTGTCACGTCATCACTGGAGTAGTGAGCACAGTGCACTAGAAGTGAGAAATGCAATGTTGCGTTGGTTTAGGTAAGGGGCAAGGGCCCACATAACATGTGCTTTATTTTTTAAATTTTGAACTTCAAACTTTGCAAATTGACTCATCTCGAACAACGAGCTAAGATAAATTGTTCAACGGTTGTACCGGACGCGTACCCAAACACATGGTACGGCATACCAAAATCCACGCGACTACCCTATTTTCATACAAGAAGTACCCGATACGCGAGGTTGGATTTGGGTACGGCTAGGGACGTACCATTGAAGTACCAAAGTACTTGGTACTGGTTCGTGTACTCGACCCCTCAGTACAAGTACCCATGCAACACAGGTAATAATGAAATGGATTGATCTTTTATATCCTTTGAGTCACCTGTAAGTGGACCAAAATTAAAAAGAACAAAATATTATTATTTTATTCTTTTCTCACTTTGACTTTTACCTTTAGTGGTACTAAAGGTCTTTTTGCACTTTCACTTTTACACCTTAGTGGTACTAAGGGTCCTTATGTATTTTTGCCTTTTGCTTTAGCCTTCTTCAAGTGCCCTGTGGTCAATAGAAGTGGTCAAGGTGGTCTTTCATCCCCACTCAAAGTAAATCATCATAAATAGAAAGAATTACTAATGCTTTTATCTCACACTGTGTGTGACACCAAGATCGGGTACTAAAGTGTCTTAACCAAGGGTAGCTAAGCCTTGGAGAAGATCACAAAGCCCATTGATCGAGGGTCAAAGTGTCACACATGCTTAGACCTGGTCTAGGGCTTATAGTGTCCTCCTGGTAATAGACCAGGTGCCTCAGCCATAGGCTACATAATTTGACACTAGGTCAAATACTTGGTAACAGACCAAGCGCCTCTATTCTCCCGAAGAATGGCCCTGAGCCCCAGGCTGAGTCCCTAGTCCCGGACTAGGTAAATTCCTGGTAACTGACCATGTGTCTCCATTCAAAAGAATGGCCACTCAGCTCTAGGCTGAGTTCCCCAGTGCTAGACTAGTTCCACATCCTGGTCTCGGAGCAGATGTCACCATTCAACAGAAAGGTCACTTAACTCAAGGTTGAGTCCCCCGGTGCTGGACTGGTTCCATATCATGGTCCCGGACCAGATATCCCCATTCAATAGAATGGTTACTCAACTCTAGGTTGAGTCCACAACCTAGTCCCAGACCAGGTGTCTCCATTCTCCTAAGGGAATGGCTCTCAATGCTGCTCAGAAAAATCAACAGATGCCCCCACAGAAATCAATAGCTTCAATGTCGGGTTTGTTAAAACAGGATAACATGACTAACTATACCTAAACAAGGCATTGACACTTCAAACAAATGCATACACAGTCAGGACTCATAACAGACACAACCACTGGCAACCTCAAGAACCGCAAGCCAATTAGTAATTACTGTCCCTGGTTTCTGTATGCATAGCATATCCAACCATGGTGTTAGGATTCTATGTTTTATATAATGTGATTGAATTTATACCAACAAGCCACTACAGAAAGCCCACTTCAGAATTATCACAATTGCAGAATTTGGACTCAGATGTAGATGGCCCAAATATAATTCATAGCATAGATGTGGGGCTTTACATAAATAGGATGATGTGAGTTATCAAATACAACCATTACTACTTCAAAGTTCAAACAAATGTAAACAGTCATAACAGACACAGCTATTGGCAACCTCAAGAGCCACAAAATAATTAGAGTCCCCAATTTGTGTATGAATAGCATATCCAGCCACTGTTAAGATTCAGTGTTGATTACGGTGTGATTCAATTGGCACCCCACTAACTGCTAGACAAAACCAACTTCTGATTTTATAAGGTAAAATTTGGACTCAATTTTAGATGCCCCAACAACAATCAATAGCTTTAATGTGAACTTTGTAAATTTAAGATGGTGTGACTAATTTTACCAGAACCAGGCATTAACACTTCAAATAAATGTATACAGTCATAACAGACTGCCAATGGCAATCTCCAAAACCGTAACCTAATTACTGTCCCTGGTTTCTATATGCATAGCATATCCAGTCATGTTGTTAGGATTCTATATGTTTTAAATAATTTGATTCAATTGCTACTCACATGCCACTAGAGAAAGCCCACTTCAGATTTAGAGAACTTCAGAATTTGGACTCAGATCTAGAGGCCCCAAAAATAATTTATATCTTAAAGGAGGGATTTGCATAAATATGAAGATGTCAGTTATATAATATATTACACAAAATAGCCATTAATACTTCAAACAGATGTACACAGTCATAACAGACACAGCCTCGAGAATGGAAAGCTAATTACAGTCCCAGGTTTCTATAAGCATAGCATATCCAGCAATGTTATTAGGATTTTATATTGTACACAACTTGATGCAGTTACTACCAAATAACAACCAGATGAAACATAATTCAGATTTATCAGCAGGCAAAATTTGGACTCAATTCTATATGCCACCACAGCAACAAAAAGCATCAATGTGGGTTTTGTAAATTTACGATGATGTGAGTAACTTTACCAAAACAAGGCATTAACTCTTCAAACAAATGTATACACTCATAACAGACAGTCATTGACAACCTCAAGAACCGTCAGCTAATTACTGTCCCTGGTGAATTTTGCCTAAATAGGATTATGTCAGTTATATTACCAAAAACAGACATTAATACTTCAAACAGATGCACACATGGTCATAACAGACACAGCCATTTGCAACCTCAAGGATGACAAGGTAATTACAGTCACAAGTTTCTATACATATAGCATATCCAGCAATGTCACTAGGATTTTATATCGTACACAACTTGATTCAGTTGCTACCCATTAGCCATCAGATGAAACCCACTCCAGATTTATCTTAAGGCAAAATTGACTCAATTCTACATCCCCCACAACAATCAATAGCTTCAATGTAGATTTTGTAAATTTAGGATGATGTGATTAATTTTACCAAAACAAGGCATTAACACTTCAGACAAATGTATACAGCCATAACAGACACAGCCATTTGCAACATTAATAACGGCAAACTAATTACAGTCCCAGGGTTCTATATGCATAGCATATTGAGCAATATTATTAGGATTTTATGTTGTACACAACTTGATTCACCTGTTACCCACTAGCCACCAGATGAAACCAGCTCCAGATTTATCAAAAGGCAAAATTTGGACTTAATTCTAAATGCCCCCACAAAAATCAATAACTTTGATGTGGGGTCTGTAAATTTATAACGATGTGACTAATTTTACCAAAACAAGGCATTAAACATATATACAGTCATAACAGATGGCCATTGCCAACCTCAAGAACAGTAAGCTATATACGGTCCCTGGTTTCTATATACATACTATATCCAGCCATGGAGTTAGGATTCAATTGCTACCCACAAGCCACTAGAGAAAGCCGACTTCAGATTTAGCAGAACTGCAAAATTCACACTCGGATCTAGATGCCCCAACAACAATTAATAGCTTTAAAGGTGGGATTTGCATAAGTAGAATGATGTCAGTTATATTACCAAAAACAGCCATCAATACTTCAAACATAAACACGGTCATGACAAACACAGCCATTGGCAACCGCAAGAATGGCAAGCTAATTACAGTCTCAGATTTCTATATGCATAGCATATCCAGCAATGTTACTAGGATTTTATAATGTACATAATTTGATTCAGTTGCTAACGACTAGCCACTAGACGAAAACCACTTCAGATTTATCAGAAAGCAAAATTTGGACTCAATTTTAGATGCCCCCACAACAATCAATAGCTTCATTGTGGGGTTTGTAAACTTAGGATGATGTGACTAATTTGACCAAGAGCAGCCATTAACACTTCAAACATATACAGTCATAACAGACAGGGCAATTGGCAACCTCAAAAAAACACAGGTTAGTTACTCTATAGCATATCCAGCCATGGTGTTGGCACTCTATATTTTGATATATATTGATGCAATTGCTACTCACAAGTCACTTGTTAATATACTTCAGATTTATCAGAATTGCAGAATTTGAACTCAGATCTAGATACCCCTAGCTTACATGTGAGGTTTGCTTAATTATGATGATGTGACAGTTTTTACCAAACACAGACATTAGTACTTCAAACAAATATACACACATTCATAATAGACAAAGCCATTGGCAACTCAATAACCACAAGCTAATTACAACCCCAGGTTTTTATATGCATAGCATATCTCGTCAATGCGTTAGGATTCTATGTAGTACACAACTTGATTTAGTTGCTTGCCACTAGACAAAACCCCATTTTCGATTTATAACAAGGAAAAATCTGGACTCAATTGTAGATGCCCCCACTCGCTTCGATGTGCGGTTTGTAAAATTAGGAAGACGTAAATAATTATACTAAAAACAGCCAATAATACTTCAAACAAATGTTCATTAATACTTAATACCACGGGCTAATCGTTCCAGAGTAATTTATGCATACCATATCCAGCCATAATCTCAGGAATCTACAATCTATGTTGTATATATTATATAATCTGATTCAATTGCTACTCACAAGCCAGTAAATAAGATAAGATAATCTTATCAATGTCCAACAAATGACCAATAATGTAGATCAATGGGATTATGAATCAGTGATCCCAATCCAGAGCCCTACGCTGCCTCAAAAGCATAAAGCAAGATGAAAAAAACCCATATCAGAATTATTAGAAGGCAAATTTGGAACCAAATCTAGATGCCCCGCAAAAATCAACAGCTTCGATATGGAGCTTGCAAAAATTGGATTATGTGACATCCAAAATCGGCCTTAATAATTCAAACAAATGTATATACAGTCATAACCGATACAACCTTTAACACAGGAATTAGCATAGCCATTAACACAGCCATAACAACCATTGATAAGCAATGGATACGGACATAAACCTTCACAAACCCAAATGATCCACCAGGGTTCCATTCAAGCCCTACCTGAGGTTATATTGAAATATCACCCCCACGTCTTCTTTTCCCTTCCTGTGGGCTGTTGAGAAGCCACAATGGGCTAAATCCAGCAACAGAAAAGCTGTCGAGTATGCCCATAAACGAAAACACCATCGCCACGATTGCCACCATAGGCATCATCATTATACCAATCATAAATGCAACTGAACCAATCAACATCAGAGCCGAAGCAATCCCAAACAATAACCAAGTGAGCCCCACAGGGGTCAAGTGGTTTCTTACTGACGATATATTTGTTGATATGGGACAATCTAAAACGGAGAATAACAGCGACCCAAGATCTCTAAAGAGGTCATCTGCTTGATCGGGTTGCTGTTGCTGTTGCTGCTGCTGCTGCAGTACTCTCATTCGTAAATGCCTGGACTGGAACATGATTGATGTTGATAGAAACCTTTATCATAAATTATTTTCTTCTGATGATCGAGTCTGCAATATTTGAAGAGGATAACCAGAGTTAAAAATGGGAAAAAGTATTGGATAGGCTGTTTCGAAGGTTCCAATTGTGTCAGCATTACAGCTCTGCCTTATCCGTTCTTTAACTGACCAGATCTTAATTTAGGACCAGGGCATGTAAATTTGAGATCTGGTAGTTACACGTCGAAACCCTTTGTCTCCATGCTCGAACTTGTTGCTTAGTGGATAAGGCATTCCAACTGGCGAAGATAGAATTGTTGTTGAAATGGTAGTTCTTGTCTGACTATCCTTATCCGATTTTGAGCCAAACTTGGAATAATTGTCTTCTAATAGTAATTATTATGACAAGAGAAGCACGGATTAGCCGTCTAAATGGGATAAGGAATCACGATTTATACGGCTACATGATTTTGAGTTGAGATAAGTAAAATAATTTCATTTAAAAAAGTAAGCTGTTCTATACTATTTCAATGTGGGCATACGAATGTGGTGTGGGTGTACAAAAGTCATACTTAAATCCTTCCAAGACATAGTGGTAAGCTCTAGATGCATAGCTCCCGATCCAACACCAAGAACTTCAATAGTATCTCTTCCATACCCATAGCCATACCTAAGAGCCTATATCCATACCTATAGCTAGGAGCCCTTTCTATCAATCCTGCAGTACCTATTCGATACCTATATACTATTTCAATTTGTGTAGTTTGAAAATTTTTATGATTTGAGTTGGAATAAGTGAATTTTTTAGCACAATTTTAAAAAAATTTAGTTGAAATTTTCCAAAATCTAGGTTATAGTTGTCAAGTTCTGGAGTATAGAGTTTCCACCAGATTTTTGAGGGTGTTGAATCCATTTCTACCATCAAAAACTCCATTAAAACACAATTAAATTCTGATTGTGCAAAATAAAAAAATGTTGGATTATCAAGAAAAAAAAAGTTCATCCAATCCAAATTGTCCAATTTTTACACAACTACTTTGATATTTGATATAAAGAAAGTTTGAAAGTCTATATGTTTTTAGTAAAGTGTAACAATACATTGAATTTAACAACAGTTTGTAACAATATATTATATTTACATGATGAATTATGTGAATTTTATATTGACTAGCATAGATCCATTTTAAACCGAGATCGAAAGGGATCTAATTTCTTGAGGTGTAATTTTTTTTGTTGTTGTGTAAAAAGTATAAGATAAAAAAAAAATCAAAGAATAGCCATGATCATTGGATTAACATAATATATATTTAATTTCATTAAAGCATATGTTAAACGTTATTAAGTTGATGTTTTTATTATTTTATAATTAAAATATGTCACGTCACACAATGTTACGTGACAACATCTTCCCTATACTTGGTTCACTACTCTCGGTGCAATAATGGTATTATAGTTGAAATTTTGTGTTTATTTAAATGTTTTTTTGTATGTAACAATACAATGAATTTACATGGTGAATTATGTGCATTTTATATAGATAATGGTATTATTGTTGAAATTTTGTGTTTATTTAAATGTTTTTTTTTTATATGTAACAATACATTGAATTTACATGGTGAAATATGTGCATTTTATATAGATAATGGTATTATTGTTGAAATTTTGTGTTTATTTAAATGTTTTTGTATAATTTGGATTTTTTTCAAGGTGGTTTTGAGGATAGCAATGCAAGGAGGACGTGGAGTACATTGTCCAATTTGTAGATTGTATGATGTAGGAGTATTTGTTAACACGTATAAGAGCATTTTCATTATGTGTGTTGTTGGATCTGGCATGGCAATCCAACAGTCGCGATCTATTGCAGAGGGATGGGTTGCACATAGATGTTGCCCACTGAAACCTCCCACAATGCTTCCATGCCATCAGATTTAGGTCCTGCAATCAAACAGTTCGCATGAATTGTGGAGGGAAGTTGGGCCAAGGTGATGCCATCTAAATTTTGGTCAGTAGTTTCTCTTTTTAAAATCATTTGCTCATCCAATAGTCCTCCTGACTTCAAGGTATTATATGTGTGATAAACCACCCAATGTTGGCCATCATTTCTCTAGCAACCAAGATTAAATGACCTAGGAGTTTAATTAAATATAAAAAAGCCTGGGATGTACTTAGCTAGGTGGATTATGGATGTGTGGCATCATTTCTAAGAGGCTCACTCTATTTTTTCCTTTCCAGGTGCAGAACCTCTAAACATCCATGAGGCCTGTTGGTGCAAAGAATTCTTGAATCCGAGCTCTCTTTGATACAAAATTCAAAATAAAGGGAAGGAAGAATGGGAAATAAGACTTAATAAAAACAGCTTTTGGAAGTGGTGGGAGAATCTCAACTCTAATCTTCTCTTCTTTGACGGAGCATCAAAGGGGAACCTAGGGGAGGTAGGCACGGGAGGGATATTATTCGATCCCGGAGGAAATATTGTTGATTCTTTCACTTGGGTATTGGGGAAGAAAATCAACAATGAAGCAAAGTGGTTGGTGCTTATGCTTGGTTTCGAAATCACCGCTAGGAAAGGCATAAGCAGAATAATTATCATCAGTGACTCTCAAGGCAGGTTATTTAAAATATGAAGTTTGGATACAAGAAAGGTAACATTCGATGTAAAAAAATATGTCAAAGGATCATTTTTACAGAGGTCCTTTCCTTCCATGCTCTTCGGAGCAACAACTAGGATGTTGACCTTCTTGCAAATAAAGGAGTCTTGTTGGAGCCAGGTTTAATCATTTATGCCAATGAAGAAACCAAATTTCATGGCATTCCATGACGTTTTATGTTGGGAGGCTAAATCCTTGGTCATTTTCGTGCAACTATGGTTCACACACTCTTTCTCTAGTCATCTTTCTCGAGGCAATAACTAGACGTGTGGCCAGGCACATGCTCCAAGCCATGTGATAGCATGTAATGGTTTAAATGATGAAGGGACCCTGCATTTAGTTTTGTCCCTCGTTTGCAGTCTTCACACATGTGGTTTGGTTGTCAAGATAGATCTGCTGCCGATATCATTTGATTTCTTTTCGGGACGCTTTCAGAGACCGACGCAGCGCAGTTCTCACTTCTCGGAGTTCTTTTGATTTGGAATTCTCTCTCAGCTCGTGGTCATTAGTCAATTATTCTGTGATGGGTTCAAAAATGCAAGATGAGAGTGACCATCTTAAGGTTGGAATTAAGGACTTCAAACGCCATTTGTGCAAGATATTCGAGGAAGTTTGTGGAGGTTTGAAACAAAATCAAGAAACCTCTACTAATATTGGTCATGTCATCCATCAGCTAACCTGTCAAGACTCGTGGATCAAAGATTTAGAAGGGGACATTCGAGAACTCACGGGGAAGATGGACAAGCTATCAGTGTTAGATTTTTAACATTTAAGCTATATGATCTTAGGATATTATCTGAGAGAATAACAAGCACATCAATCAAACACAAGAGACAATGAACACAAAGTTTTTCCTCGGGGAAACCATAAAGGAGAAAACCTTGCAACTTCCTCAAAGATATAGAATTAGCACCAAAAGTAAAACCCCAAAACAATAAGATGATCTCCCGACAGTAGTAGTCTCTCTCTCTCTTGTCCCGGCTACTTCTTCTCTCTCAGTTATGCGCTACAACTGAGTGTGAGTGAATGTGTGATAAATAGAGAGGCTCACTCTCTATTTATACTAATTCCTGACTTGACAATAACTCATTAGGTTCGACTTCTCTAGGAGAGTCTAATAAACCTAGGGCCCCACAACTGCGGGGACTTTAACCCTTGATCAATAGGAAGGGTTACCCTCTATGACTTTATATGACTTGTTTACATTATTGAATCTCTCGATCGAAACATTAGGGCATGACATGACTCAAATACATTATAGATACTTCCCGGAATAAACATTGGGGTACAATACATAAGATATACAAGTGAATACATTCTGAAGTTACAAATACATTAACACTCCCTCTTACCTAGGAAGGTATTCTCTCGACACAATTTTATTAGCACAAGTCTTCTTCTCTGTATCATCTAGATCATCATCAAGTCATCTTCATCACTGGATCTAGATCATCACTGGGTCATCATCACTGGTGCTATTTCTCGATTCTTCTTGTCACAGGAAGTTCTATAGAGCCAGCCCTTTTTCATGTTGGTTGTAGTCCTAGCCTCCAAGTATGTCGTCATCTTATTCAGCACTTATATCTGACCCAGTCAGAAAGGCCCTCCCAACACTTACATCTGACCATGGGATGAACACATCAACCATGTCTGAAAGGCATGCCCAACACTCACATCTAACCATGGGATGAACACATCAACCATGTTAGAAAGTCCCAGCACTCACATTTGGCCATGGGCTGAACACATCAACCATGTCAAAAAGGCCCAACACTTATATCTTACCATGGGATGAACACATCAACCATGTAAGAAGGGCTTAGCACTTATATCTTACCATGGGATGAACACATCAACCATGTAAGAAGGGCTCTACACTTATATCTGATCGCGAGGAATGAACACATCCCACAGTCACATCAAAATGGATTTCATTTCTAGACTGAAACAAATTCCTGGTAACTGACCAGATGCCTCCATTCTCCCAGAGAATGGCCTCTCAGTACTAAGCTGAGCTTCAGTCCCAAACTGAATCAATTTCCTGGTAACTGACTAGGTCCCTCCATTCTTCCATAGAATGGCCTCTCAACACTAAGCTGAGCTTCAGTCCCAGACTGAATCAATTTCTTGGCAACTGACCAGGTGCCTCCATTCTCCTAGAGAATGGCCTCTCAGCACTAAGCTAAGCTTCAGTCCCAGATTGAATCAATTTCCTGGTAACTAACCAGGTGCCTCCATTCTCCCAGAGAATGGCCTTCAGCTCTTAGATTTGATCATGTGGGAGCCAATCCCATAATCACACCAGAATGGATTTGCACTTACATCTAACCATGGAAGGAACCAATCCTCTCACCATGTCAGAAGGGCTTTGCACTTATATCTAACCATGGGAGACCCCGCCTACCACCATGTTAGAATGGTTCACAGACTCATCACTTCCCCTTGGAGGGAACCTCAATTTGGATAACACCAAGCTTCTCCCTGAAGTACTCAAACTTCACTCTGACCAATGGCTTAGTCAACACATCAGCTATCTGCTCGTCCATCGCAACATACTGGAGCTTCACTGCTCCTCTCTGTACCATATCCCTGATATAGTGATATTTGATCTCAATATGCTTCGACTTGTCATGGAACACTGGGTTCTCAGACAACTTCACACAACTCTGGTTGTTGCAATATATACAAGTAGCATAAAACTGGAGATCGAATAAATCAGACGGCAGCTTCCTCAGCCATACTACCTCACAACTAGCTGAACAAGTTGCGACATACTCTGCTTCAGCTGTACTCAGTGCCACGTAAGACTGTTTCCTGCTAAACCAAGAGATCATACCTGATCCCATATTGAAGCAACACCATGAAGTGCTCTTCCTATCGATGGCACTGCCTGCCCAATCTGAATCAACATAACCTTCCAGGTTAATCTTCTGATTTGCCTCATACTTGAGCCCATAATCAACTATACCCTTCAGGTACCTCATAATATGCTTTGTATCAATCAAGTGAACATGTCTTAGATCTGTCAAGAACTGGCTCAATGTGTTCACAGCAAAGCAAATATCTGGTCTGGTATTTGTCAGATACATCAAGGACCCAATCATCTGACGATACATCGTGGCATCAACTGACTTGGATGAAGCATCACTCAATAGCTTCAGGTTCGATGCCATAGGTGTGGTCATGGCCTTGCAGTCCATCATCCCGAACCTCTTCAGGATCTCTTTTGCATACTTCTCTTGTCCCAGGGAGATTCCATCTACATTCTGCCACACCTCCATGCCTAGAAAGTAATGCATCATACCCAAGTCCTTCATTTCGAATTCGGCAGCAAGATTCCTCTTCGTATCAACAATCAACCCATCTTTTCTTGTCACAAATAGATCATCTACATATAGTAGGAGTATCACTGGGTTACCTTCTTCAAACCTGTAGTAAAGGTTGGAATCTGCTTTACTCTTGGTAAAGCCCAAACTGGATAGAAAGCTATCAATTTTGTCGTACCATGCCCTGGGTGTCTGTTTCAAACTGTACAGGGATTTCTTCAATTTACACACATGAGACTCCCTGTTATGTGTCTCAAAACCGAGTGGCTGATCCACATACACTTCCTCTTCCACTACACCATTCAAGAAAGTAGTCTTGACATCCATCTGGTGTATCTTCCATTTCATCACTGTAGCCAAAGCAAGTACTGATATGATGGAAGTGTATCTGGCTGCATGTGCAAAAGTTTCTTCATAATCTATTCCTTCTTTCTGGGAGAAGCCATGAGCCACAAATCTTGCTTTATATTTCTCTATGCTGCCATCTACAACATGCTTGATCTTATAGATCCATTTGGAAGTTGCAACAGACTTCCCTTCTGTTCTTGGGACAACATCCTAGACATCATTCTTCATGATCGATTGATACTCTTCGATCATAGCATCCTTCCATTCTTTCCTTTTTGCCACTTCTTCATATTTGGAAGGTTCTTTATCGATGAAGTCACATAATAAGGCGACATAAGCGGAGCAGGACTTGGTTCTTTTCCTTTCTCTGTGTATTTCTTCTAGAGCCCCATATCTTTCTGCACCTTGGATAGCTTCTCGTACCCAAGTAGGTTTCCTCTTGTGAGGATTCTTTTCTTGAGGTGGATCTACTAGTTCCTTAGGTTCTTCCATTTCTTGATCTTCTTCTAGAGTTGCTTCGTTCATAGTTGTATTACGGATTTTGGGTACTTCTGATTCTTCCGAGTCTTCAACAGGTCTTTTTCTGGACTTGATGTAAGCCGAGTCCTCGTCAAATGTTACATCTCTGCTAATGTCGATCTTCTTAAATCCTGGGAAGTATATTCTGTAAGCCTTCAAGCTCTCAGAGTATCCCACAAATATACCCTTCTTTCCTGAAGGATCTAGCTTTGTCCTCTTTTCTTTTGGAATGTGTATGTACACTGGATAGCCAAATATTATGAGATGGATGACTTCTGGTTTCTTGCCGGAAAAGACTTCTTCAGGTGTCTTGTTCTCTGATACCCTGTGTGGAGTGCAGTTCTGTACATACACTGTTATTCTGGTAGCTTTTGCCCATAGATGCATGGGAATATCTTGATCATGAAGCATGCCCTTGCAGCTTTCATGATCGTTTTATTCTTCTTTTCTATAACCCCATTATGTTGTGGATTATATGGAGTAGTTAACTCCCGCTTAATCCCTAAATCTTTGCATAATTCTTTGAATTCATTTGATGTGAATTCTCCGCCATTATCTGATCGAAAGGTCTTGATCTTCTTTTATGTGTGGTTCTTGAAGAAGGATTTGAATTCCTTGAACTTGTTGAATACTTCATCTTTGTTCTTTAAGAAGTATATCCACGTCTTCCTAGAAAAATCATCAATAAAAGAAACATAGTATACATACCCACTTAATGAAGTGGATGACATCGGACCGCATACATCGGAGTGGATGATTTCCAAGATTCCCTTTTCCGTGCTCTCGCTACTTGGAAATGTCTTCTTTGCATTCTTTCCTTTCGCACATCCTTTGCATACACCATCATGTTTTGTTTGAATTTCTGGAAGTCCTTCGACAACTTTGCTTGCAAGTGGTAGTGCTCTGTAGTGCACATGTGCAAGCCTTCTATGCCAAAGTTCATTTGGCTCTACTGAGTCATGGACCAAGGCTTGTTATGGATGGCCCTTCAATTTGTATATACCTCCTTCTTGTTCCTGAATCACTACTGCATCATCAATAGTCTTTCCCTTTTTCCACATGAGAACTTTACCATCTACAAATGCAACCCTCATTCCTTTTTCATCCAATGCAGATATGGAGAGGAGGTTCTTCTTTAGTCCTGGCACAAACAAGACATCCTTCATCTTCATAGACTTTCCAGAGTCTAGCTTATAGGAGGATTCCCCACTACCTTTTATTGAATACTGGTAGTAATCTCCAAGTTTCACCTTGTGGGGTGATTCATGTTCTGATAGTTTCATAAAGGATTCTTTGAATTCTGTCATATGTTTAAAAGCCCCACTGTCTATAATCCAATCATTGCTTCCATGTGTGATGTTTCCCGTGAGAGCGAAAATCAAAAAGTATTCTTCATCACTTGAAGAATCATCACTTTCTTGCTTAATTCTCTTTGTGGAAGGTTCATCATCTTCTGCAGCATGAGCATGATGTCTTCTCTTATTCCCTTTCTTCTTGAGAGAGCCATTTTTGTTCTTAGGACAATCTCTAGCATAGTGTCCTCTTTCATCACATGTAAAGCATTTGAATTTAGGTAGATTCTTGTTAGATCTTCTAGGATGAAAGTTCTTACCTTGGTGATGATTTCTTTTGCTCCTCTT
Source organism: Pseudotsuga menziesii (assembly GCA_001517045.1). NCBI lineage: Eukaryota > Viridiplantae > Streptophyta > Pinopsida > Pinales > Pinaceae > Pseudotsuga > Pseudotsuga menziesii. Next base: position 131,352 of record LPNX010614828.1, read on the forward strand.
GGATTGTACTGTGAGAGCTTGATCTTCATTTCCCATCTTTTTCTTCTCGCGCTACTATTCGAGCTTCTTCTTGTGAGCATTCTTCCCATAGTCTGCTAAAATTGACTAGCTTCTTTCTGGCACAAATGCCTTGAATAAAGGAGTCCCATGATCTAGGGAGGCCATTCAAGGTGGTCATCACAATTTTTGCATTCTCTACTTCTTCATCTACTGCTTCAAGTTGTTCCTTGATTTGAGAGACTCTTGAAAAATAAGACTGGATGGTTTCCGCATTCTAGATCTTTTCATTCTTCAATTGGTTTCTCGGAGTCATCTTCCGATTTATGTTCTTCCCTTCGAACAATTTGGTCAGGGCATCAAACATAGCTTTAGGTGTCTTTAGGGAGGACACCTGTGGTATGAGGTGATCCTTGATTGAATCAACAATAATCCTCTTAGCCATGACCAATTTATTTTTGTGTAAGGCCTTAGCCTCATCTCCCTCTGGAACTGGAACCTCTTCATTTATGTAAGGGTCCAACTCATTCTCTTCCAGGACCAGGGAGACCGTATACTTCCAGGATCGAAAGTTATCAGCTCCCTTAATCTTTTCATCAAGCTTGGTATGATGAGACATCTTAACTGAGAACCTCAAATGGAAATACAAAAGATTTAGATCTTACCAGGTTAAGATGTCGGAACTGGATATGGAGCTGAATTTTTGTAGAGCTGGTTTAGGAGCAGATTAGGGTTTTACTTTCCCGGAGTTCTGTCCAACCAAAAACTTTGATCTTGATCTCTAAACTTTGATTTTGAGGAGGAGATCAATCCAAGCCTGTGCTCACTCAAAAATTTCACTTCTGTGAAAAGCCCTAATTTCCGGCAGTAGTGTCGAGTCAAAAACTGAAAATGCTTAGAATCAAATTCTGCTTCGACAGAAAGATGCGCCTTGGAGAGGAGGGTCATCCCAACCTTATTTTGCTGAAAATATGTGGAGAGAGATCCAAAAAATAGTAAGCCCTAGTTTCTGCAACTGCATAGTGTCTTCTTCTCAAGTTAGCTCTGATACCATGTTAGATTTTTAACCTTTAAGCTATATGATCTTAGGATCTTATCTGAGAGAATAACAATCATAACAATAAAACACAAGAGACAATGAACACAAAGTTTTTCCTCGGGGAAACCATAAAGGAGAAAACCCCACAACTTCCTCAGAGATAGAATCAGCACCAAAAGTAAAACCCCAAAACAATAAGATGATCTCCTGACAGCAGTAGTCTCTCTCTCTCTTGTCCCAACTACTTCTTCTCTCTCAGTTACGCGCTACAACTGAGTGTGAGTGAATGTGTGATAAATAGAGAGGCTCACTCTCTATTTATACTAATTCCCAACTTGACAATAACTCACTAGGGCTGACTTCTCTAGGAGAGTCTAATAACCCTGGGGCCCCACAACTGCAGGGACTTTAACCTTTGATCAATAGGAAGGGTTACCCTCTATGACTTTACATGACTTGTTTACATTATTGAATCTCCCGATCAAAACATTGGGGCATGACATGACTCAAATACATTACAGATACTTCCCAGAATAAACATCGGGGTACAATACATAAGATATATAAGTGAATACATTCCGAAGTTACAAATACATCAACAATCAGAAGACTTGTCAAAGGTGATAAATTTGTCTCAGAGTAGCCATTTTTATGCGCCAACGGACCTCAGAGCACATCCCATGGAAGAAGTTTCGGTCTCCAAGCCACCCCCAAGCATGGAAGGCATGAAAAAGTAGTAGGCCTAGCCTTCGTTTTCTATTAATGTTTTTTGTATTCTGCTTAATCTCCAGTTTGTCAAGGTTTACTTCTCCTCAAGTATGGTGAAATATAGGAACAAAACCAACTTATTTTGCAAATTTCAAACGGTTTTAACTATTGTCTTCTCAGTTATGATGCTTGCTGATGTCAGATAACCTGCAATTTTTTTGTAATGAATGGTTGTGCACAACCTTTTTTCTATAATGAAAAGTTTTCCAGTTTATGTTATGAAAAAAAAGAGGCTCACTCTATTTTTATTAGATGAGTTATTAATGTGTAAGAGGGGAAGAATTATAAGGGGTGGCGATCGTATTTTAGTTGGAGGAGTAGTCATGTATGAAAGAAGAGGAAAGACAGGACATTGAGAGAAGAAGAGGAAAAGGCACAAGGAAAGAGGAGAAATCTCAGAAAGGAGACGGAGGAAGGGAATTGTGTGAAGGGAATAAGAGAGAAAGGTTGTGCTGAAATAAAAATAGAATCATGAAGGTAAAGGAGTGAAACAAATAAATTTGTTTCTCCAGGAAAATCCAACGTAAATATGATAGAAACTCCATAAAAGGATAAATATATAAATGAATAATTGAAAAGTGATAATATTACAATGCGAATGATGCTTGTATAGCTAGCCATGTTGGGTGCCCTTTCGTAAAGAGGCATAACCTTTCATCAAGGTGTCTCTTCATTAAGTATTAGTTTATTTAATTATTACTATTTATTAATGTTTATTTATTATATATTTTGTTCATTACATTGCCTCTTCCTTAGAATTGCTTTGTCCTCAAATCATAATTATGGAAGATTTTATCCCTTGTTCTTGCTCATAACGCTTTCTTGTGACATTATGTGTTGGTAGTTGCAATACTTGACGAAATGAGATGATACAGTCTATTAAACATTGTGTGGAAATGTTGCGCCATTTGTGAAGTGGTACATCCGAGATTTACCTTCAATGGAGATGTTTGTTGATCGATTGTTTGGATGCGAATTCTCTTTTTCTAATCCCATAACTTTTGTTGGTTTTGTCTCCATATTTTTTTGATATCATAATAAATTTGTTTATGTTCCTTTTGACCTTGTCGTTGGTCACAGCGATGTTTGTGGTTTAGATGGAAATAAGGTATTCTAACCTTTGGTGATTGTCTTTCGGAACTTGATGTTTGTAGCTATGTGACAATATGTTAATTCTTTTGAATTTGAGCATTAATGAGCTCTGTATTGGTTCCCTTTTCGGATGTTTGAATTTGAGCCTTTGATGACTTCTCTATTGCGCCAATCATCATTTCATTGTCGATAATTGATCCCTTGCAATCTAGATTTTCTTGTAAATATTTATTCTCTTGCTTTAGTTTCCTAACTTGTATAAGCATGTCCTGATTAAGTTTCCTTAAGTGTAAGAGTTCTTCCTTATAGTTTGACTTGACGACGTCATATTGATTGTCTTGATTTTTGTGCTATCTTTGTTTTAAGCCTCTTAATTGCTCTAACAACTCTTGATTGACTCTTTTTAATGAAGAGCTTTCTTTGTCCTTGCCTAATAATTCTTTTTGAAGATCTTGATTCTCCTCTTCTAACTTGTGATTGCGTTGAACTTTATCCTTTGCCTTTTTTATTTGCAAAAGTAATTTCTGATTATGATTTCTTAGACAGGATATCTCTTCTTCTTTACCTGCAATAACCTTGTTGAATTCTTTTTGTATTGTATATGTTGATTTCTCATTTCCCTACAACATCATCTTTGATATTTCTTTGAAGTCTTCAGACGACGCAACTTCTAATTCCGACTTCATGTTAATGTCCTGCAATGTGATTTTCTTCTTTTTGTAGGTAAATGTCATAAACTTATTTTCAACATTCAAGATAAAAAGTCCCCAATGTCTCTATCCAAGGTAATCCCAAAATTTGTTTTGATACCACTGAAACAAATAAATTTGTCTTCACAGCAAAATCCAACGTAAATATGATAGAAACTCCATAAAAGGATCAATATATAAATGAATAATTGAAAAGTGATAAGATTACAATGAGAATGATGCTTGTATAAATAACCATGTTGGGTGCCCTTTTGTAAAGATGCATAACCTTTCATCAAGGTGTCTATTCATTAAGTATTAATTTATTTAGTTATTACTATTTATTAATGTTTATTTGTTATATATTTTGTTCATTACAAGGAGAGAAGAGAAACCACATTAGAGAAAAGAAAGGAGAGAAAGGTTGTGTCCAAATGAAAATAGAATTGTGAAGGTAAAGGAGAGAAGAGAAAACACGTGACATAAAAGAAAGGAGAGAAAGCAAAATGGGAGGAAGATAAAAGAGAAATATAAAGAGCAAAAGAAAAGAAAAAAGACTCATATCAAGAATTTGGAGGGACTTTGAGTCCACTTGTTATTTCTAAAGGAGAATCCCATTGGGGCCTATAATGTGATTTGTATAAATTTCCTAAGAATTAATAGAAGGCCAATTGAGCCCATAATTTGAATATGGGAATCTTGTATTTGAATATGTTTTGAATGCATGATATTAATTGTTGCATCTTTGAATATTGCATTTGGTTTGCAAGCTATAAAGATTTGGTTTGCAAGCTATAAAGATTTAGTATTTTATGTGTGTTTTAATTGGGGAAGTGTGAATCTAGGGTCTATTTTTCCCATGTATTTTGTGTGAGATGGATATTTGAAAACCTGTAGTGAACTGTGATCCCCTCTGCATCATTTCACAGGTTGAAAAACAAGTTTCTCATTGTTTTGCTTATAAGCATGTCATATTTTACAATTTTTCCCTTATAGAAGTTGAACTATAGTATGCACGATTGTTAAATATGGTGTTGTTGTGATATCACCTAAATTTATGTACAGGACATTTGTGTGTGTGTATAACAATGATATCTCTAGGGAATAATACATAAGGGTGATCATCAAAATTCATTATTTATACTCATTTCAAATTTGAATTCTTTTATGAAACATTAAGCAAGCAGGAAGGAGAGGTTAAAATATTTGAGAACACAGAAAGCTTGAACACAAATCAAAAACAAAATTTTCAACTGGTCAGAATACTATGTTTATTTTTCAACCAAACCCTTCAATATCCTTTAAGAAAAGTGTTCTTTACTTTCTCTTAATAAACCTCCAGTAATCTGTTATTTAAAAAGTTGACACTATAAATAATATCAATCTAATATTAAATTTTAAATTTGCATATACATAAATGGAAGGGTAGTTAAAATATTTGGTATACATGAACTTTGTTTTTTTATGAGGAAGGATGAATGTCGAATTTTAATTGTGACTGACACATGGCCATCTAAACCCAAGTTTAATATGCACTTAGAAATACAAAGTTCTAGAATACATATTTCAAAGCCATAGAAATATTAAAGGTCGATGTTGGGATTCTAGTATGAGACCTCGAGCTTTGCAACCTTGATGTGCATATCAAACCCAAGTTTAGATGAGTTTATATTAATTATAAAGGATCCGTAGAAAAATAACATAAAGTGAATGGATTTTGTGTATTTGAACTATGGAAAAAGAGGGCCCTCTAAAGAATGAATTATTATAAAAAAAAACTTGGTACTTGTAGATTTGTTTTCTTGTTTTTCTATATGCTAAAATGAATTTATGGCTATTAGATTGTGAGACATGTTTTAATGTTCGAAGTTCCTACCCCATGTTGGGTGCCATTCATCCTTGCCTCATCATGCATGACTAACAAATGGTTAATGACAATTGCCAAGTGGTGGCAGACTCACTTAAGATTCTATTTGGAAAGGTGGCTTCTGGTCACAGTTATTATGGTTACTCGTGGAATATTCGTCCCCCTTAAGTAGAAATATTGTATGTAGAGACTCTCGCCTGCGTCCTCGGTTGTAATTGCGTTGAAGAGGTGCATTCTACATCCTAGTAGGGGGATATGTGTAAGTCCTTCTGTGCTCATCCTAGAGCTTACACGTGTCCTTTATTAAAAAATAATAAAATGTTATATAAAATAACATGTCAATTCAAATTAGATTTAAAGTATTTTTTAGAACCACATATATAAGACTACAAATTAAAACCATAAACATTTTGTTCACATTTCCTCAACACTTCCACTTAAAAAAAGGGGTTTGCAGCTCGAGAGATTTGATCCCTTTTGGCTCTTGGTAGATTCTTTTTAAGATGGATCTATGCTGGTCATAAAAACATTGTCTCCACTCTTTACATGTGTACCTTGGTTCTATGTTGGTGTCTGGATGTTAATCATGGAAAGGAATGCGACCCGTTCTTATTTCTATTATGAAGGTAAGAGGAAGTCACGTTTCAAGGTTCACTCTGGGTTACCACGCGGTCTTCTCGGTTAGTGATATCCTGCCTCTATATGCCACTCTCCCTTCGACCTCTCTGGATCGATTTCTTTATTAGCGATGGTTAGGGAAAAAATATAGAGTGTGAGCTTCTCACTAGAGCTAGGCACTCCCATATTCCTTGTGCTTCAATGACATGGTGTTTCCCCCAATAAGTGTTGAGTGTAGGATATGGAAGATAGGGTGAAAAGTAAGTATTATCACCTCAAGTCAACAAATTTGACCATATATTTAGGCAAAATGATGGAGGGCCCAGGATCAATAAGATCTCAAGAAACCAAATATGTTAAGATTCTCATGTTGTTGTGGAACACTAAGACCTTACTCGACCATGCCCTAATGGATAGTGTGGAAAGTAAGCTATTGGATGTTGACTAGGGTTCAAATTTCATTTCTTGCATGAACCGCATTGAAGGTTGGTTGCACAGGATTGCAAAGTGTAATCACAGTGTAATACCTCGGTTTTAACCCCATGGTATTGAAATTGTACATGATGTATATATTGTGATGAATCATGGAAAGGATCTCAAGGCCAAGGCCTTGCCATTGATTGATGTTTTGTGTATCGGTGATCAAGGTTGATACCTGTGGTTATGGTGCTAAGACAAGCACAATACATTTTGATATATAATGTAATTATACAATTAATAAAATACTGCAACTAGCTATGGGACTGCAACGTGAAAGAGATGGGGGCATGATTCCACAAGGGATAGGGTGGGGAGTTAGTCAAACCCTTGAGCCTTAGGGTGAGGCCAGATGCCAGGTGAGCGATTGCAAGTTCAATCCTCACAAAACCTAGTCTAATTAGCAAAGAATCCTTCGTTGATTTGTCGTCTAAGTCACCCAAGTGGACGCACGAGCTCGAAATTAAATCCTTTTGGATAGAAATTTCGCGCCTGCTAGCCGAGCTAACTACCGTGCTAGTTGACGTTGTGAAATCCTTATTGATTGTCAGATCTATGTCCCCACAAGATCAATGATGGACTCCAAATTTGGTAAAGCGGATTTGGATAGAAATTTCGTGCACGCTAGCCGGGTTAACTACCATGCTAATTGACGCTGCGAAATCCTTGTGGGTCGTTGGATCTGTGTTTCCACTAGATCAACAGTGGACTCCAAACTTGATGAAGTGGATTTCTTGGGAATTTCATGCACATGAAAAGTTTGTTAAGTCGCCCTAGTTGAATCAGGGAAATCATTGTGCTCTGTAGATTTGTTGGATAGTCGATCCCAACAGTTGATCTATTGAAAAGTTACTCATTCGTTAAACTGTCCAACCTGGTTCATCCCTGTGCTTGATCATTCAAATTTATTACAGGAAATTGGTTGAGGCAATTAATGCCTTGCACATAGCAAGGCATGACAGTCCGATTGCTTGTCTGAGAAAGCCTGTAGTCTCGGAAGCCACATTCTTGCTTCTGCAGTAAGTAAGCACATGATGCGTGCCAGTCTGTACTTTCCCTGAGTCGTGAAAGGGTGTTATTGTTGTTCCTCATTGTGGGAGGACACCATTCGATCATACACGATTCAGTCATTCTGATCAAGGGGTTCATGCGCATTATTGGTAGTCCACTACCCTGAGTCGCGGAGGAATGGTTCTGTTGTGTTTTTGCTGAGTGAATGGGTAGCGAAGATCTCTCGATTTTATGAGAGTGTGGTCCTACATAGTTTCCCCAGTGTTGTTGTTCATTGCTTCATTATTTAGAACGGTTGTATTACTCTCCTGAGTGGCGTAGGTGTTTTTGCGGTGGTCTCCTCTTTTACAGAGTGAGTGGAGCTTATTTTCATTGTGTTTACATTGTGGATTACTGTGATGTGCATCCTTGTTTTGGTTTGAAAGACTTAGGAGTGGAAGAGGCCCAAAATTGGCTGATAAACCTAGTGAAGAGAGGAACCTCACAGATAGATCAAGAGGGGCTGGTAGATCCTTTATGGACACTTGGAAGAGCACTTGAAGGGAAGGTATGGCCTAAGGGAACTGTGTAGCAGTGAAGGGAATACTTCCTTGTGTTGGGTGTGTAGGTATTGTGGGAATCCAAGCTAGATAGATCTGGTGTAGATGTCCATAGCTCTATGGTTGAGCTCACTAGATCAACAATTCTACCTTTACATTGCCTTAACAGCCCGAGAAACCAAACTATGGGCTGGTTTGGATGAGTTGTGGTGAGCATTTGACCAGGTGTGAGTCATTTCCTTGATAGCTTATTGATCCGAAAACAAGATCTTTGCTACTCTATTACGTTAACATGAATTGCATAAAGAGCATGAATGAATCCCACAAATCCATAAGAAGAGAACCAAACATCATAGACAATATGCACATAAAGACAACAAGTTGATAACGGAGTTCGTCCAGGATGGACTACGTCTCTGAGCCTGCTTCTCAATAGGAGGGTTGATCTATAATCTCAGCATAAGGCAAAATACATGGCAATGATACAATGATACCTTGGCGACAATGGTCAGGAAGAGAACCACTGCCCAAAACACAACAAGACTGCTTCTAGCAACTCCGAAGCCTGAAGACGGTGTAAAACGAGTATAAACACTTGTACCTTCCTCCTGCAGAGCTACGCAATCTCCCTTCTCTCCTTTAGCTACAAAGTCTCCACTCCAAAGCATGCCTAGCAAATGGAGAATAAGAGGGTTTATATAGCTTGAGAAGACCCCCTTCACATGTTTCTCATGAACTCTCAGTTACAACAAATTTGCCTAATTGGGCATATGGTTGAAAACCTCCAAGTTGGTTAGGCTCTTAAATTATGTAGTTGTTCCCCTTTTAATATTCCAACCATATAGTTGGTTATAGTTTAAAACTATACCAAGTATAGGTTAAACTCATTACATATGTTATAATGTTTTTTAAAAACCCACTTTTAAAAGCCATAACCAACGTTGTTAAAAGCACATGTGGTAAAGACCATAACCAAAGTTTTCGAACCCCTCCTTAAAAGCCATAACCAAAGTTGTTAAAAGCACATGTGGTAAAGACCATAAACAAAGTTTTCAAACCCCTCCTTAAAAGCCATATCCAAAGTTGTTAAAAGCACATGTGGTAAGGAGTGGGCGCGTCCCATGTGGTGGCTCCTCCATGTGAAATACATGTGTTAATGCGTGTTGAAGTGAAGGTCGGTACCCCATGGGCTGGGCCATGAGCTCCACGTGATTTGTGGGTTGGAGTTGTAACAAACTCCCCCATGTACCTCGTCGCATTGAAACCCATGGGTCGGGGCTTGCCCCGGCCCCCTTTTTGCACCATTAAACTTTCTCACGTTTAAATAAAAGAACCTTAACACACATGCCAAGAATCCCACGTAGCTTGAGTGGTGAAGGCGCTCAGCCTTCTTTGTAGAGGTCACAGGGTCGAACCCCGCGGAGGCCAAGATTTTTGCATTAGACATATTAGCCAATCCTGTGCTGCCACGTGGCGGCCTGGGATTGGTCCACCTCACACCCAGTCGGCATCCATTCAACCACATAGTCACTGCTTGTACTGCCATGTCACCGTCTGTACGCCCAGTCAGCAGTATGCCAGCTCGGATCTGTATTGCCACGTGTCACCTTGTGATTGGTCCATACACCTGCCATGTCACCTTGTCCATACCGTATGGATGCCACATGTCACCCTGCAAGTGGTGCCATGTCATCATGTTTGTACAATACAGATGCCACGTGTCACCCTGTCAGTGGTGCCATGTGGCACCTCTTTTTGCCAATTTTCCCTGTTGACCTCATAGAACAGAACGTGATAAATTTCTCATACGGAGTCCATTTGAGGTGAAACGAACGCTGTTGGAATCGTCTCAACGAGCCCTTCAATCTGGTGCTGGTTTTACTGAGATTGGAGGACTTAAAAAAAAATTCCTTCTTGGATCCTCTTGGATCACTTATGAAAACCAATTGTATATTGGCTTGGTTGGGAATCCTGTGAAACCCATTTGGATATGGGCTTGGTTGTGTCTTGTTGTGTATGTTGGCCATGTGTGTAATCCTTGGTTGGACAACTTGTGAAACACAACTGTGAAAGATGGCTTGGCTGGGTAGCTTGTGAAACCCATCTGTTGGCTTGGCTGGTCCTTAAGGTGGATGCTGGATTGACTGTGTACAGTCTGTGAAACCCAACTATTTGCTCGCTTGGTTGTGTAGCTTGTGAAACCCAGTAGTGTTATGGCTTGTTTCCTGGATAGTCTGATAAGCCCAACTATGAGATGGCTGGGATGCGTATCCTATGAAACCCATCTGCTAGATTAACTAAGTGTTATGAGTTCTGGCTATGTGTAGGCCTGTTGTTCCTTAGTTCCTTGTGGAAATCATTCCCATCTTGGGGGTGGCAGTAGTGTTGAGAGATTAATGAACACATTGACCTATGGTTGGGTGGAACATTGCAGCGACATAGCTAGTTGCGGGACAACTTAACCATCAAGATAAGTATATATGTTATGCTCGTTTATGCTATGTATTTGCTTATGAGTTATTATGATCATGTTGAATGCTTATTGATGGTTAAGTAGAAGTTTACTTCTGTTATGTTTTCCTGCATTTTACTTCTGTATATTCCTTGTGTTTTTGCAATGCATTTTCCTAAGTTCATGGAGGCTAGAATCCTGTTACAGAGTTAGAAGGTAGCTGATTTAGTATTTCTACCCCTTAGAGTTTGCTTGAGGGAGGCAGAGGGCCTGAAATAGAAAAGGGAAAGTTGAACAGGGAAGAATTGTTGTGTTTCTGCACTCTGGGATCTGCCTACGGAAGGCGAAAGGCAAAAAGTGTAGTTGAAAACAAGGAAGAAAGCATGTTTTTCGATTTCCAAAGTCCGAGGTCGAAAAGCAGAAGTCAGAAGCACATAAAAGGTTAAGGTCGTTTGTTGTTTTCCCAATTTTCGAGTTCTATAGTGGAAGCTGAAAGGCAGAAGTTGAAAGGCAAAAAGGTGATAAAGGATTCCATTGTCTGGATTTTTCTCGATTTTCGAGTTCCTCAGTAGAAGGTGGAAGGTAGAAGTTGGAAGGTGAAAAGTGGATAAAGGATTCCGCCATTTTTTATGTTTCCAATTTTTGAGTTCTAAGTTTGGAAGGGCAAAAAGCGAAAGGTGGAAGGTGGAAGAGTCGTTAAGTATTTCTGTCGTTTCTTATGTTTCTGAGTTCCAAGGTCGGAAGGGAAGAAAGAGGAAGGTGGAAGGTGGAAGATCCATTGAGTATTTCCATCGTTTGTTATGTTTCCGATTTCTGAGTTCCGAGATCAGAAGGGAGGAAAGCAGAAGGAGGAAGGCGGAAGAGCCGTTGAGTATTTCCATTGTTTGTTATGTTTTTGATTTCCAAGTTCTGAGGTAGGAAGGGTAGAAAGCGGAAGGTGGAAGGCGAAAGAGCCGTTAAGTGTTCCCATCACCCATTATGTTTTCAATTTCCAATTTTTGAGGTCAAAAGGGCATAAAGCGAAAGTGCGGAAGGCATGAGGCTGACAATTGATTTTGTTGAGCCTTTGAGTTTCTGACTTCTGAGTTCCGAGGTCGAAAAGGCAGAAAGCGGAAGTGCGGAAGGTGAAGTGCGAAAAGGACAGGTCCAATGTGGAAATGATCATTCTGGTCACATAATGGATCTGTCAAGGGAGGACCGACTGTTACAGTGGTTTCTAGGCCTGAGAAAGAAGGTTGAAGAGTGTGTTAACATCCATGCCCTGTGTTTTGAAAGGAGAACAAGGGTTATTGAAGTAAAGTTTTTAATTTATCCGCATTATGGGGTATGGGGGCATTACATTATGGTGTCAAAGCTAATGGTTGCAACATTGTGCCTAGATGGGCCAGGTGACATTAAGTAATTGGTTTTTACTTCTGAAATTTTTATGTAGCTAACGATGATGTTGAATAACAGATTTTTGCAGAGTCATGGTGCAGATTGAAAAGTTGGTCTTGGTCTGACTAAGAAGATCAGCGCCCAGAAGATTAACATCATGAGTGATGCACAGGATCCGTACGAGCTTGAGGCAGATGCTATTGGGGAAAATATTCAGTTGAGAATGCTGAAACATAATTTGATGGGAAGGGAAATCAAGAGACTTCCCCATATATTGCAACTACCATAAGGAGCCTGAGGGTGGAGTTGCAGAGTTGCATAGAGGAAAATGAAAGGATGATCAAGGCTCTGAAAGAGCAAAATCAGTTGATTGCAGCTATGCTACAGAGTTTGACAGACCTCTAAAGGAAGATAAACTATGGGCATCAGACAAGAAATACAGAAGGGAGTAGGAGAAATTCCCGCAAGAAAAATGTGAAGCTTGACAAAAGGAGGAAGGGTTTCAAACCTTCTCATTTCCAAAATCAGCAAGGGAAACCATCACAAGCTGTTATTAAGCCAACAAGAATGATGAGAGACAAGCCAAGTAAACCACTTCGATGTTGGGGATGTGGGGGAGACCATCGGATTAAGTATTGTCCACATCAGAGTGGGAATGAAGGTCAAGTCCACAGCACCCAAGGAGCTGAAACTGTGGGTCATGAAACAAGGACTGTTACTAGAATTTATGCAGCGATAGAGGACCGCTAGGCAGATCATCAATCAATTGTGGTTGAAGTTGAGGATAAGATTGTTGAGCAATTTGTTCCTGTTTTGATTGACCTTGGATCTACTCATAGTTGTATCACCTCTGGACTTGTGGAGATGCATGCTTTGAAGAAATCAAAGCATAGAAAATCATGGTTAGTTCAGCTAGCCACTGGAACCAAGAGAAAGGGTAGTGAAGTGGTAGAGAAATGTCCATTGGTTATGAATGGGCTAGTCACTTGTGTAGATTTGAATATTTTTCCACTTGGTTCCTATGATATACTCATTGGAATGGATTGGTTGGAAGCACACAAAGTTAAAATTGACTGCTACAACAGGACATTTGAATGTCTAAGGGTTGTAAGAGGCATTCCAAAGGTGATTTCTGTTAGGAAGATTTCAACGATGCAGCTGAAGAAGTTTTGTAGAAAAGGATGTAAATTGTATGTAGCCCATGTTGTGGAGGAAATAGAGAATGAAGCTCAAAGGTTGGAGGACTTTCATGTGCTGCAGGAATTCATGGATGTTTAGGGATCTACAACCACGTAGTGGGACCCGAAAAAAAGTTCCACATCGTGCCATTGGATAGGTGAAGGTGCAGTGGAAGCACCACCGTCCTAATGAGGCTACATGGGAGCTGTAGGGTGCCATGCAATTGGCACATCCATTTTTGTTCAATTTTGCGGAGCACTGAGGTAGTGCCAATGTAGCATTTTCTTCAAAGAGAACTGAGGATAGTGCTATTGTAAGGGGGAGGGGAATGTAATACCCCAGTTTTGATCCCATGGTATTAAAATTGTACATGATGTATATATTGTGATGAATCATGGCAAGGAGATCAAGGCCAATGCCCTTCCATTGATTGATGTTTTGTGTATAGGTGATCAAGGTGGATACCTATGGTTATGGTGCTAAGACAGTGTCAAATGCCCTAATTTGCAAAACATTTTTATGTTTTAAGAAACATTATTTTATATTTTATGTTAAAGTTTGTAATTAATGATCAAGTGGGGTCAAGGATAATTTAATGTAATTGCAGAATATTTTATTAATAAATAAATGAAAGATGAGACAACAGCTTAGGGAAGCTGTTAAATGAGTGTTTTGCTGGTCACTTGATGGAGGAGGCTGGGTTGAGAGCAGATTGACATTTGGCAACATACTCAAACTACTTCTAGCTGTTGCAGGTGGAAACTTCCCTATTTTTGTGGTCATGATTCCCCAAGAAAGTGGAACAAAAGCAGGTGGCTCATTAAGGAAAAACTAACCCAAAAGACCTAGGAATGCTAATAAAACTTCCCATTGAAGACAACTGAGGCTGCTCATTCTAGATTTGTGAACATTCTAAGTGAATGAAGTGCACAAGAAAATTTGATGGAGGGGACTAGCTGAAGTATGTTTTGAGTGGAAAAGTGTTGAAGACCTGAACTAGTGCAGCTATTCTAAGCTGAGTTCATACTACTGTATGCAAAACTGACTTACTGCTGAACACTCAGCGGAGTTGCAGAGGATTACTAGACTACATCTCTCACCCAATACCTCTACCAGGTGGACCAGGAGATAATCTTGGGGGTCCTGAGAATTGCAGTCCATATTTTCTCCAGGAGTTGGTTGGGAGGAACATGTTCCTTAAGATGATGTCACCTCATCTATATTTCCAGGTTCTACTTGTTTTATTCAGCTATCTAAGTATTCATTGTTATCTGGAAAGTTTAAGATTAATCAATGATATGGTATGCTTTTGTTCATATTGCTGCTAGGGTTAGTGAGGAGAAATGTTTATGCTGTGAAAAGATAGTAAGTTCTGAACTAGCTAGATTAGGGTAAATGATTAGAAGAATGTCTAATTTAATTGATAGATAGAAAGAAAATACCTAAAGTGTATTTTTCCACACCTTTTATAAGGTAGTACCCTAGTACAGTACGTTAGTTTAATTTCAAATAAAGGATTCGAATGAAGTATGCATGCATATGAAATTGTTAACTTCTACAGGTTCATATGTATAAATTGTTTGTATGCTTTCTTTTATACTTTTCATTTAGTTAGAGTACTTGAACAAAATAAACAGAAACAATTAGGAAAGAGCTAAGGGTATAAAACACTAGTCTGTGTAATTATTTACACAATAAACCAAAATTATTATTATAAGTCTAATATTTTAATAATAAACAGGATATTAACATAACTAAGATAACTTAAAAGAAACGGTATACAAGGCTATAGATTTACCAAATTAATTCATCTAAGTGAAAATGCAAATTAGGGTAAACCAAGAATGATATACTAACTCTGTAATTATCTTAAGAAGAAATAGGGTTTGTAAAATAACCTATTTAAAAGAGCTGTTCTTTTCATATTTAAAATAAATTCAAAATATATCTACTCTATTCCATACAACCATAAGCATCAATTAGATGACTGAATGGAGTTACATACTTTTTCCATGAGTAACTATAAAAATAAAAACTTAACAGTATAATTTCATTGTCAGAGATTATATGAAAGAATTAAGTTATTCAGCCAATATCTTTTCCTCTATTTTATTTACTACAGAAATCATTACTGATATTAATAACTAAGTTACTATTTAAAATGCCCCACTGTCAGAAACCCTCAGGATATAATTTACATAAAAGAAAAACAAACTAACTAGAAATTTACTTAACCCCAAACCTTCAAAAGGTTAATTACAACAAGAATAATTAAAGTAACCAACCAATATATATATAAATATATTATTAAAACAGAGTTATAGTCAACCAGCTGCAAGCTGTAAGAAATCATTTAAGACAAAAAACTAAACTGAATTAGTTACGGCTCTATGGCCTTTTTACATTACAAGTCAAGGCTTAAAAGCCTGTTCAAAAAGTATCATCACTACAAACAAGATTTACAACATTCAAGACAGTTGTCTCGACTATGAAATCCCTAACCCAACTTTGCTAAAATAGCCACTAGGGCTTCTTAAAATTTTGAACCATTCATCATGTAACGACCCCTGGCTTGTCCAAGCTTTTACATTATAGTACATCCCAATAAAGCTAAAGAACCATTAAACCTACAAACTCCATCAACAAAGATCAACACTATAAACCACTGGAGGAGAACCTCAGTGAAACCGAGGCTTACCAAGAGAATCGTTTTGGTGGAGTCCTTTCTCTTTACGCATTTCAACCTTGGTTTATCCTTTAAACTGCAGTCTGCAAAAGGTTTGAGCACAAAAACAAGAGTTATTAATACCACTGATAATAATGAAAGAAATTAAATGAACAATGCAATAATGTTTAGAATCGAAAATAATTTTTCATACCTGGATTTATCTTTATCTCTGCTGTGAAAAGACGAGTTTTAAAACCCTAGCCACCTTTTGCAAAGAAAACGAGCTCCAGGAAGGCACCGTCAGGAAGTTTACAACACACAATGCTCACTTTCAAATCCTCAGTCTCCCTTCAGAGAACGGCGAGCATTAAGAAAAATCTGACAGCAGGTAACGCGACATACAAAACTTAAGACTGAAACCCAAGCCATGACGAGTAAAGATGCCACATAGAGAGTTAAACAACAAGAACAGTTTCCCCAAGTGCTCTGATACTAGATGTTGGTAATAACTCCCAATTCGTTAATCTATTCATGGCTAAGCATTCATTTATACATTCATGTGACGGTTTATTTCACCTTCTGTCCAGCCTTTTCGGCTTCCAACTA
>LPNX010614834.1:0-16859 GCA_001517045.1 Pseudotsuga menziesii
CCGACAGATAGACCAGTCCTTTTCGCCCGTTCCCAACGAATAAAATAACAATGATGTGGGTCAATGTTACTTTTATAGGCCGCTTTTATCCCTGGAGCCTACCACAATTTGCCACGTGGACGATCATTAACTTTCCGCAACCACCATCTACTATCAGCCGCGCGTCTTTCTCCTCCGGATTCATTACCAACCGTTGATCTATTCTTTGCAATTTTCTAGCCCTCGGATCGCATGCCACGTATCTTTTTCCGCCGGGCGTCTTGGCGATAAACACCGTGCACGTCTCCATCTCGGAATCGCTCATGACCGTAGATGTGACGTACTTCCACCATTCACCGTTGGATCAAATGCCACGTCCCACATTCCGCTAGGCCCTTTGACTTTAACCATCATGCAACTCTGAGTCTCGGACTCATCCACATCCGTCGATCTGACATACCTTTACCGGTGGGTCGTTGGATCATGTGGCGTTTACCAAATTCCGCTGGGTTCCTTCGCTTTAACCTTTGAGCAACTTTGATCAGCGGAATTATTCCCAGCCGTCGATGCGATATGCCTTTAACCACGCATCGTCGGATCATCCGCCACGTACCCGATTCCGCCGGGCAATCCGGGATTATCTGCCGTGCACGTTCATCTTCCGGAACCCTTTCCAGCCGTTGATGTGATTGCCCGGCATTTGTCAGCCGTCAGATCTGTCGACATCTCCCAATTCCGCTGGCAGCCTCGGACTTATCTCTCGCGCAATTTCACCCCCCGGAAACCATAATGGCCGTCGATCCACTTCGCCTCTGATCCTCGGCCGTCGGATTAATCACCCCACACACATTCCGCTGGACGCTTTCGGCTTATCCGCCGTGCAGGTTCCGGTTACGGAATCAATCCCATGCATTGATGTGACCCGATTCCGCCCCTCCACCGTCGGATCGAGAGGAGTATACATGATTCCGCCAGCCTCCATTTCCTTAACCAACTCGTGCTTTCACAAGGCGGATTTGATGTGAGCCGTGGATCTGATTAGGACAACTTTATAGCCTTTGATCTGTGTCGCTGGTTAAAAGCCCGAACCTGTCTTATCCTCCTCGCATGTTTCGAAGAGCGGAGGGAATACCAGCCATTGATTTGCTCTTCTCTTTCATCACGGCCTAGGACCTTTACTAACTTGGCCGATCTTTTGGTTATCATTCCACCTTTACATTATATCCTTAAACCAAAGTATTTAAACAACATAATATTACCTCCACCACGGTCTTATTTCTACTTTGCTAAATACAGGTGTTAATAGAGGCTATTGAGATGCATGCAAAGATCCATTTTATAAAGGAGTAATTGAAACCCAGATGTGTGAGGAGCAGTCTCAGGTAGAGCCAACTGACTCTGTCAAAGGCCTTGGAGAGATCAATTTTGAGAATAGCCCCGTTTGCTTTTTTGATCTTTGCACTGTGAAGGCCCTCCTGAGCAACCCCAATAGCTTCATGAATTTGTCTGTCTTCCAAGAAGCCGAACTGTTCCTTAGAGATAAGTTTTGAAAGTACCTTTCTGAATCTTTGTGCAATTATCTTTGTGACCACCTTGTAAGTGATGTTGCATAGGGAGATAGGCCTGTAGTCTTCCAAACTTTCTTGGTTATCCTTCTTCGGAATTAAAGCTAGGAAAGTTGAGTTCAGTGGGAGGTGGAGGACACTATTTACTCTTGTTTCCTCTACTAGTTGCAGAAGGTCAGGGCCTATGGTATCATAGCCAGCCAGGAAGAATTCCACTGTCCACCCATTAGGTCCTGAGATTTTGTCCTTTTGAAAGCTGTTTAAAGTTGCTTTCAACTCCTCCTCTGAGACCTCTTCCAGTAAATCCATATTATCTTCCTCACTGATGCTCTTCAGGAAGAATTGTGAGATTCGAATTACCTCAGCTATAGATGCTTGTTGATCTGCTTTGAAGATGTTTTCAAAATAAGCCTTCCCTGTCTTAGTTAAGTCCTCAAAAGTTGTTGCTATCTCATTGTTCTCCTTTTTCAGCTCCCAGATAGTGTTTGGTTGTTTCCTGCCTTTTGCAAAGGCTTGAAAGAATTTCGTATTGTCATCACCACATTCCATCCAAATGGCTCTGCTCTTTAGTCTTAGAACCTCCTGTCTTTCCTTCAGGATCTTATTTCTAGAAGCCTCCAGCGAGTAGAGCTTCTCCTTGTCTTCCTCGGTGAGAAAACCCCTTCCATCTTTATTTTGAAGCTCTTTCAACTTTGTCTCGATTTGGGTGATTGCTTGTTCATTCTAAACTTTTTTTTAAGGGCCCATTCCTTGAAAAGATTTTTGATTTTGATTAGGTTTTGAGTAAAGTGAACAGCAACCCTTGTGCCATTCTCTGCTTGGTAAGGCAACCAGTTTTTTTGGATGATTTCGGTTACCTTTTCATTCTTGAGCCAGACAGAGCAGAGTTTGAAGGGGCTGGCTCGCTTTTTTGGCTGTTTCTGGATTTCCAGGCAAATAGGTAAGTGGTCGGAGTCTACTCCAGAATCCACCCACTGTTTGAACATCAGATCTTCCTCCAAGAGATCCTTTGCCAACAGAAATCTGTCCAACCTTTTTGCAATTCTTTCTTCTCCCACGCGTCTATTTGTCTAGGTTGGTTTTAAATTTTGAGGATCTAGGTCAATCAATTTCAGTTCCATTAGGAGATTGCTGAAGTAGGGGGCCAAGGGATCCGTTCTCGCCTTTGGACCCCAAATTTCATGTGCCCCTAGGGTGAAATTTAGATCTCCTCCAATGATCAGGTTCTCTTCTTTTGACATCCTAGAGTTTTTGAAAGAATCCCAGAACTCCACTCTGTTACTATACGACCCATAGATGTTCAGGATAGTTAGGGTTAAGTTTGCCTCCGCCCAGCAGATCTGAGTGCCTAAACCTAAAGTGGACCCCCAGGTATTTGTGCATCTGATAGAGGACTTCTTCCAACCTATTGTGAGCCCTCCTGGGTGTCCTTTTGCACTTTGTGCTATGAACGTGTAGAGGGGTGAGATTGAAGATAACAAATCTTCCACTTCCAATTTTGAGCCCAAAGTTTCATGTAGTAGGATAACCTCTGGTTTTTGAACCAAGAGCATCCTTTTGAGGGCAAGTTTTTTCCGGGTACTTGCCAAACCCCTGTAGTTGAGGGAGAGAAGTTTCATTTGGAACCCCGTCTAGGGCTTGCACTGCTCTAAGTGCCCCAAAGAGGGTTTGTTGTCTTCCATTTGCTTGATCCTTGAGGGCCTTGTTCTGCGCCGTAGAGAGATGGGAGGGTCTTCCTCTTCCTCTTCCTTTGGAGGGGATAGTAGGGTTTGCCCCAAGGCCTTTTGAGGGAACTTTTTGATTCATCAGGACAGGAACATCCCTTGATTTGAGATGGAATCAGATGGAGGAGGAGTTTGAAGGGTCGGGGTTTGTGAGTGGGAGGGGGATTGTCGAGGAGGGAACCAGGGATGTTAGCAGTGTTCCACGAGGATGCGCCTCCCAGGGTCGGGGGCTTGCCCCCTACGCTTCCCATGCCCCGGGGGCTTGGGGGCTCCATGGGAAACGTTTCCTAGCACCCCCCTTTCTGCGAAACTTAGGGAAACGCCGGTCAAGGAGTTTCCCGGATTGGGGGGCTCCCACACGCCCCCTCCTGAAAATGGGGGGCTTCGACATACCTCAACTGCCCTCGATTTTTAAAATTTTTTTACTTAAAAAAGAAACGGTTCATCTTAAATTTTAGGCTTTTACACTAAATGGTCATTTTAAAATGAAATAGAAACAAATAAAAAGAAACAAACATCGATATGATATGCTTGGCTATAACGATTACATTAAATTACACTAAAATCTTCGAGAGCATAAGCATGCTAGTATGCAAATGGTGATGGGATGAAGAATTGATATGTTTATATGTTGGGGTTCATATTATTATTATTTTTCTTTTTTTTTATAATAATTTTAGAGACCGACCCCCCTATGTTAGGGACCCCAACACCTCCTTGCACCCTTGTCCCCCAAAATACCCCAAAATTTTGGGCTGTCTCTACATGTCCCCAATGTGCGTTTCCTCGCTCCCACGTCCCCACCTCCCGAAAACTTGGTGGAACATTGGATGTTAGCCTATGGGGAGAAGGGGAGCGGAGGGGTGCAAGGGAAGCGCAGGTTGACAAGGGAGAGATCAACGGTGTGTCCTCATTTAAAGATAAAACATGTAACTACTTGCTTAATGAAGGAGGATTCATACCTGGTGAGGTCGGCGGTTCAATGTGTTGCTCCGCTTGGCGTGCTGATGAAGGCCCTGTGGAAGTGTCTTCGGCAGCCATCTCCTCAGTCTGATTCAGCGGCTGTCTTGGCACTTCTAGTGCATGCTGTTCTCTCTCCAGTCCTTGATCCAGGGTAGTATCTTCTGATCGTGGGGCCTTTTCCTCCTTTTTGGACCATTTCTTCCTTCTTGTTGTTAAGGGCACATAGTTGGGACAGTTTTTTGCCAAATGTTTGCGTTTCATGGCATTTATGGCATTTGAATGGAAGCCCTTCATAATCTAATAGCTACTTCCTTGTCTTAGTTCCCCAAATTAGATTTATGTGATCCCGAAGGTTGGTCCTAATGTTCAGGGAGACCAAAATTCTTGCCACCTTTCTTATCCTTGTTTGTTGGAAAGAGAGGTTTGCCTCAATGTACGATCCTAGCACCCTTCCGATATCTCCAAGCAAGGCCTGATTCCAGAATTCCCAAGGTAATCCCCGAAGCCAAACCCATACTGGAATTGTATCGAGCCTTTCTATGTCTACGTCGAACAATGGTGTCCATCTTTTCAGCTTGAAAGGGGTAGTTCCATAATTCCAGACTTGCCCTAGAGCAAAATCTGCATCTTCTTTGCAGCCAAAACGGAAGCAGAACCAACCTTTTGCTAGTGGTGTGATTTTGGGTTCCTTACCTTGGAAGCCCGTCCAATTCCTCCGAACCCAGTCTTCCTTTTTCCCTTACAAAGGGTTCCGACCCCTTATTTTCCCAACTAAAGCCACATCCTTCGTTTCTAGGGCTTCTGCAATGGAAAGGTTAACTCCACAGACCAAATTCACGGTTCCACCAGAAGAGTTTAGACAACGGTTTTTTCGTTTTTTGGTGCCTGGTATTGTGCCTTCCGAACTCCTGTCCGTCAAGGTAGATTTTGTATCTTCCTCTCCTTTGCTAGGGTCTGGTGAGGACCTATTTTGAATCCCTTGCTGCGGCCATGATGATACGATGTCTTCTGGGCTAAATGTGGGCGCTCGTAGATTTTGCGTTTCAAGTTCTGCCGTGGAGATATGTTGTTCTGCAAAGAAGGAATCTAGCTCCCTGTGAACCTCTTTGTCCTGCTGTGTTGACAAGAGTTGTGGAGTTGGCTGGAAGGGCTCACTATGTGTTATTACAACGTCCAATGCGAGCGAAGCTGTGCCGGAGGGAAAAAGAGTAAATGGTGCACCACCCAGAGAAGGGTTCAACGGCCTTGTTGCAAGATAACCAAGCTCCTCAACCTTGACAAAGGGAGAAGAAACCGAAACCCTAGCGTCATTCCCAGCTGGCAGCTTCTCCAGCCTGTCCTAGACCGATGCCGGGGAGGGAATTCCGGTGAGTTCCGGTGTCGAGAAAATTGGTAGCCCTTGCCACGGGTCCTCGGAATAGTCTACCATCTCAGCTTTTGCGGGAAAATCCTTGCCGGGATGATATTGTTATTACATGTTATGTCAGTTGTCTACTTAGCATGTGAGAAGTTCATGAATTTCTAGTTTGAATTATTGATTTCTCACTTCTTTGCTTAGATCTCTTACCCCTTTTGCATTGTGAAGCTAGATTTTGTTACAGGTTACCAAGGTTTGGAGAGTGGGATTCCCGGGTGGGATACCCCATTTTTTCCAACAACAAAGAAAAACCCAGCTCCATATTTTATTTATACTAATTCTTTTGCTGCAGATTTGAGCTTTAAGGCTCTTTAAACAGTCATTTCCAGCACTATTTCTTGCTGTTTTTTATTCACAATTTGTTGATTTTTTATATGTAAAAGTTTGAAGTGTTTTGAAACTAATTTCCAACATATTTGTAGATTAGTTGTTTGCTGTTTTGTGCAGGTTTTTCACAATACAAGGGGAGGTTCTGCCAAAATTTGGCTAGAACAAGGTGCAGAAAGTTCCAAATCAAAACCATTTCAAAACCCTTTTCCAAAAGGGGATAAAACCCTTTTTTCTCCTTTTTCTTTCTCTCATTACTCACTGCTCAAATCTATTTTGTTGTAATAGGCCAAGAGAGTCACTTGGGCCTAGCTTTTTATTTTTATTTCAAGTTAAATTGTTTTTTTCTTAAACTTTTCAGCCATCCATTGCATGCAAAGGTAGTTGGGCTTTGCCCACCCTTGCATAGCATGTGAAGAGAGGTTAGGAGTTAATTATTTAGCTTAAATTTTCAGCATTTAGTTCATTTGTTTTGCCCTACCTCTTCCTTTTGATGCTTCAACTCCTTGTTTTTAGTGTGCCTCCTCATGAGACTAAGAACAAAACCATGGTTGTAAATGAACTTACGGATGGCCCTAGCTTGATCAATCACCACCTTGATAAAGGGAATTTTCCCCATATCCTCCAACATCAAATCAATGCAATGAGCAGCGCATGGAGTCCAAAACAAAGAGGGATACCTATCCATAAGCATCCTGCCAGCAGCCACATAATTGGCTGCATTATTTGAAATAACTTGCACAACATTGTGCACCCTAATATCCTGGATGAACCCATCCATTGACTAGCATAAAAGTGCCGCATCTTTTACATGTGCCGATGCATCAACTAATTTTACAAACATGGTACCTCTAGGACAATGTACCAAGAAGTTGATAAGGCTTCTACCCTTACCGTCTGTCCACCCATCTGACATGACTGCTGTCCACCCATCTGACATGACTGTGCATCCAGTGCTCTCCCATGACTGCCTGAACTCTGCCAACCTAGCACCGGTGTCCATCTTTTCTGCTTGAAGGATTGGGCCCCGCAACTCCTCAAAGGTGACACTTTTATAACCTAGGCCAACTACTGCAATGGCATCACACATCAGCTGCCAAAATGGATTGTTTTTAACAATGCTAAGAGGTATGTGACTCCAGTAAAGACACCTTCCCATTACCCTGTCCGCTTCTACCTTTTCCGATTTCTTTATAACTGACTTGATAGAAGGTTGTGAGCCTAGTCCAACATAATGGGATGTGAGCCCCGCCCTCCCAAGAGGTGAAGCTGTGGAGCGCCTCCCACTACCCTCACCGATAGTGGTAGATAAAGATGCACCTAAACTTCTTGCTTGGCCAAAAGCTGCAAGCTCAACTCTGTTTGCAGCGATCTCATCCTTCTTTCTCATTTTTTCATGGATGGCATCATGGGCAGATCTCATGATTTCTGGGGTCACTGCAGTATAAAGGCCAACATCATGGCCAGGTAGTTTGGCTAAATGGTATTTCAACCTGTTAACCCCTCCCGACATGTGATGCCCACATAATTTGCAAGTCAAATTTTGCCTATTGTTGCCATCCTTGGGCTCACCATACTGCCAAAATGGGTCCAATATCTTTGGCATTTTTGCAATTGGAATGCTTCAACTCAAATGCAACCCTTGGGCACAAAAAAAAATACATTAAACTCCTTTGGAAAAAAATAGCAACATTCTAGCTTAAAAAATCAGACCTCTAAATTTAGATTTTAAGCCATGAAAGATAAGAAGAAGAGGGTGGCTAAGAATTAAAAAAACAAGCATGCTATTTTCCATTCTAATTTTTTAAAACCCCCATTTACATTGGGACTGTTTTTCATTTTTTGGGGCATGGAAATCAATGGCAAAATAGTAAAAACAAATAGCAAAGAAATATGCAAGAAATAGGCAACAAAATAGTAAAAGAAATATGCAAGAAATCTTTCAAATAGTCCATGGAAAAGATAGAAAAACAATGGGATAAAATGCACATACCTTCAACACTTGCTCCACAAAAATCCTTGGTTGAGATGCTAAATGGTGTTTGAAAGCCTCCAAAGGTGTTGGTGGTCTCCTCAAGCCCTTCTCCTCCACTTCCGACAAGCTCATTTGCCAAATGACTAAAAAAAACCCGCTTTTTTCCTTTACTAGGCTGCGGATTGCCTGCCTGGGCGATTTTTTGCATCGACCCGCAAGTTTTTCCAAAAAGTCACGCTTTTTCCGAAAAAGTCGCACTCACGATTTTTTAAAAAATCACGCTTTTTCCTCGGCAAAAAATCGGCTAGGGGAAAAAAGCGCGACTTTTCCGATTTTCGACAATTTTTCGGCGAGTTTGTCAAGCTTGCTTAGGACTATCTCAAAGGGTGAAAGTGTGGGTGGTAACAGGACCTTTATCAATTGTTCCTCATTTAATGAGGTTTGGTGGAGGTTGGAGGATATAGTGACCATAATTAATCTTGTTCTGGATGTTTTGCATATATTTGACAATAACCAACCATGCTTAGGGGATGTTTATGAGAAGAGGTACTAGACGAGGGAGAGGCTTCATTGGATCCAAATTTCCAATTTTGCATTCTAGAATTGAACTAGATACTAAGGATTAGGTATCAGATCTTTGTCTGTAGAGTTAGATGATACTTCACATTCCTATTCATATGGTTTCCTTTATACTCAATCCAAACTAGTTTCATAAGAAACCAACAGATGATGCAAACACCATTTGCGATTGGAACAACTTCATCAACATGTGTTTTGTTCATGATGATCCCACGACCATTTGGATTCAATTGGGGAAATATCTAAGACTATATGGTCAGTTTGTAGACGAGGATTGACGTACAATAGGACTCAAGGTAGATCCATAGCCTTATTGGAGTAGAATAAAGCATGGACTACCTTGATTCACTAATTGGCTATTAGTTTACTATCACAAGTAAGTTTAAAAGGATTCTTGAGTTTTAAAATTTAAAATTTTGGTTTTTTCATTATTACATTTCAACAATAAGTCTTATATATTTTGCTTCACAACCATAATATTGAAGTAGATACACATTGTACACTAGGTTGCAAAGGGAAGAAGGTAAAATATATTTCTCAATAATTACGAATGATGAGATTTACATCACTCTCATGGAGGTCACCAACCATACAATAGACATTTTTAATATTAAGACAATATTAACACCTCATTAAAAGATAAGGTGTTTGAACCCCCTTTATTAATGTGCTTTGATAATTTATTAAATTCTGTCACTCTAAACCTATGATACATTATTGATTACATTGATATGACCGTTACAACACATTCATCTTATCACCCTTCCATAATGGTCATATCAAATACTAGTGCTTCTGCCAAAGAATCATAAACTTATCTAGGCCAAGCACATTGAAGAAGATCCCTATAGCTTGTCCTTGAGTTGTGCAATGATATTGCTTGAGATCCCCACTCTCAATCAACCAGTATTTGTGATGATGATGATGGTGTCAACTTGTTGGAAATTCTCCATTTGTTGATTATAATCTTACATTTTGATGTCTTATGTATGCACCACCAAAGTTATCAGAGTCGGAATTGGAATTAATCGAGGGTTAGTTCAGAACCAGACCAGATAGAACCAACCTAGGGTTAGACAAAGACTAACTGATCGGAAAACTAGGTTGAGGTACTGATCGAATTGGCTGACTAAAAAGATACATAATATATGCAAATTAGATATTCAAGCACAAATGTAAATCGAAATATGCAAATTTTGCTTATGTACATAATGTAAGCATGAATATAGAAAAATGGCAGTGAGTGATGCTTATTTGAAACAAAATATATAACCATTGATGCTCTAAATGGCCTCTAGAGTCCAAAAAACATCATGCTATAAAAAATCCTCATCATCAGTGTTATCCTCTTTCTCCTCCTTTGGCCTTTGCCTCCATCCCCTCCAAGGACATCAATACTAGTGCTTGGTGCTACTTGTGGATCCAAGTCCATCTACCCCAAGTCATCATCCTCAAGTGTTGTTGGCTGAGTTTCCATGACCCATTCCAAGGAGGAATGGATATCCTCCAAGACAATGGGATCTGTATCAGCTGTTTTGGTCTGCAATTTGTTACTCAGTGGAGGGCTGTACTGCATGAAGACAAGATCATTCTAGCGTTGTTGTTCCAAATGATTTATTTTCTTTGTGCAAATGTGCTCAAACACAGACCTGTTTCACTCACACGAGGACGCACTGCAAGTTTGACTCAGGATCTGAACTACAAACTTTTGCAGTTGAAGCTTGTCTGCCAAATGATACCCTCCAATTCATTACAACAATCATAAGAGTAAGTGAAAGACAAAGTTAGAAAGTTCAAGAAATTGGTTTGTAACTTTGGCTAGAAATTTTCAACGGTTACAATAATGAAATCTTGAAATTTAAAAACTTGGAAATTTGATTACCTTGTTGGTCTTGATCTCTTGCATGAGCAACTAGTTTTTTGATAAAGGCACTTGCACTTTTACTAGAATACTGATCTTCTTATGTATGCCATCCTGTACTTTCTGATCGGGGACCATGCACTCTATGCACATGTAGAATCCATATTTGACCTCCCCAAGCTTACCTTCTTCAAAGTTGGATTTGTTATGGTGCCTTAGGTTCAAGAAATACCTAGTTGCAAGCATAGGTCGATGGCATTAGTTGTTCTATGATCCATCTGTTATCAATGATCTTCCAAATGGGTACACACTTTGTTCTTTTATCCTTGTATGCTGCCTTTATTTGCTCCTTCGCATGATCCATGGCCTTGTAAATATAACCTATGGCCAATTTATCCCCATCCACCATCTACCACACCTTAATGAAGGGCTTGGGAACTTCGACAATCTCTGCCACATAATAATGATTAATAGAATGAAAGCACATATAAAAATTGGTCATAAATGCACAAGGACAATCAAAATCTTTTCTAGTGTTTAAACTTCACATAAAAACAAAATATCTTGAAACATCATAGTATGATTGCATACACACAGGTGGGTTTCTTCTTTATACTGAGATAACATATTTTAGATTCATGTCTTCTAGTTTGGATGAAACTTGTTTCTACTAGTTATTGTATCCCTAAATACTTTTGGGCTATTGCATGAACTGTCTTCCTTGATAACTTTTATTAATTATTATGTCTTTGGTGATACATAAACTAAATAAGCTGATTTCTGAGTAATGTGAGTTCAGGAAAGATTCTACTTCGGGGATAATGTCCTTCCTTGCTTTGAAAGTGGGGTTCCATTACTCAAACATCGACTTCACCAACTTCCTGATTCAGACAATGTGAGTCTTTTGAGGGGTATTCAATTTCTTATCTTCAAGATCTTGGGTGCTTCGTTTAACTGCAAATTATCCAACAATAGTCTCATATAGGATATTATGGGCATTCCAATAAATCCTCTAATGTCACCAGCAATTTTGTCTGTGAACTTAGCACAGGTACATACCACAAACATTGTGTGCACGTATGCATTCACTCACATACACATTGTAAAGGCAGTTTTTGATATTTTATATAGTTTATTTTTGCATATTCAGATAACCATAGCTTTTCCAGATGATGGTGCATGGAAACGATTCCACAAACAGCTGCAGCATTTCCCTACAGTACGCTTTTCGTTTCTTTTTTTTCTGTGGATGAATGTCTACATAGTTTTCCCAAGTTAAAAAA
This sequence comes from Pseudotsuga menziesii, assembly GCA_001517045.1. Taxonomy (NCBI): domain Eukaryota; kingdom Viridiplantae; phylum Streptophyta; class Pinopsida; order Pinales; family Pinaceae; genus Pseudotsuga; species Pseudotsuga menziesii. The sequence continues at coordinate 11,674 of LPNX010614834.1, forward strand.
GAGACTTGATTTGTTCCTTAAGTGTCTATTGGGTTTCCAAATGTCATGAGCCATTGCTAGCTAATTCATGTAAAGTCAAATTGCAGGTTATCTGCACAAAGGTCCGTGAAGGTAACAAACGATTTGTACGTCTCAAGGAGGGTGATCCAGCAGGGCGGCATGTTGTCATAGTAGATGACCTAGTGCAGTCTGGTGGTACCCTTATTGAATGCCAGGTATGAACATATTCATGGATTCCAGGATTCTCAGGTTCTTTGTCTTTCTCTTGGCCTAAGGAAACAAGATTTTCTCAAAGAACTTGAATGGATTATGAGAGTGATAGGTCACATTGTCATTTCAGAGGGAAAGAGGTATGTAACTCTATTCTCGTAGACTTTTGCACTGATAACTGCAGATGCATACAAAGAAGGTGTGCCAAAGCCATGCTTTAAAAAAGGAAATAGCAGGACAAAAGAGAGGTGCAATTGAATTAATAATTTAATTCCAATATATATCTTGTCAGAAGATATACTTGTTAATCTCATGCTTGTAACACAACAATTATAAATTGAACAGAAAACATTATAGTATATAGAAAATTAGAAATAGATGTGTATTTTTCCTTGTAAATTTTCGACCTACAGACTAACATTACAAATATACAGCTATAGATTAAAGAGAATGGTTTGGTATGGAATTGGTGTTATTCTAAGAATTATTCCTCTGCTAATCAAGGGATTGACTGTAGTTGATCATAAAAAAATGTTTATTACCAAAGGAAAAAGTGCACAGCTTTCCACTTTTTTTCCTACCATCCTTAGTACATGGCAAGCTATGATACTGGACACACCCATATAGGCCATCGTGTCTTGTGTCATCGTGCCAGACACAAACACATCCTAGAGAGAGAGAGAGAGAGAGATCCAATTTTTTTTAGAAACTAGAACATTTACAAATATTCAATAGAAATAACAATCATCACACACTACAGGTCCTGACACGGTGTCGAACACGTGTTTTGGACGTGTCCTGTTTTCTAATGAATATTGAATATTTCTATTGAATATTTGTAAATGTTCTAGTTTCTAAAAAAAATTGGATCTCTCTCTCTCTCTCTCTCTCTCTATATATATATATAACGTGTCCTAATTTCGGGGGTCATCATGTCCATGTCAAACACTCGTATTCACGTGTCCTCTGTGTCTCGTGTCCTTGTGTTAGGCGACTTAAGCAAGTGTCATGTCATGAAATTATTATGTATCTTATTATTGCAAATAACTAAATTTTGATAGCAAAAAAATCACCCAAACTAAAATTAGATTTAAAAACATTTTAAAAAGTTTTAAATATGTCTTAGTGGATCGAATTTATTAGCTTAATTATTAACAAAGTGGTTGAACACAGCTATTTTACGTGTTGGAAATCTTCCAGGGGCATAGGGTCCAAACCCTTTGACAATTTAAACATTTTTTTAAAAGCATGCATCTTATATTTAAATAAAGAACAAGATGACTGTACTATAGAGAACATCTGCTAGCCAGGTGATACTACTATGAACTTCCTCTCCAAACACAGGTGAGCTTAACCAATATGTCTGCCTTGGCACCAAAATCTGTAGAATCTACATCTTTTTTATACATGTTCATTCTGGCTGCCATTTTAGCTGCTAAATTGGTAGAGTTTATGTTTTAATGATGGTAATATTATTACGTGTATGTTGGTACATAATTATTTGTGTATTAATGTAATTACTTGTGCACATATAATAATTAATTATGCATAATCTTAGCTTTCTAACTATCATAACAGCATTGGAGTTATCAATATAAGATTGACTTATTTTTAGATAATTTATCTTGATCTTACCACTCATTAATGGATCCTTTGTTGGACACAATGGCCACACTGAGAGGGGAGGTGAATCAGTGTGAGAGCAATTATAAACTTTTTACCGTCTTTTAATCAATCAGAGTATATCAATCATTATGTTATCAATTGCATAATCAAATTCATCATGAGTTAAAAGCACAACATCACATCAAAAGAGACACAAGAATATATGGAATTTTGATCTTTATTTATTGTACATGGAAGACAACAATCTTCTTGATTACAATCAACACCAACTGATGAAAATAGTGCCAACTCTTCTAACAAGATCCAACTTGGTTTTCAAAGCTCCAACTAAGAAGGGTTTGAGAAGTCCAATCCTCAAGTGCAAGAATATTCTTGCAAGCAATCATATGGCTCTGCTGCACAATCTACCTCTGCTCTGCACATCAATCTCTGCTCATCACTCTGCTGGTCAACACTGCTCATCAATCTCTGGTTAATCCGCTCATCATTGCTGATCAACACTGCTACTCATTTGTGCTACTCATCAGAATATACTGATAAGTCATTTCATTGCCATACACTGCTCATGTACATCATTGTACACCTCATCATACACAATTACTGAACAAGTAATTATGCTATGCTTTCACTGAACATAAGGCATGCATCGTCATGCATTATCATCATCATAGGTATGCATCGTCGTCAAAGGGGATACATCATCTCAGTGTGCACCGTTTATACATCATCATCATCAAGTATACATCATAGTGCATAGGAGAGCATCATCACACTATGGTATGCATGCACATCATATTGTATAGGAGTGCATCAACATCATAGAGTGTACATCATTATCACATGCATTATCATCATAAAGTTTATCATATCATAGCATAAAGGTATGCAACATCATCATCATAGCCTCCATAATGACTCCAAATATATATACCAATATAGAGGCCCACATACTAAGATCAAATATGAACTCTATCCATGAGAGACATGTGCCATCACAAGAGAAACCCAGAAGAATGAACCATACCTTTCTGAAGATCACAAGATGAAGAAATAGTAGACAAACCAAAATAAGCTCTATATCATGTCATCACATAGCCCTCGTAACAAGCTTTCCAACGAGCCAAGAATTTTGTAATTCGATTCCATATGAGAAAGTTATGCCAATTTTAGTGAAGATGACCAAAAATTTCTCTATAAAAACGAACTGCTCCTTTGCTGCTGCGAAAAAACCTCAGACCAATTTCCACGAATTCACTTCTCTACATCCATCATTGAGTGTTTTTGGATGTGTTTATATACACATTAAAGTGGACATGTTTCATGATGGTTGACTTGTCTTCAAAGGTAAGAAAATTTATTAATTTGAATTTTATTTTTTACTTTAAACTTCTTACCACCTCAATGGTTAACCATATGTATTTTTATTATTTTTCTTACCACCTCAATGATCAACCTTATGTATTTTTATTATTTTCTTACCACCTCAATAGTCAAGCTTATGTTTTATTATTTTTCTTACCACCTTAATGGTCAACCTTATGTATTTTTATTATTTTTCTTTTAACATCCTTCAAAGTCGACCACATCATTTAAAATTCATGGGAGTGTGTCCTCCATATCTTCATAGGGTTGCATCAATCCACTAGGGATTTTAATGGCATGCCATGTGCAAGGTGCCATCATGGGCTTCAAGCTTGTCACTAAATGGACCATCATCAAGCCAATATGTGTGTGGATGACTTAACCACATCAAGTGCAAGCAATGGAATGAAGGTCTTCAGAAGGTTCCATGACTTCATTAAGTCACCAAAGATCACATCATCACGCCATCTAACCATGTAAAGTGCAAGCAGTGGGCTCCATGACCTTTGCCAGGGCATCAGGGTCTTCATTAGGGGTTCCAAGTCTTCATGGGATTCTTCATCATACCAAGTACATTTTCATGGGTTTCATAGCCTATCAAGGACCATACAAGGTCATCATCATCATACAAGAGCTTCATGACCCAACAAGGGTTACAAGATCATTACACCATCAAGTGTGGGTCCAAGGGATTCATCAAGGCTTCTTCAACAAGCAAGAGGCCTCATAGGCTTCTTCAACCACCTCAACCACACTAGGAGACCCTCAAGGGTTAAGATCCATCATGACATCATCTATGGGGTAGCGGGGTCTTCTCATGGGGTACTATGATACCATCAGAGCATGAATGACCACATAATGGGTCATTAATGCTTCTCTAGCCCATCTAGGGTTTCGCCATCGTCCATCAAGGTTTTGGGACCATCTCTAGGGTCTTTAGCACCATCAGCAGGGTCTTCAGCATCTTCAACAAGGTGGTGGCTCCAAAATCCATCCTTGTGGGTAAAAGGTGCTTCAAGGCACAAACCCACTCTGTAAGGGGTCCAAGGATCAAACCCACTTTGTAAGGAGTACAAGGCACTGGAAGTGGGACTTGGTGGAATCAATGACAATCTGTAGGGATACTGCAAGTCCATGTTGGCATCAATGACAATTTCATCAACATCTTGTTACCCCTTTTCCAGCAAGGGGTGATATGTTGATTAGTTGTTCTTGTGATGAGATCTGTGGCTTCTCCATAGGTCATTGGTCAGAGGTGCTTCCAATATTTTCAGATGGTCCATGTGTCTTGGATGTGCCTAGCAAAGATAGTGTCATATGCACCAGTGCTGTGATATCTCTTACCCTCATTGACACTTGGGATGTTTGCTTATATGACATTATGATTTCATAGGGTGTTACTTTTATGCTTATATAATGACTCATAACATTTTTTTTCCTAGTTAATTATCTTGAGGCAAACCCCTAGACACTTCCCCACATTTCAAGGATGGTACTTAAGGTAAACCCTAGATATTTTAGGGCACAAGGGCAAGTCAACCATAGGGATCGAAGCCGTTACAACTTACAACAATATATTCATTATGAGCTCGGCATGCCACATAGGGGAATAAAACTTGGGTGGGGAGGATAACACTCCATCCTACAACAACTTGAGCGAGACCTAATGAACATAATTACTCATAACACTTAAAGCAATTACTCATGTATTAGTCTAACCTTGGTGTCATTCCGCCTTAGAAGTATGTCATTCCAAAGGTTGAGTTGTACCCTAGCGAACTAAGTTAAATGATTTCACCCATTTCACAACATTTTGCCCAACCATTTTTCGTTTCACTAGCCATTTCATCCAACCCCTTCATTTTCCCCTTTGTGAATGATCTGTCATCACCAGTGTTCCACCAAGTTTCTGAGATGGGGGGGCGTGGGAGCGGGGAAACGCACATTGGGGACGTGTAGAGACACCCCAAAATTTTGGGGTATTTTGG
>LPNX010614834.1:16942-46125 GCA_001517045.1 Pseudotsuga menziesii
TAGTGGGAGCTTGTCGAACCCCCATTTTCAGGAGGGGGCGTGTGGAAGCCCCCCAATCCAGGAAACTCCTAGACCCGCGTTTCCCCAAGTTTCGCAGAAAGGGGGGCGCTGGCAAACGTTTCCTATGGAGCCCCCCAACCCCCGGGGCGTGGGAAGCGTAAGGGGCGAGCCCCCGACCCTGGGAGGCGCGTCCCCGTGGAACACTGGTCATCACTGATCAGTAACAACTTAAGGATTCATAACTATTCACATGTATGAATGCCTCAATAAACCTAAAATAGTCTAGTATTCTAAGGTCGATGCTGCTAAATTAAATTGGAAACATATGGGAGATATTCTCCCTTGTAAAAAGATAGGTTCCCTATGTCCCAGGTTATCAAAGCCAAATCTAAAGTAAAGGGACTAAGCTATGAAAAGGCTAAGTAATGCTAATAAATGAAAAAATAAAGTAAAAGGGATCGCAAAAAAGAGGCACAGGGATGAGTGACCAATGACAACACTTCCTTCTAAGGCACACACGTGGAAGAAATATCTTAGACCCTATCTTTTGAAAGTTAAGGGTAAAACTATCACACTCAGTTACTATGATGGTTAATTTGCAAAGACCCTTTTCTTTCCCTAAGTACACATTCACTTCATGTACTGTCACTTACCTTAGGAATCTAAGCTATGCACCTTAACTTAGGGCTTATAAGTGTTAAAGATAGTGCAACTGCGAGAGCCATTCTTTCAATGGCACTGTAGTTAGTTAACTAGGGTTCTTGGTCAGTTAACTAGGTAGAGTAAGTCCCTAGCAAGTACCTAAGGGACCCCAACAGTCTACTGGGGCTCTTGGTCTGGGACCAAGCAGGTTGATGCCATGGCAAAGTCCCTAGCATGTGGCTAGGGCCCCTATCTCTCTTTAGGATATTCTGGTCTGGGACTAGACAGTGCGTGGTCATAAGGACCAAGCAAATCCTCCAAGATGAGACAGAGACATCCTGGTCTAGGACTAGGCAGATTCTTGGTTTAGGACCAAGCAGGTCGTGCAAGTATAGTCCTGGTCAGTTAACCAAGAAGATCTTGGTTAGTTAACCAAGATGATGATGTGTGATGTCCTCCTCTGCTATATGGTTGAGCTAGGTTGTCTTTTCAAGGGACTTCCCACCCCTTGATGATGTCACTAGCACCTGACATTTAGTAGTAGTAAGGAGGACCAGAAGATCACATCATCTAGTTTGGACCTTCCTTATATGTTGATGATAAAAAAATTCCAGTTATTGCATGGAACACTTATGGACTATATACCTTGAGAGAGAAAGATAAAAGTTTGGCACCTTGGTCTTGTGGGTAAAAGGGTTGTTCTCCTATCTTGTTGGTAGACCTTGGTCTTGTGGGTAAAAGGGTTGTTCTCCCAGCTTGTTGGTACACCTTGGTCTTGTGGGTAAAAGGGTTGTCCTCCCACTTTGTTGTGACCCCTCTTGTTGACTTATGGTCTTGTGTTGACTCCTTGTTGGTCCTAGTGTTAAAGTTTTGGGTTAGATTGTGGTTTTTCAAAATTAACCACTTTGCATACCAATTCAGTCAAATACTTAGTAACACAAGATAAATTTCAAGATGCAGAACAATACAGTAGTAACATTGAATAAAATTTCAACATAGTGCTAGATGCAAACCAGTACAACAGTAAGACATATTAGAACATAATTTTCATCTCTTTCAACTTTAACACTCCTCAATGGTCCCTGTGTTAAAGTTGGTCCTTGAGATGCAAAACATAGTAGCAACAATACTAAAACAAAAGCTCATATACAAGATGTATAACAACGGTAGTACGAACTAATAAACAACAAGTAATAAAAGGTTAGTTTAGATCTGGTTTGGATTTGCCTTATAGCCAGACACTTTTGGAATCAACTCTTGTCACTATAAGGACAAGCTGCCAAAAGGAACGATTGACATACCTTGAGAGAGAGAGAGAGAGTGCAATAGGTTAAGGTTAAATACATACAGTAGCAAGCAATATGACCCAGTCATCAAGTGTGAAGATCTCAACAATGAAACTCAACCCCAAACACAGTTAGGCACTCTCTAGAAGACTTAACACGGTCATGGACAAGCCCTAGGGGCTGCAGTCAGTCATAGTCCAACTGGAAGAAATCACCATAGTCAGCGACCCAACAGAAAGGAGACAACACAGCCATAAATCAGCGCAAGGATATCCCAAACAACCAAGGTCTGATGGAAGAAGGAATTCTCAGTCATGGTCAGGACAAAGTGCATACAAACAAAGTCACAAAACAGTAATAGAGACAACCCACAGTCACAACTAAGTCTCGGAAGGACACATAGTCCCACACAGTCCACAGATCAGGTCACAGCCAAGCAGGATACACATTCGGCAGATCAAGTCACGACCAAGATGAATACACAGTCAGCGGATTAGGTCACGGCTAAGCTGGATACACAGTCAACGGATCAGGTCACGACCAAGCTGGATACATAGTCAGCAGATCAGGTCACGACCAAGATGGATACACAGTCAATGGATCAGGTCACGACCAAGCTAGGGAGAAGTTACAACAATCATATAAATGACATTCACGCCCTAGCTGAAGATCACAAACAATCTCACGACCCAGCAGGAAGGTCACCCATAGTCCATGACACAACAAGAAGGGTCACCTACAGTCCATGACACAGCAAGAAGGGTCACCTACAGTCCATGACACATCAAGAAGGGTCACCTACAACCCATGGCACAGTAGGAAGGGTCACCTACAGTCCACGACACAACAGGAAGGGTCACCTACAATCCACGACCCAACAAGAAAGGAGCAACACTTAAACCCAAGGATGAAGCGACGAAACCCTAGACGCACCAATGAAACCCTAGCGGCATAGAACACCAATGAAACCCTAGCAGTAAAGAACACCAGTGAAACCCTAGCAACAAAGGCATCACAGCTAAATCAAAGTTGAAATGTTTCTTGAAGGGTAATCAAAATAATGAGGGATAAGACTTGTATTTATAACTTGTAAGAATTTCTAGAAGGGTCTCTCTTAACACCCTAGCTTTTAGGGTGGTTACACATAAAATAAAAATTAGGTTGACTTAGTATAAGGTACCATAGGTCAAATGGTCATATAAATAACAAAAATAAAAACAATAAGATAAAAGTCATCATACCAAAGGACCAACAAGACCAAGAACTTTAATCTTTTCTCTCTCAAGGTATATTGTCACATGTGTTCCATATATATTTTTATCATCACATTATAAGGAAGAAGATCCAACTTGGATGATGCGATCCTTTGGCCCTCGATATTGCTCCTAAGGGTTAGGTGCTAGTGACATCATCAAGGGGTGGCTAGTCCCTTGAGAAGCAACCTAGCAATAACTGAATAGGAGAGAGGACATCACACATCATCATCTTGGTCAACTTGACCAAGATCCACCTGGTTAACTAACCAGGAATGTACCTGCAGGAACTGCTTGATCCCAGACCAAGAATCTGCCTGGTGCTAGACTAGGAAGTCTTTGTCTCAACCTGCAGGATCTGCTTGGACATCGTGTCCAAGAAACTGTCTGGTCCCAGACCAGAATATCCTAGAGACAGATAGGGTCCCTAACCATATGTTAGGGACTTTGCCATGGCATCAACTTGCTTGGTCCTAGACCAAGAACCCCAGGAAACTACTGGGGGCCCTAGGATACCTTCTAGGGTTTTTCTCTGCCCTAGTTAATTGACTAGGGTACTATTCTCTCTGAGAATGGGTCTTGCAACTGCACTTTCTTTAACACCTAGTGCTAGCGCCCCCTCTTGAGTGTGGTACCTTGACCCTTTTGTTATGATGACTTAACCTTATTGTTATATAACGACTTGACCTTAATACCCTATCCTAAGTCATCATATTATTATTTTATGTTTTATTTTGGTAACGCTATTAAAAGATGGGACGTCTTGAGTAACCCTAAAGTTTTAAGGTTGATTCTTCTAGAAGACTTTTGAAGCCTATAAATAAAAAGTAAAGATCTCATCATGAGATCATTGAAAGGAAAGATCTGAAGTTTGCTGTCATATGTCTGATCTAGGGTTGTTGCTCTTTTGGCTTGATGTCTAAGGGTTTATTGCTGCTCTTCCTCTCTCCCTCACATGTGCCCTTGGACTGTTCTGCTAGAGGCTGTCGTGACCATTATTGTTGCTGCTGTGACTTGCTGCTAGGTGCCATTACCTCCTGCTAGGTGTCGTGAGCATGCTAGAGGTAGGTCATGACTTGTTGGGCTTGTTTTAGGGAGCCATGAGCCTACTAGAGGCAGGTCGTGACTTGTTTTGGCTTTCTAGAGGATTTCCTTCCCTTGTTTAAGCCTGCTAGAGGAGGCTGTGACTTGTTTGGGCCTGCTAGAAGAGAACGTGACTTTGCTTGAGCCTATTAGAGTGGGCCATGACTTCTGTTGAGCTTGTTTAAAGGTGCCGAGCTGTGTTGGGGATTGTTGCTGCACTGTTTGATAGTGTCGAGCTGTGTTAGAGGTCTAATTATCATTGCTGCTTGTTTTATTGAGGGAGCCATGGACTTTGTGTGGGATGCCATCTGAGCAGTGGGTTGTGTGTGGAATGTCACCACTACCTTGGACTATTTTTGGATTGCTTGTAGCAGGACTTTGACCTGTTGGGATGTTTTTGAAGTAAGCTGCTACCTTGTTTAGGGTGTGTTGAGCAGGCTGCTACTTTTGTGGACTGTTACTTCTATCCTTTGGTCTGCTGCTATCTTACTGGGGTTTCCACACTTATTGACTAGGATGTCTTGACTGCTACTGTACATGCCTATTCCTACCCTACAACAATTTAACTTACTCTCTTTCTCTCTGAGGTATGTCCATGCCCTCAGATAAGGGCCAGATTTGTTCCTGTAGCGACTTGTCTCCTAAGAGAAAAGGTCTGATTTGAAAATATATATGAATAAAAGGAAGGTCTAAACCAGTATTGTTTTCTCAGTTGGATCTTTTATTGATGCTAGTTGTTAGTCTTGTTTAATTTAATGCTGCTCTACATGTTGTATGTTGTGTACCTTTAACATAGTGATCCTTAAGGGAGTGTTAAAGTTGAAAGAGATGAAAATTATATTTTTTATTATCTGGTCCTTTGTCACTGCTGTACTTTTACTTCAATATTCATTTGATTTGATTTGTATTATTGTACAAGTTAGTTAAATTTTGAAAAAGCCTAAAACTTTAACATTAAGGACTTAAAAATGGTCACACCAATGTTAGACCGTGTTACCTTTCAAACTAGCGGTCCTTAATTAGCAACACAATGTGGTATGAATGCTAGTGAATGGTAAGCACGTGGGAGAGGTCTAGGCCCATATATCACCAGAACCCAACCTCTCATCTTATTCGGGTAACTCCTAAACCCACAAGAGAGCCCTTGAAGATACCTGCAAGCACCAATACATACAAAGACCTTTCCACAACCCCGTAGCTAGATCAATGCCTTATATGGAGTCAACAATGAAAAATATAGACACATAAATCAGAATAAAGGAGTTAATTTAGTTTATCAACCAATATGACAACTTTCAATATATTTCACAAATCCCTGCAAGGGTTTCACACCTCCCAAGGGGATACATCAGAAATGCGTGCTTCGAAGGGGAGAGGGCTAAGTGGCCTAGGGAACACCTTCTAAGTTTTGTCCCAATCAGAACTGCAAAATAAATAGCAAAAACCCTAATTCAACAAATTCACTCTTCCTAATGCACTAGGGAAAAACATGACGCTTTTCAAGTTTTGTGGATAAATCCACTAGGGCGAAATTGATAGGTAGACCATAATTTCCACATCACAAATATTTTCGGTTTTTTGAATTTATTCGAATTTCAGGGTTTTTTTGACAATATATGATTTTTAGGGTTTTTAACATAAAAAGGGGACACCCTCAGAGATATGCAGATAAATCCACTTCGGCAAATTTTTAGGGTGGACCAGAAAAACAAACTTACGATTATTTTTGGACTTATGAATTTATTTGTTTTTTAGGTTTTCTATGCATAAAAAACGTAGCAAAATAAAATACAAATAAATTGATGAAAAGAAGAGTATTTTAATGACAAGAAAAGGGGCTATCATTTTTGTCTCAATTTCTAGGGCATTGAGAGATCAATGGTCAATGCCCCTCTCTTGAATTGGCCTGTCAAGCGAAGAATAAATTGATGAAAAGAAGAGTATTTTAATGACAAGAAAAGGGGCTATCATTTTTGTCTCAATTTCTAGGGCATTGAGAGATCAATGGTCAATGCCCCTCTCTTGAATTGGCCTGTCAAGCGAGGGCATAACATAGCAACCTCTAGGGTTCAGTAGGAGAGCCTAAGTAGGGAAAATGAAGAATTCTAAGGCCCCAAATAGCAATAGAGAACTCCTATGGAGAACGTTTCCTTCATACAAAAGTCGACAAAATGTTGACAAAAAGCCTTAACAAATCAACAAAAATGCACCATAAAAACACCATTCAACTAAGCTAGGAGCATAACTTTCCAACATTTAACAAGAATGAGCAAGTAAAGAGACCTTAGGTCACACTTGTGCATGAGTTCTTCTAACTAGTCTAGCATCAACCACTTGCATGTGTAAAAAGAAGCCCCAAAACATTACTTCATTCACCTTAAATCCAAAGAGTTCATTCCAAGAGAAGTGCACATCACATTAGAGTCTCATAGAGTAGGTAAAAAATAAAAAGAATCATATTAGAACCCCTATGATTTTACAATGAGTAGAGGATGTCTTTTTATACTTTTTCATCCTCAACTTTCTAATTTTGAGCCTACAAGTCTAATAATAAAATAATAATATTTTGAGGGTAAATTCCTCACAACTTAAGGATGTAGCCCTAAAATAGACAAAAATAGCACAAATAGACTAAAGCAAAGCTTCACTTAATGAAGTAGTGAGTCAAAGGGGGATGCCATGTCCCAACTAACCCCAACATGATGCTTATCCCTCAATCCCCCCCTTTCCAAGCTTGTAGGCTCAATGGTGGAGGGATGACGTCATAGGGAAAAACACTAGAGGAGGGGTTTCTGAATACTAAAATTAGGTCCAAGTGGTTGAGGGAGGTGTGCCAGATAGGGGAAAACAACCCTTTACAAGACGCAATCACCTGTGCATAACAAAAACCAGGTGGTCATGTGCCCTAGTGGATCACCCCTAGAAGCCCCAAAGACCAACCCATGGGCTAAAAAGCCCTGCATGGTGAGGATATCCACACACCAAAGGGGCAGTCAACTGTGCCACAAAGCCAAGTGCTTTGAGTGAAACGAAGGGGGCTGCCCATGACCAATCTAGGGGGACAACAACTCGTAATCCAAATATCCATACAATCTGACCCACTTTGGCCTTTACAATAAAAAGTTTGAACCCCTCGCTCTAGGTTAGGCTATGTTCGAGTGCTGCAGCAGCTCTGAGGCATAACACTGGCTCCAACTGCAAGACATGTGCTCTTCTTGGGAGTGTATGATAACTCCTAGGATCTTTTGGGTACCTGTAAGCCTGCACACATGTCTAACAACAAAGACATTAAATGCATCTGAGGAAAACACTTATGTCCAACCTTGTTTAAAATGGAATGCAAATAACTCAAAAATGAAATAACGACAAGTGCAATGCATGGGTAACAGTAGATGCTGAACTCAAGTGAAACTAAACCTACCTACCCTAATCATAATAACAAAGAAGGGTTAAGTGAAATCATATCACCAGTGTAGCCACCTGAGCATATCATTGATACCATATTTTCTCCCTTTGTCTTTAGATATAATACAAGACAAGATCTCATCAAGGATAAGTTGTGTACATACCAGTATCTTTTTCAGAATGGGGATGGAATGATGAAGAAACCTGGGAATATGGAAGCCCTGCAATTGCTGTCACAGAGAATGATTGCTTTCGCAAGCTTTATCTATCCATGCTTGTGTTGGGATCAATTATACATTGTCCCCATCATACATTTGTGTTGAGAAACTTTTTTGCATAGAATTCGTTGTATGATTATGAACTTGGGAGACCATTTGCAATGATGAGCCTTGGAAAAATTTCAGAGAATCTTTGCAAGCCAACTGTAATATGTTCCTGTACCTGTTCAAGCATTCTTTTGGACATGCAAACATGCTATTCATCTTTGTAATCATCATGTTAGTATCACCAATAGCTTTTAACAACTTGAAATTGTCAGCCACAAAATTTATTCCTTAAAATTTTAAACGAAAGGATAAATGACAAATATCATAGCAAGGAGAAGCGAATACTATACCTGCCCACATACTTGTCTTGGTTCCATTGAAATGCGTCATTGAAAACTTACCAATACCGGATAGAAACGACTGCTCAACTTTTGTAATACTTCTTGAGAGATACTGCTCGGAATAATAATCATGGCCCAACAAAAGCGAAGGTAAAATCATCGGCTTAGCACCTGTGAAGGAAGTCTTTGTATGAAATTTTACATCATCCTTGATGCTGGGAAGGCACGAATGAACTAAACTCATGGAAATTTTATTGGAGAGGTGGCTTCCAATTTTTTTTAATCCTTTATCATTGTAATGGAAGAGCTGCATATGGTGATCTTCTGTAATAACAACAAGACCCACATCCTGAAGTGCTTCATCATCAAATGTAATTGCAAAAGGATTGATCCAATCTTCCTCGTCGGTGCAACAAGGAGAAGAAACAATCATATGTTCGCCAACTAAGCTTTCATTGATTTTGTCTTCGATATCTTTCCTCGAGGTGATTAAGACTTCTTTATATTGCTTCAAATCTGCATAAAAGTCTGGCTCGTATTGATTCATGCTAACTTCTTTTTCTTCTATGAAGGGAAGGAAAGGCTCATAGACTTTTTCTTCAAAATATGCACAGTCGAAGGATCTAGAAATAACACTGCTAGGCTTTGAAGAATCGTAAATTGGTAGACCAGTGAACTTCCAATGATCATCATCTTTCAGAATCTTGTTATCTTCTTTCAAGGGACCCAATATATAATGAGGAACTATGACGTGATGACAAGGATAACTCACCATTTACTTGTGTTCTTCAATTTCTTCAACAAGGGTTTCTTGGTCTTCATTTCTTGCAGCACAATCATATTCATTTCCAGGAGAACATTTATCTTCGGACATAAGGCTTAGGATATCATTGATGAAATCCTAAACAATTGTTTCTTCAAGCGAGCCTTCTGAAACCTGATCATCATCACTAGCTTCTTCAACAAACACTACTTCATGTTGTTATGGGACCTCTTCAACAAGATCCATATGTTCTTCCTTCTTGAATAATCCCTTTGCTTGCTTGACATGAGGCACCCATTTGTCACGTCTTTCTGGACACCAGTAGCTACAAAATATTTCTATCATTCTACAAAAGAGGATATTGTGCCTTTGGCTAGGATTGCAAACCAAGCAAGGTCCTTTTCTCCCAAGTGAAGGGCAAATAACCTCATGTAAACATCTTTTCCCTAAATACCATATTTTGGAGCCAATATCATAAACTTGTCGACCTAGTCCTCTGCATCATCATCGTAATCACATAAAGTTCTCAAGAATGTCTTTGGTAACTCATCTGATTTCCTTGGAAAGTTTGACAAATTAAGATGAGTGAAATATACTTCCATTTCTGTAGCGTTCGGATGATCAAAGTCTTTAAACTCCAAGAAGGTGACTCCGTCATTCAAGTCCTTTCTTACATTTTCTTCAAGATTAGGATCCCACTTCTCACTGAAAGTCTTGATTAACTGGTCAAATGATGAAATCCCTTCAGTAAGAAGCTGATTATACTAGTCTTCTATGTCCTTGTTATCGAATAAATCAAGTGACATTACAAACAACTGCATCTTAACATCTTCATGCACGATATTGCCATTTGCAAGAAAATCCTTGAATTTTGATGTGCACTGACATTGGATCTTCCTTACAAAATTGTGGGATAAATTTCCTTTGCTTCCTCCACTCTAAGCTATTTGGATATCATAGAATGCTTGAGAAGTCCAATGGACCAAACCACACCATATCATCTCCTTATTAATAGTTGAGGTGGGTTGCACTTCTTTAACTAGTTTTCTTGAGTGGAGTCGCCATATATGACCTGTGGGGTTAGCCTTTAACAAAAATACTATCAAAGAACAAACAATGCTTACCTCTTGGCCTCGTTCTTGTAGAGCACCTCTTTTAAATTTCGTAGTGGGAGTCGCCAAGAGAGACCTGTTAAGCTAGAGCAACAAATCTCACCAAAGTACAAAATAAGAACATACATGAGATATCTTGAATGAAGCACTTGTGACTGGAGTCGCCAGATACATCTGTAGGGTTAGTCCTCAAGAACAATATATCTCAAAATAGTAAATGAAGGAGTCACCTCAATTTTTTCACAAATGTCATTCATGCCAAGGGTATGAAGTATATGACCAAGAATAAACCACCTCAATCGTCTTGAAGCGTCCTTGACAAAGACGCCAAAAAATGTTACCCTTCAAACTAGTAGTCCTGAATTAGCATCACAATGTGGTATGAATGCTAGTGAATGGTAAGCACATGGGAGAGGTCTAGGCCCAAATGTCACCATAGCCTAGCCTCTCAACTTATTCGGGTAACTCCTTCTTTGGGTAACTCCTAAACCCAGGGGAGAGCCCTTAAAGATACCTGCAAGCACCAATATATACAATTACCTTTCCAGAACCTTGTAGCTAGATCAGTGCCTTATAAGGAGTCAACAATGAAAAATATATTATAGACACATAAATCAGAATAAAGGAATTTTTTAGTTTATCAATCAATATGACAACATTAAATATATTTCACTAATACCCATGCAAGGGTTTCAAACCTCCCAAGGCAATACCTCAAAAAGCTGCGTTTTGAAGGGGAGAGGGCTATGTGGCCTAGGGCACACCTTTTGGCCCAATCAGCGCTACGAAATACCCCTCAAAAACCCTAATTCAATAAATTTATGCTTCCCAATTCACTAGGGCAAAATGGGACGCACTTTAAGATTCGTGGATAAATCCACTAGGGCTAAATTGATGGGTGGATCAGAATTTTCAAATTGCAAATATTTTTGGTTTTTTGAATTTATTCGAATTTTTAGGCCTTTTTTTGACAATAAATGATTTTTAGGGCTTTTTAACATACAAATGGAGAAACCCTTAGAGATTTGTGTATAAATCCACTAGGGCAAACTTTTAGGGTGGACCAAAAAAACAAACTTACGAGTATTTTTGGATTTATGAATTTATTTAGATTTTTAATGCATAAAAATTGCAGCTACAAATAAATTGATGAAAATAAGAGTATGTTAATGACAAGGGGTTAAGATTTTTGTCTCAATCCCTAGGGCATTGAGAGACCAATGGTCAATGTCCCTCTCTTGAAATGTCCTTTAACACTTGCAAGCTAGGGCATTGCCCTGCAATCTCTAGGGTTTGGTAGGAGAGCCTAACTAGGGAAAATGAAGAAATCCAAGGCCCTAAATAGAATTAGAGAACTCCTATGGAGGACGTTCCCTTCATACAAAATTTGACAAAATGTTGACAAAAAATCCCTAACAGATCAACAAAATGCACCATTAAACTAAGCTAGGAGCATAAGTTACCAAGATTTAACAAGAATGAGCAAGGAAAGAGACCTTAGGTCACACTCGTGCATGAGTTCTTCCAACTAGTCTAGCATCAACCACTTGCATGTGTAAAAATAAGCCCCAAAGCATTACATCATTCACCTTCAATCCAAAGAATTCATTCCAAGAGAAGTGCACATCACATTAGAGCCTCATAGAGTAGGACAAAAAGAAAAAGAATCATATTAGAACCCTTATCTTATGATTTTACAATGAGTAGAGGATGTTGTACTTTTTCAAGAGGAAGGAACACACCAGATCACTAGCTTAACAAATCAAAATTGAATCCAAAATATAGTCTTTTTCTTCCTTATGCTTCATTCAATATATAGGAAGAGAATGAGAGAACATAAAAAAGGTGAAAAATAGCTTCTCCAAGTATAGCACTCCTTTTTGAGTGAAAATAGCATATGCATGAAGAAGATACTCCTCCAAAATATCCCCCTCTTGCATAGTAACCATCCATAAGAGAAAATTTCAAAATACGCTTGCATATGGCTAGATAATATTTAATGCACTCTTTACACGCTAAAATAAGCCCTGCGAATTTTTACAAGGAAATAGTTCCCTAGAATTAAGCCTTAAACTATTGAAGGATTAATTTAAAACCATGATTTTAGGCTTTTGAGATAGCAAATTAGGTTAGCTTATTTTTTGGAAAGAGACAAGGCACAAGGAATTAATGACTCAAGGAGGGTCCAATATGGTTAAGATAACCTTGTCCAAGATAGTTAATATAACCTTGTCCAAGATAGTAAAGATAACAAACCCTAACCCTAAGCAAGACACATTACCTAATTAATGACTCAAGGAGGATCCAAGGTTGGATTAGGTCAAATTAAAGGTCATAAAGTAGGTCAAACCAACTAAGGTCATCTGCAAGCCTTGCAAGGTTCAACACAGTCTAAAACTAGCCAATAGCCAATATCTCCTTTTGGGCCCATTGAGCCACATATAGACCATGCCAAACACAATTGGTCCCCGAAAATCAAAAGTGCTCGAAATGGCTTGAAGTCTAACATCGGTTTTGTTCACCATATTGGGTCCACATATAACCAGTGACTTGCTAAAAAAAACTATCCTTAGAAACTGATGAAATTCAAAACATAAGCAAATCTTCCACCTGGATTCTCAAATATGAAATCAGATCGTCAATTGGATTAGTCTCCAAAAACTGCTGAAAATAGTAGCTGGTAAAAATAACAGCTGCTAAAAATTGAACCCCATGCATATCTCCCCAAAGGTTGTCCAAAAACATGATAACATTGCAACTTACCCTGATTAGACTCTGTGGGGGTCTTCAATCTCCCATACTTACTTTGAATACTGAACTAGATCTGTAAGTATGGGGCACACAATGTTGTTGTACAATGTATGTAATGTCCTCTTCTAATTAAGCACTAAAACACCCACTAACCTACTTAATTCCCATAGGTTCGAGCGGGTACTGCATAAGAGGGAATTGACTGAGGACATTTGGTACTTAGAACAGATCGGGACATTCATTCAGTATTAAAGTCATTAGTCGGATAAAAGAAGCCTTATTTCTTTAGGCTTTAAAGTCAACATCAAATTAAAATTGCATGCATGCAAAAGTGAAACATAAACGCTAAAAGTGACATGCCTACCCTAAAAGCACACGATGATCTATTTAAGAAGGGTTATTGGACTAAAAGAGACATCTAAGATTATTGTTGTTGATTTGGAGCTTTTGAGCAAACACAACATGCAGTCGAGACAATTGGGGTTGAAGACAACGTCTTCAGCTAACGAGGGTTCGACAGTGAAATATCTGCCCTAGTCTCCTTTAGGGTAGGCCATTTAGGTCCACTATCAGCTTTCATATTTATTTCATTCATACACGGCGATTTGGCATCCACCAGAAGATTGTTTGCAGGAACACATGTGCAACTGGGGGGATTTAGCTAGAAAACCCCAAAGTACTTGCTAAGTCTCTAAATCTCAATTTATTTTCCGTATACTTGCATCATCTTCATCAACTGGGTCACTCTACTGCATTTGGTGATCAACAGCTTCTAGTTTGCTCGTCTGGAGTAGTTATCAGCAGTTTTGTGTGGTTGGGGGCATGAGTAGCTCAACAGGGGAACCAATTCGCTAGCCTGCTTAGAGGGGTCAGAATCCTGCATGCTCTAGTCATTCTCTCCGGCACGGGAAGATCTACATCCCGGTAAATTCTCAGCTTCGCCAAGCACCTCCTTCATAAGAAATGCCACCTTTAGCTGAGGAGAGGATTTCGTGCTGCTGGGCAGTAACACCGAGAAGGAAGCAATATTACTTCACTAGCTCAGCTTTATCTGCATGCATCTTATCTTTGGAGCATCTTCAACTTGATTATCAGTGGTAAATGTTTACCTTCTTTCCGAAAATCTTTGCCCTAGTTCAACTATAATTTAGGGCCATTTGCCCGACACCTTGCATGCAAAATTTTATTTAGTATTATTGTAAATTTTGAGGCTACAAGCAAGCCCTAGAATAGAAAACAGTAGAATATCAGTATTTGGGATATTACAGTGGTATCAGAGCATGTTCCTTGCCAGCTGTGGGCTCGAACATGAGAAGTAAATGAATACAGAAGAGGACACTTTTGTAACCTATAGGAGAAAGAAGGGTAGGAACACTGAGGAGCAAGAATTTGAGGATATCCAACTAGAAGATACCGACTCAGATATGGACCCAACAGGTATACACTTTGACAGAGGAAAAGGAACAGGAGAAGAGGAAGGCAAGATGAAGTTTCGTAGCTTGGTAAATGTATTGCATGACCTAGCCAAGGGGCAAAAGGAAGTATTACATGCAATGAACAGATTGGCATTGAAACCAGAACCAGGTCATAGCAGTATACCTCTTTCACTAGTAGATAGAGGGTCTACAAGCAGTAGTGGGAAGCATGCATACACTAATATGCAAAATAGACCCCACATATATAACAGACCTTCTAGTAGACCTACTATGCCTCATTTTTTGGTAGATGTAGTAGCAGGACCAGTCATGCCAGTAGAACCTAGTGAACCATTTGGATCCTATTCACAGGAATACATGGATTTGGGAGATGAGTTCCATGCGGCCATGTCTTTCTCAGACTTATGCAACATGAAAACTAGGCACCGACCCAAAAATTTCAATAGAGGATTTAACGAGAATTATGAGTTGCAGAAAACCTTGGGTAGATTGACCATCCCAAACTTTGAAAGGGCTCGCGGAGGTTCAGCGAGAATATGGGTTTAGAAGTTGGATACTTACTTCCAACTCAACCCCATGACAGAGACAAATGCCATTAAATTGGCTACACTACACCTGGATGGAGAGGCTCATGAGTGGTGGTACCACGGGCTAGTGACATTGGGTCACAACACCATCGGTTCCTACAGTGAGTTCACAAAGAAGCTCATGGAGCAATTTGACAGGAAGGACCCAGAGATACACTTCAGAGAGTTGGCTCAACTCAAACAGACAGGTAGTGCCGAGGCCTTCATCTCAGAGTTTCAGAGAGTTGTTGTTATGGTGACATATGTGTTGAAGAGAAGGTTGATTATGCTATTTTCAGATGTTGATGTTTTTGTAACTTCAGAAGATATTTTGATGTATATTATCATTGTATGTTGTTGTACCCCAATTGGGGATGTGTGTTACCCCTTTACGGGATGTCTAAATTGTGTCTAGACCTTGAGGTACAACCTCCATTGTAAGTCGGGGCAATATTCCCTAGTGTAACATCATGTAATATATAATTGTGGTCTCTCCAGGAGAAGTGGGCCCCATGTGAGATGACATGTAGGCTCGAGTCTTATATTTGGTCAATGACTTGAAAGGGTATAAATAGAGAGGCACTCTCCCTCATTTATACACACCTCACACACTCTCTAAGGCATTTGAGAGAGAGAGACAGTCATAGGAGGAGAGAAAGATAACCACTGAACATTTTTTATTACTGCTTTTGATCATCTTACTATTCTGAAGAAATTTGCAAGATTTTCTCCTTTATGGCTTCCCCGATGAATTTTTTTGTGTCTTGTGCATCTTTTACATTTTATGCATTTTACTGTACTTGTTATTCTTTCAGAAAAGATCCTAGATAATCTAATCAGATCTTAAGAAAATCTAACATGGTATTAGAGCCTCTCTGAAAGAAGGCACTGTGCAGCTGCGGGAACTAGGGCTTCCTAGTTGAAGGTGTTCTCTCCACAGATCATCAAGCAAGGAAGGCTAGGCTAACTCGCCTCACTAGGGCGCATCTATTGGTGGTAGCAGTTTCTGAATTAGAGAAGTTTCACCGTGCAACCGAAATACAGCTACAATGGCAACTAATGGAAATTAGGGTTTCATGCATGAAAACCTTAGAAGACTGAATTTAGTCATTCTAGCACTTTCGCTATAACACTAGATTGGAGAAGGCTCAAAAACCGAAACTTTTACAGGCCGACGAGAAATTCATGCTAGACACTGTGTAAAGGTTTCAGCCTTAGATTTGCTATAGTTCAGGAGATATGGTTCGTCCAAATCAGGATTCCAACCTCCTCCAAAATACAGTCATAAACAGGTGACCTAGGGAGATTTTCTATATTTTGGGCTAGGAAGGTCCAAACAAAATTTTTCAAGATGTTGCAGGTAGGGCAGGGACTGTAGTTTTTGTGGTACATTTTTCAGACCCGGAATGTGAAACAGTGACACATGGTAGTCCGTACAAGTTCGCTATGTTGAACAGTCCCCAAAACAGTCACCTTGGGAAACTCAGCGTAAGTCCCACTTGGAGAATCCATTTCTGCTCTAACCTGTGGGTTTGGAAAGAAGACTTATCAGGCTATCACAGTGAGAAGTTTCAGACCTTAAGGATCCGAAACTTCGGAGATACAACAGAATCAATATTAGTCATTTATGTAGAAGAAATTGGAAAACTAAGGCTTCCTATTCCGGGAGCTTCCCTCCACTATTTTCAGAAAAGGAGTACATTGGACAACTCGCCTTGAAGAGGCCCATCTTTCTATACAAACAGAAGTTTGAAATTCCAAGTTTTGAAAATTAGGGCTTCTCTAACAAACCCTAGATCAGCCAGCTCTAGAACCAGGACGGACACCTCAAATTTTTGCTATTTACATTTGAGATTCTCATTTTAAAATGACTAATCACACCAGCGTGATGACAAGCTTGGTGAAGCTGACAACTTCTGAGGATAGAAGTATAGGACTTTCGAGATCCTTGAAGAAATTGACTTGCATCAGTATTTCAGTAAGGAAGTTCTAAGAGCCAGAGGGATATGAGGCTAAGGCTAGAGCCAAGTGAATCATTGCGGATTCTATTAAAGATCATCTCATCCTTCATGTGTCATCCTTGAAGACACCAAAAGGAAGTGTTCAATGCTATGGCGAAGCAATCGAAGAAGAATAAGATATTGTTATAACCACCTTGAATGGCCTTCCAAGATCATGGGATTCATTCATTCGAGGAATGTGTGCCAGAAGGAAGTGATTACCTTCAGCCTAAGTTGCACGAAACGAGGAAATGGGGACGAGTTTCTGAAACGGGGACGCGATGGAAACGTGACCCCCCAAAATTTAGGAAACGGGGAAACACGATACATATATTTATAGATTAAATTCAACATCACATTTAACATTTTTACTCATAATTTCATAAGTGATTCCATAATGCAAGTACTAAATAGTAATATCCAAAAACAACACAATGATTTTACCCATAAACGATTCCATAATGCAAGTGGAAATAGCCAAAAAACAACCTTCAAAATGAGGCTAAGCCACTAATACATATATATCCAGATTCCAAAATCAGCCTTTATATACGAGGCTACAAGTACAATACTACATCAACATGAACAATGAAAATATAAAGAAAACATGAGCTGAAGCCTGAAGACTAATAGTCATCATGCTCGGGTTCATCTTCATCCTCCACCAATTTGCAAAACAAAATGGCACCACTGTTTGACCACATTGTCAATATTCAACAACCCAACTAGCTGCCAACACTGTGTCCACTTCTTGAGCCTCCACTGTGACCTTTGCACCACCACAATGAGCTGGAAATGGAGGCGTGGGCTGCCAAAGAGCTGTGAGGATGAGCCGCCTTGCCCAAGATAATGTATACTCTAAAGCCAAAGATCCGTGATGATGAACCGTAAGCCTTGAGCTATGCCAATGCACCGTTAGTTATGCCAATGGACCGTGAGCTGCCAATGAGCATTGGGGATAAGCCATGATGGCAAAAAGGAGGCATGGGTGTTATTTTATAAGAAACCCCAAGGCATAAAGAACATTCTGGAAGCCTATAAAACCATAGCCGAAAAAGGCAAAAACCCAAAAAATTAAAAAAACATGTGTTTTAGGTGGACTGTGGAAGGAAACGCAGGATTTTAATGAAATTCGATTTGGAAACGGGTTTCTATTTTAAGGAAATGAGTTTCCAACACGCAAAACGGTCCCCATCAATTGGAAACGGGTTTCCCTGCCGTACAGTACAGGTTTCCGTCAGGAAACGTGGGGGGGGGGGGCAAGTTTCCTACAACATAGCCTTCAACAGACTCTGGGAAGAGTGCACACAAGAAGAAGCTCGACTCATAATAAGAGAAGAGAAAATGGGAGCAACTAAAGATCAAGCTCTCACGATTCAAAGAAGATCCCTCAAGCGATGAGGAGTATGAAGGACTCAATTCTTGAAGAACCTCTTATCCATCTTAGCATTTGGATAAGAAATGATGTTGTTATCAATGAAGAAGATGATGAAGCTAAAGGCTCAAGAAAGAGTCTTCCCATGAAACAAATAAAGATAAGTATTCAATTGTCATTTCATATTGTTTGGTTATGCATTTGTTTATATTCAGTTGATGTGTTATGCATGTTTGAGTATTTGCATTTATACTACTGAATTGCACATGATGGGTAAGAAGTCAATGAGCTTGTACAACATTACATTACTACTTATCTAGATTGAAACCTCTTTGCTGGCATATTAGGAGTAGTACACACTCTTAATAACATTAGGGTAGAATGCATCTAGAAGTTATTGTATGTATACATGATATGGATGAATGTTGTAGCATTGGCTAAAATAGTTGCATGGCTATATGACATATATTTGTCACTATTAATATGTTTTGGAAATTATGATATGTTTCTAATCATGCAAATGAACTTGGCTTGTAGATCATTCCAAAAAACAAGGTGACGACAGTTTAGAAGAGGAACCTAAAGATTCCCAAGTCAAAGACACCATAGCGAAAGAAAGAGCTTCAGAAGAATATAAAGAGAACGGTAGTTGAAGAATAATCCAAGATGAAGAATAATATGATGAGACTTCCAAAGAAAGCAAGAGGCCTCAGACACACTCTAGTTATGTGACACTATTGAGCGACATCATTGATGCAGAGCCTTCTAGCTATGAAGAAGTAGCCAAGAAGAAAGGGAAGGAGAGCACCAGTTCAAGAAGAATGATGTCTATGATGCGGTATCGAGACCTGAAGGGAAGTCTGTAGTGTCTTCCATATGGATCTACAAGATCCAGCATGCAGTAAAGGGCAACATCATGGGATACAAGGCAAGATTCATAGCACGAGGCTTCTCACAGAAATAAGGCATAGACTATGAAGAGACATTTGCAGCCACTGGGAGTTGAGACACATGACAGGCAGACTCATGTGTGCAAATTAAAGAAGGCCTTGTACGAGCTCAAAAGGAACCCATGGAATAACACATACATGAGGAGCTTGAAGATCACCTAGAGTGATGAAGATATTAACCTTTGCTACAAGGTTGAAGATGAAAACCTATAGAAAATGACAAGCTCACATATGGGTGCGAGAAGAACTTTTCAAAAAGTTCAAGATAGAGGATCTTGGTATCCAGTGACCCTAGATGGATACGTAGAATATTAGTAGCAGAGGAAGCTACTTGTCACTCCAGTACATAATGTTTCAATACATAGAGTACGAAAGGCAGTGGGATAATGATGCTCCGCTTCAGAGGGAGTGACTGCAAAAGATCCTGAGGTTCGACATGGTACGATAGGATGGACAAATTACTGATGACTCTAGGCTTTACTGAGAGTAAAGCGGATTCCAACCTTTGCTTCAAGGTTGAAGGCGGAAGACCAGTGATGCTCCTGTTATATGTTGATGACTTGGACCTGACAGGAAAAGAGGAACTCATTAAAGATGCAAGAAGGAGATTTGTTGCCGAGTTCAAGATGAAGGACTTGGGTATGA
Organism: Pseudotsuga menziesii; assembly: GCA_001517045.1. Classification (NCBI taxonomy): domain Eukaryota; kingdom Viridiplantae; phylum Streptophyta; class Pinopsida; order Pinales; family Pinaceae; genus Pseudotsuga; species Pseudotsuga menziesii. The sequence goes on from LPNX010614834.1 coordinate 36,817, forward strand.
TTCACTGCTTTCTAGGCATGGAGGTGTGGCAGAGGGCTGATGGAATCTCCCTTGGACAAGGGAAGTATGCAGTGGAGATCCTGAAGAGGTTCGAGATAATGGACTACAAGGACATGGCCACACCTATAGGATCGAACCTGAAGCTATTGAGTGATGCTTCGTCAGAGACGGTTGATGCCACGATGTATCGTCAGATGATTTGTTCATTGATGTGCCTGATGAATACAAGACCAGACACATGCTTTGCTGTGAACGACCTGAGCCAGTTCTTGACGGATCTGTGACATGCTCACCTGATTGCAAAGCATGCAGTGAGGTACTTGAAGGGTACAATTGAGTATGGGCTCAAGTATGATACAAATCAGAAGACTAACCTGTATGGTTATGTTGATTCGGATTGGTAGCGTCATTGAGAAGAAGAGCACCTTGGGTTGCTTCTTCAATGTGAGATCCAGTATGGGCTACTGGTTTGGCAGGATGCAGTCCTGCATGGCGCTAAGTACAGCCGAGGCAAAATATGTTGCCACTTGCTCGGCTATTTGTGAGGTAGTATGTTTCTTTTGAAAGCTACTATTTGATTTGATTGATCTGACTTGCATTTTTGTATGATGTAGAGAGGAGCAGTGAAGCTCTAGTGTGTACATTAGATCGAGGTTCCTTCCAAGGGGAAGTGATGAGTCCGAGAGTCTTTCCGACATGGTGGCAGGCTGGCCCCCCCATGATCGGATGTGATGAGTCCGAGAGTCTTTCCGACATGGTGGCAGGCTGGCCCCCCCATGATCGGATGTAAGTGCTGAGCCTTTTCGACATGGTGGCAGGTTGGGCCTCCCATGGTCGGATGTAAGTGCAGAACCTTTTTGACATGGTGGCAGGTCAGGCCTCCAATGGTCGGATGTAAGTGCAGAGCCTTTCTGACATGGTGGCAGGCTGGGCCTCCCATGGTCGAATGTAAGTGCTGAGCCTTTCCAACATGGTGGCAGGCTGGGCCTCCCATGGTCGGATGTAAGTGCTGAGCCTTTTTTACATGGTGGCAAGCCGGGCCTCCCATGGTCGGATGTAAGTGCTGAGCCTTTCCGTCATGGTGGCAGGCCTGGCCTCCCATGGTCGGATGTAAGTGTAGAGCCTTTTCGACATGGTGGTAGGTTGGGCCTCCCATGGTCGGATGTAAGTGCAGAGCCTTTCCGACATGGTGGCAAGCTGAACCTGCCATGGTCGTGATGTAAGTGCCGAGAGCTTGTCCGACATGGTGGCAGGCTAGGCCTCCCATGGTCGTTGATGTATGTGTTGTGTTATGTGTATCTGGGCTGTGCTCTGTGTGACGATGAGATGATTTGAAGATGATGAGATAATAGTAGGGTACACTGGTATTGCAAGGCATGTAATTAGTCCTAGGACGCTCCTTCAGGTTTTGCAATGGCATATAATCAGTCTTGGGAGATCTTGCAGGTTTTGCAAGAGGCATGTTATAATTCCTGGGATGTACCTGCTTGATGGCTTGCTCGCAAATATGATGAAGACCTGGAAGAGGGCTAGGCCTACATCCAGCATGAAAAAGGGCTGGCACTATAGATGAAGACTTGTTAGAGGACTAGGCCTACATCCAGCATGAAAAAGGGTTGGCACTGTAGAAACTTCTAATGACAGATAGTATGGGATGATGATAAAATTATAAGAAGACGATGGCAGCAGCTATGATGAAGACTCTATGACTCTGTGATGATGATGCGATGAAGATCTGACCAGATGTGTTGATGACTGTATAGAGAGAGAATACTTTCCTAGTTAAGAGGGAGTGTTGATGTATTTGTAACTTAGGAAGATATTCTGATGTATATTATCATTGTATGTTGTTGTACCCCCATTGGGGATGTGTGTTACCCCTTTACGGGATGTCTAAATTGTGTCTAGACCTTGAGGTACAACCTCCGTTGTAAGTCGGGGCAATAGTCCTAGTGTAACATCATATAATATGTAATTGTGGTCTCTCTAGGAGAAGTGGGCCCCATGTGAGATGACATGTAGGCTCGAGTCTTATATTTGGTTAGTGACTTGAAAGGGTATAAATAGGGAGGTGCTCTCCCTCATTTATACACACCTCACACACTCTCTAAGGCGTTTGAGAGAGAGAGACAGTCATAGGAGGAGAGAAAGATAGCTGTTGAACATTTCTTATTACTGCTTTTGATCATCTTACTATTCTAAAGAAGTTTGCAGGGTTTTCTCCCTTATGGTTTCCCCGATGAAAATCTTCATGTCTTGTGCATCTTTTACATTTTATGCATTTTGTTGTACTTGTTATTCTTTTAGATAAAGATCCTAGATAATCTAATCAGATCTTAAGAAAATCTAAGACTTGACAGAACCCTTACGGGGGTGGGTGAAAGCCTACAAACCATCTACTCTACAGGATGCAATTAGCCGAGCCAGAGATTTACGAGATTCAGTTCCGAAGAACAGGTTTCCACTTAAGACAAATTCTCGGTAAAAGACAAAGACCGAAAACCTTTTCAACAGGAAGGGCCAAGGAAAAATTGCTTGGACGATGACATGAGAAAGGATTTAAGAAGGAAAAAGTTATGTTTTACTTGTCAAGAACCATCGGTTCCGAGCCACAAGTGCTCAGGGAAGGCCAAGGCCCATTATATCGAGGTCTATTCAGATAGTGAAGGGGAAGAATCTGAGCAAGAGACAACAGAGGAATTGCAGGCAGTAGAGGAGGAGTCACTCTAGGGAGATACACCAGAGGGGGTTATTGCTACATTATTCGGAGTACCTAGGTTTCATACTCTCAAGGTTAGAGGAGTAGCACAAGGCCACAGGGTAGGAGTGTTGATTGATGGGGGAGCAACCCACAATTTCATTGATGCAGCATGGGTGGCTAAGAGGGGTATTTCGACAGAGAAGTTTGAGGGATTCTCTGTAACGGTAGCAGGAAATACTAGCATGGAGTGCACCTATTGGATTCCTAAACTTAATGTCACATTAGGAAACTACCATATGACAGACTCATTTTATGTGGTGAATGTGGCTAATACAAATGTAGTATTCAATAGGAAAATATACTACAGATTACAGGGAAATGGAAATGGAATTCCATGGACCGGATGGAAAACGGGTAGTTTTGAGGGGTATGAATACTTACCCCCCCAAACCAGTATCATCACATAGAATGGAGGCCGTACTCAGATAGGGTGACATAGAATGGCTGGCAGAGTGCTTGGTTACTTTTAGAAAACCTCCAGAGAACAACACCCAACATCTAGCAGATATTCAGGCACTATTGCAGAAACATGAGAAGGTATTTCGGGATCTTCCAATAGGTAAACCACCAGATAGGGGATTTGAACATATTATTGAGTTGGAGGAGGGGACACAGGCAGTCATAACCACTCCATACAGACATCCCAAAAGATACAAGGATGAGATCGAGAAGACGATTAAGGAATTACTAGAACTAGGATATATTTGACCGAGCTCTAGTCTCTTTGCATCATCAATGGTCTTAGTCAAAAAGAAGGATGGCATATTACGAATGTGTATTGATTACAGAGCACTCAACAAGAAGATTATAAAAAATAGGTATCCCATCCCTAGGATTGATGAACTGATGGACGAGCTACGAGGTGCCAAATACTTTTCAAAGATCAATCTTCGATCAGGGTACCATCAAATCCGAGTAAAGGATCAAGACATTTCCAAGACAACTTTCCATTGCCACTACGGTCACTACGAGTTCTTAGTTATGCCTTTTGGACTCACCAATGCTTCAGCCACCTTCCAGTTTTGCATGAACCACACTTTCAGGGCTCAGTTACGTAAGTATTTGCTAGTATTCTTTGATGATATTTTAATTTACAACAAAACTTGGGATGAACATCTGAAACACTTATATGAGGTATTGAGAATTCTAAAAGAGCACTTGCTTTACGCGAAGATGTCTAAGTGTGAGTTTGGAATGAAGGAGATGTTGTATCTAGGACACATAATCAGTGCAGAAGGGGTACAGGTTCATATGGAGAAGATTAGAGCTATCCGGTAGTGGCCTACACCAAAGACAGTCACTGAACTGAAGGGCTTTTTAGGCCTTTGCACATATTATAGGAGGTATGTTAAGGGATTCTCTCAATTCGCTGCACCACTCACCGATATCACAAAGAAAGGGGCATTCACATGGACAAAATTGGCAGAGCGAACCTTTGAGGAAATGAAAACCATCATGAGTTCTTGCTCGATTTTGGCACTACCAGACTTCTCACAACCATTCATAGTGGAATGTGATGCTTCAGGGGAAGGACTAGGGGCAGTACTGATGCAAAACCATCACCCGATTGCATTTGAAAGTCGGAAACTGAAAGACTATGAGCGCCACTACTCCATATATGACAAAGAGATGCTAGCCATCTTACATGCCCTAACTAAATTCAGACAGTGTTTGGTGGGAAGCAAATTCAGAATCAAGACAGATCATATAGCCGCAAATACTTCTTGGAGCAGAAAGAATTAAATGAGCACCAACAGAAATGGGTCAGCAAGGTACAGGCTTATGATTTTGAAATAGAGTATGTGAAGGGTAAGAACAATGTAATAGCTAATGCCTTATCCAGACGACCAACTTCATTATCTCTCATGAGTATATCCACGAATTGGAGATCTCTTCTCTTAGTAGAGTATTCCAAAAACAAATTTGCTTGTGAGCTATTAGATGGACAGATCCAAGATGACAGGTACAGGATTATTAATGACATCAAGGGTTCTTAAAACCCTACAAGCAGATTCGAGAGAGGTTCTCATGGAAGGGCCTCAAGGGGGAGGTAATACAACATGTCCGGGAATGCAGTATCTGCCAGCAGAACAAGATTGAACATACTCATCTGGCAGGGTTACTTCAACCATTACCAATATCAGAGCAAAAATGGGAAAGCATCTCGTTGGACTTCATTACAGGGTTACCCAAGGTACAGGGACGAGACTGCTTATATGTAGTGGTAGATCGGTTGACAAATTTGCCCACTTTTTTGCTATCTCTTCCGACTATTCAGCATCGCAAGTAGCCGAGTTATTTTTCAGAGAAGTTTTCAGACTCCATGGGCTACCCAAAACCATTGTTAGTGATCGTGGCAGTAAATTCACCAATGCTTTTTGGCAGGAGCTCTTGAAGTTGGTAGGGACAAAACTTGTTGCAAGCACTAGTTATCATCCCTAGTGCGACGGTTAGACGGAGATTGTCAACAAGTGGATTGAGGGGTATTTGAGAAACTATGTAGCAAGGCAACAAAGGACATGGATTAAATGGCTACACTTAGGAGAGTACTACTACAAATACTATCCACTACATGTTTATTAAAGTGACACCTTTCAAGGCTCTTTATGGCTACGAGGCGCTGAACTTTGCAGATTTGGCTTTTAGAGAGAGCAGGGCACCCAAGGCCAAAGATTGGGTACAAGACAGTAGTGTTGCAAACATCGGCGCGGATAAAAAATCGATAAGGTCCAGGAAACATCGTTTCGGGATATCTCGGCAACACATCAGCAATAACTCAGCAAACTTAAAAAATTACAAAAATACTCAATTTCACCTTTTGAAAAAATCGGCAATATCTCGGGATAAATCGGGAAAAAATCGGCAATAACTCGGTAAAATATCACCTTGAAAAAATTGGCAATATCTCGGGGAAAAATCGCCCCTATTTTTTCGGCGATTTTTTGAGAAAAAATCATCGATCTGAAAAACTCGCGATTTCTCGGACATCGACGATTTCTCAACCGATGTTGGTAACATTGCAGGACAGTTAAGATATTCTCAAAGTCTTGAAGGAGAATCTACAGGCAGCATAGAATCAACAGAAGATATATGCAGATAGACACAGGATTGAAAGGAGTTTTGAGGTAGGGGATTTGGTATATTTACGGCTACAGCCTTACAGGCAATCTTCCCTCAAGAAAAAAGGAGCGAAAAAACTAAAACCTCGCTTCTATGGTCCATACAAGGTGGTTAGGAAGGTTGGAGAGGTAGCTTATGAACTAGAACTCCCAGAGGAGAGAAAAATTCACAATGTGTTTCATGTGTCCAACCTCAAGAGAACAGTAGGACAACACATTGCTCCATCCACTGAGCTACCTCCCTTAGATGATGAAGGGATTTTGGTATAGATTCCAGAGAGAATCCTACAGGTGCGAGAAATGAAACTTCGAAACAGGGTGATTCGAGAGTACTTGCTAAAATGGAAAGAATTACTATGGAGGATGCCACATGGGAGAGAGAGTAGGTATTGCAACATCCTAGTTTGCAGTTGCTTGAGGACAAGCAATTTCAAGGGGGGAAGACTGCAATGTCCTCTTCAAATTAAGCACTAAAACACCCACTAACCTACTTAATTCCCATAGGTTCGAGCAGGTACTGCATAAGAGGGAATTGACTAAGGACATTTGGTACTTAAAACAGATTGGGATATTCATTCAGTATTAAAGTCATCAATTGGATAAAAGAAGCCTTATTTCTTTACGCTTAAAAGTCAACATCAAATTAGAATCGATGCATGCAAAAGTGAAGCATAAACCCTAAAAGTGACATGCAAACCCTAAAATCACATGATGATCTATTTAAGAAGGGTTATTGGACTAAAGGAGACATCTAGGATTATTGTTGTTGATTTGGAGCTTTTTAGCAGCAACACATCGTGCAGCCGCGACAGTTGGGGTTGAAGGCGGCGTCTTTAGCTAGCGAGTGTTCAACAGTGAAATATCTGCCCTAGTCACCTTCAGGGTAGGCCATTCAGGTCCACCATTAGCTTTCATCTTTATTTCATTCATACACAGTGATTTGGAATCCACCGGAAGATTGTTTGTAGGAACACGTGTGCAGCTGGGGGGATTTAGCTGGAAACCCCCAAAGTACTTGCTGAGTCTCTAAATCTCAATTTATCTTTCATATACTGGCATCATCTTCATCAGCAGGGTCACTCTACTACATTGGGTGATCAACAGCTTCTAGTTTGCTCATCCGGAGAAGTTATTAGCAATTTTGTGTGGTTGGGGCCTTGAGCAGCTCAACAGGGGAACCAATTTGCTAGCCTTCTTAGAGGGGTCAGAATCCCTACATGCTCTAGTCATTCTCTTCAGCACAGGAATATCTACATCCCGATAAATTCTCAGCTCCATCAGGCACCTCACCTCCTTCATAAAAACGTCACCTTTAGCTGAGGAGAGGGTTTCATGCTGTCGGGTGGTAACATCGGGAAGGAAGCAATATTACTTCACTAGCTCAACTTTATCTGCATACGTCTTATCTCTGGAGCATCTTCATCTTGATTATGTAATGTCCTCTTCTGCTTAGGCATTGAGGACCAGCCCGCTAACCTATATGATTCCCATAGGTTTGAGCGAGAATTGACAGTCAGGGAATCAACTATGGACTGATGCCATATAAGAAGATCTAGGGCATCAATATTATATCATCATTGGGTAGACGGGGGCCACCAGAGCCAAAGGCCACCTGCATGCATGACATCTGAGCATTATTTCATGATGCATGCACCTGATTAAGTCTCTAGGCACCTGCATGCAAGTCAACTGCAAATTAGAAGTTAAAGTGACCTAATTAGGTCAAAAGTTAGGTTATTCGCAGTTGGAAGTTATAAAAGAAAAGTAAAGTGAATGGAGAAACAGACTTATATGATTATTGATTTGAGGATTCGAATTGGAGATCTCAGTGAGCTAAGTTGGGGTTGAGTGCATGCTAAGCTAAGTCACCTGACACGGGGACACGGGACACGAAGGACACGAAAATACGAGAGTCCGACACGGACACGGTGACCCCCGGAATCAAGACACGTAGGATACGTTTTATATACATATATTTTTTTTTAAAATATATATTAAAATTTAAAAATATAGACATATAGATCCAAAAATATTTAGAAACTAGAACATTTACAAATATTCAATAGAAATTAAAATAAAAACACATTAATGATTAGTAATTACACATTTGTCATTCACAAGTCACGATTCATAACACATTTGTCATTCACAAATCACAATGAGACACATAGATGCATGTCGGAACCATATTTCTCATTAAGTCATCAAAATCAAAATGTATACAATGTACATTTTTTTAAATTTCGAATTTAATAAAATACAAAAAAAAAACAAAAACTAAATGCATAAATTATTAAATGATAAAGTAAACCCTAAATTTCACTCTTACCTACATTGTGACTCACTTACTCTCTCATTTCCGTTGCCGTTGCTGCCGAGTTTTGCTGCCGCGTGAGTTGAGCTCGTGTTGGCTGTCATATGACCGCGTGAGTTTGCAGGAGTGGACTCTGGAGTGTTGCATTTTGGCATTTGCAGGAGTGTTGCAGTTTGCAGGAGTGGAGAGAAGAGGAGCTCGTGGGTCGCCGGCTTGAAGCCTGAAGGAGCTCGTGGGTCGCCGGCATCTGCTTGCTCACCATTAAATTTTAATCGACTGTAAGTTACTAAGTTGTTAATGCCTTATGGCTTATTGACTTAGCGCCAAGAAAATATTCCCCCAGCCTCCTATACGCCCCTTTTAAGTTTTATTATAATACATTATAATTTATAACTTCTATATTGACCGTGAGAAAAGACTGTGTTTCTATCTGGGCGTTTCTTTTGATCTCCATTGACTCCAACCATCTTAAAGTAAGCCAAGTCGTGTGGAAAAGAGGGCTGCATTTTGCCATTTACTGATGATATGTCACTTTTAAGTTTTTATATCAGACATCAAGGGCCAGAACTTCCCCAGTCGTGAGTTAAAGGGTATCTTCCTGAGTTTATTTGCTGCTGTACGAAATTCCTCCTCTGATAGTCACTTTCAGATGTCTGAAACTGAAGATTCTTTCCTCTTGTATTGTAACTGAAATATCTCTTTAATTCTGAGTTCTTGTATCTTCTGTTGTCGCTGATTGTGGATATACACTAAACACTGAATTTCATTGGCCTCTAGCATTTAATTTTTCAGATTTTTTGAACTATAAATTTCTGCAAATTAATTTTGGGTTGAAATCTGAAAATTCTCCTAGTATCTTGTTTGTTTCTTGGCTGGAAATACACTAAGACAGCAAGCTTTTAATTCTGGAATTTTCACTTTGGTTAATAATAACTTAATAAGTCTTCACTTGTTTAAAGTTATTAGTAAAATGATAAATCCCAGGAACAATGATCAAATTGCTGGTAGCATACCCACTAAATATTAAATTCCCAGGACATCTCTGCATCTCTCTGAGTGAGTGCAGGTGCTGTGGCAGCCCCATATGTAAAACACAGCAGATACTCTTAATTTTA
>LPNX010614834.1:46328-114280 GCA_001517045.1 Pseudotsuga menziesii
TGATGTGGCACTTGACGGAGGAGGAGAACCAGTTGTGCTTGGTGGAATAGGAGGGGAGGCCCTAGATGGTGCATTTCTCCCTTTCCTTTGACCCCTACCTCCTGCCCTAGCTGATTGAGACATTCCTTTTCTTGTGTGATGGTTGAGCTTGCAATCCTCTCCACAAATCCACCAGAATGCACTTGGAATTGCTTGGAAACAATGGATAGCCTTCAAATCTCCTTCAAAACACCTTCACCTGTACATAAAACTCACTCTCAATCAATTGCTTCCTTTCAAATGACAAAAAGAAAGACAAAAAATTGAATTTAAGCAAACCCGGCTGTCTTTTTCCGCCGGTCACGTGTCCTGTTTTCGGGATTCGTGTCCTGTTTTCGGGACACGCTTCATTTTCGTGTCCGACACGGGTTTTTTACGTGTCCTGTTTTAGGATTCGTCTGGAAGACGAATCGGGCACGTGTTCGACTCGAATCGTGTCCGATTCGATCCCCACGGGACACGGGGGGCCTCCAGGACGAATCCGGTTTCATAGATGCTAAGCTAATTGGTGTATTTCCACAGCGAAATCTATCTTCCCTAGTTCGTCATCAGGTTGGATCATCCAGATTCAGCACTACTTCATCATCAGGTTCTATTCAGTAGTTGCTTCGAGAGATTGATTATTCATCGAATTGGAGGGGTTCGCTATCATACCATGTGCGCCTTGGTCAGAGACATACCTAATCGTATTCTTCTCTAGAGAGGGCAGAACTTCTGCATGCTGCTTCTATTCCTCTCGGAACACCCTCATCACCCTTCCCCTTGAAGAAGGGCCTCTCAGCTTGAGTTTCAAGCTAGTTATCAACATTCATCACTATTTGGAGGACATCTTTCTGCATGGGCGACTTCCTGGAGGAGGAACCATTCGTTGTGGGATATTGAGCCACTACTTCTTCTGCATGCTGCTTCCATCACTTTCAGAAGGGCACTATAACCCTATTGCACCTCATCTGGGTCTTCATCGGTGGAGTATTTATTATTGAGGAGCATCTATAGCTTTGGTGGAGGGCGCACTTACCTGTGGAGGACGATTTGGCTTAACTCCTTATTCCTCCATCACAATTCTTGCATGCAAGGACCATCCTCTTCCTCATTAGCAGATCTACATACTGGTATGTACATGCATTAATTCCTCCTCCTTTCTAGCATTTCAGTATTATCTAGGGCATAGATCTGCATGCATGCAGAGATCAGGGTTTACTTTCATATTCTAATGAGGCATAAGCCTACTAGCCATCTACAATACACAAAAAAGAAAATATCAGTTTGGGATATTACAGTGGTATCAGAGCATGTCCCTTGCCAGCTGTGGGCATGCAAAATTATAAATGAATTCAGAAGACCCATACAACATTATTTACTGGAGACAGAGGTGTAGAAACAGTGATTGAGGAGAAGAGGAGTTAGAGGACACAGAGTTGGGGGACAAAGAGTATCAGTTTGGAAATGGCAAAGAAACAATGGCCGATGATGATAAAACAACTTTCAATAGTCTCGTATTAGCCATAAAAGAACTCATTACTGGGAAAAAAGAAATGATGAGTACCTTCAGGCAAATTGCAGAGAAAAATGGGCCCACCTCACATAGTCCCTTGTTTCCCAATAGTGATAGGGTATCCACTAGTAGTAGTGGGGATCACTTACATACCAACATGCAGAGCCATCCCCATATATACAATAAGCTTTCCCGACCTACCATGCCTCAATTGTTAGAAAGTCCATCTGCAGTGCCTCTAGCACAAGTAGAACCATAATAATCCATGAGTGCCTATCTGAGAGAGTATAAAGCTTTAGGAGACGACTTCCATTCAGCCATGACCTTCACTGACTTTTGCCACTTTAAAAGTAAGAACAAACCCAGAGCTTACAATAGGCCATTCACCCAGAACTATGAGTTACAACGCACCGTAGGGAAACTGACTATCCCTACCTTTGAGGGTACTCGGGGTGGCCTAGCCCGCAATTGGGTGCAGAAGTTGGATACATACTTCCAGCTCAACCCCATGATTGAGACATATGCCATTAAATTGGCTACTTTACATTTAGATGGAGAAGCCCATGAGTGGTGGTACCACGGGTTAGTGACACTGGGTCACAATACCATCACATCGTACCTTGATTTTACATAGAGGCTCATTGACCGGTTTGATAGGAAGGACCCTGAGGTACACTTTAGAGAGCTGCCACAACTTAAGCAGACAGTCAGTGCAGATGCATTTATTTCAGAGTTTCAGAGAATAGCAATCATGGTGACAAATATATCAGAGAGTAGATTGATTATGTTGTTTACAAAGGCCCTTACTAAACCCTTACGGGGATGGGTCAAGTCTTATAGGCTCACCACCCTAGCAGATGCCATCAACCGGACTAGAGATTTGTAGGATGCAGTACCTGAAAATAGGTTTCCTCCCAGAACCAATTTCCTTTTTAAAGATAAAGAGAGGAAACCCTTCCAGAAAGAATGGCCCAAGAAAGAATGGATGGACAACGATACCTGACAGGACCTTAGAAGAAAAAAGTTATGTTTCACTTGCTAGGAACCATGGGTACCAAGTCACAGATGTTCAGGAAAGGGAAAGGCCTACAACATAGAGGCCTATTCCGACAATGGGGAGGATGAGGATTATTAGGATTAGGAGCAGGGAGAGACACCAGAGACAGTTGATGAGGGATAGCCCTCAGGAGGTACCATTGCTACCATGATAGGGGTTTCTAGATTCCACACTCTCTGGATCAGAGGTACTGTACAGGGCCACAAAGTGGGAGTGCTGATAGATGATGGGGCATCCCACAACTTTATTGATGTTGCATGGGTTAAAAGGAGAGGCATTTAGACTAAGAGTTTTGATGGGTTTTCAGTAGCTGCAGTAGGTCACACCATGGAGTGTAGTCAGAGGATGCTTAAATTTAAAATAACACTTGCGAATTATACAGTGATAGAGACATTCTATGTGGTAGATGTACCTGACATGAATGTGGTATTAGGAGTTCAGTGGTTGAATTCCATAGGGAAGTATTCCACGAACTACCAGACCATGGAGATGGAGTTCATAGGAGCAGAGGGACAGAAGGTAGCATTGAGAGGGATGAATACCTACCCTCCCACAACAGTGACATCACACAGGATGGAGGCAGTACTATGACAAGGAGATATTGAGTGAGCAGCAGAGTGTTTGGTTACCATCAGGAAACCACCAGATGAGTCCACAAAACATCCAACAGATATAGAGGCTCTACTGCAGAAGCACAAGGCAGTATTCAGAGACCTTCCAGCAGGTCGACCTCCAGATAGGGATTTGAGCACATTATTGAGTTAGAGGAGGGGACTCAAGCAGTTATCACCACTTCTTACAGACATCCCAAGAGGTACAAAGCTGAGATAGAGAGTACAATCAAGGAACTACTCAAGCTAGGGCACATCAAACCTAGCTCCAGTCCATTTGCATCTTCGGTAGTTCTAGTAAAGAAAAATGATGGAACCCTACGCATGTGCATTGATTATAGGGCACTCAACAAGAAGACCATAAGAACAGGTATCCCATCCCTAGGATTGACGAGTTGATGGATGAACTACAGGGGGCAAAGTACTTTTCCAAGATTGAACTCCGCTCAGGTTACCATCAGATTCAGGCCAAGGAACATGATGTTCCAAAGACCGCCTTCCGTTGCCACTATGGACATTATGAGTTTCTAGTGATGCCATTCGGGCTCACTAATGCACCAGCTACTTTCCAGTCATGCATGAACAATATCTTCAAAGCTCAGTTATGTAAGTATCTTCTGGTATTCTTTGACGACATATTGATATACAGTAGAACTTGGGAAGAACATTTGAGACATCTAGATGAAGTACTTGACATTCTATAGGAGCAGTCACTATATGCCAAAATGTCCAAGTGTGAGTTTGGCATGCAGCAGATGTTATACCTGGGGCATGTGATAGGGGCCAACGAGGTCCAAGTGCACCTAGAAAAGATTCGGGCCATATTGGATTGGCCTACACCTAAAAATGTGACAGAACTAAAGGAATTTTTGGGCCTTTGCACTTACTACAGGAGGTATGTTAGTGGATTCTCACAGATGACCGCACCCCTCACAGATCTTACCAAGAAGGGGCCATTCAGTTGGTCGGAGACAGCACGACAGACATTCGAGAAAATGAAAAAGGTAATGAGTTCATGCCCAGTATTAGTTCTACTAGACTTTTCTCAACCCTTCGTGTTAGAATGTGATGCTTCAGGAGAGGGAATTGGGGCAGTTTTGATGCAGAACAACCACCCCATTGCATTTGAGAGTAGGAAGCTCAAAGACTATGAGCGCCACTATTCAATATATGACAAAGAGATGTTAGCCATTCTCCATGCACTAACCAAATTCAGGCAGTACTTAGTGGGTGGTAGATTCAAGGTTAAGACAGATCACAATAGCTTGACATACTTCCTAGAGCAGAAAGAGCTAAACGAGAGGCAACAAAAATGGGTAAGCAAAATTCAGGCCTATGACTTCGAGATTGAGTACGTAGAGGGAAAGAACAATGTAGTGGCCGATGCACTTTCCAAACGACCAGCTACTTTATCCCTTATGGGCATCTCATCAGTTTGGAGATCTCATCTTTTGGTTGAGTACTCCAAAGATAAGTTTGCTTGCGAGCTATTGGATGGACGGATTTAGGATGATAGGTACCGGGTAATTGATGACATCATATACTACAAGAACAAAATCTTCTTAGTTCCAGAGTCTTCCCTCAATAAGAAGATTTTGCAGGCATCGCATGATTCACCATTAGAGAAATTAGAGAAATATTAGAGAAATATTTTCATGGAAGGGGCTCAAGAATGATGTGATACAACATGTAAGAGAGTGTAGCTTGTGCCAACAGAACAAAATAGAGCACACCCATCGGGCTGGTTTACTACAACCCTTACCTATTCTTGAGCAGAAGTGGGAGAGCATCTCCATGGACTTCATTACTGGGCTGCCCAAGGTTCAGGGAAGAGACTGCTTGTACGTAGTGGTGGACAGATTGACCAAGTTTGCTCACTTCTTTGCCATTCCTTCAGATTATTCAACAGCATAGGTAGTAGAACTATTTTTCAGAGCGGTATTTAGAATTTTAGACTCCACGGGTTACCCAAGACCATTGTCAGTGACAGGGACAACAAATTCACAGGAGCCTTTTGGCAAGAGATTTTTCGGTTAGTGGGGACCGAGTTTGCCATGAGCACAAGTTATCGTCCACAAAGTGACGGGCAAACAGAGATTGTCAACAAGTGGATTGAGGGATACTTGAGAAATTACGTAGCAGGTCAGCAGAGGACATGGATCAAATGGCTACACTTGGGTGAACATTGTTACAACACCACCCACCATATGACCATTGGGATGACCCCTTTTCGAGCTCTATATGGGTATGGTGCTTCCACTTTCGCAGACCGGATATTCTGCGATAACAGGGGCCCCAAGGCTAGAGAGTGGATTCCGGAGGGTCAAGATATCCTCAAGATACACAAGGAGAACATACAGGTTGCTCAGAATCAACAGAAGATATATGTGGACATGCACAAGGTTGAGCACGTAGTTTTGAGATAGGAGACTTTGTTTATTTACGCCTCCAACCTTACCGACAGTCATCTCTTAAAAAGAAAGGAGCGGAAAAACTCAAACCTCGCTTCTATGGTCCATACAAGATAATCTAGAAGGTTGGAGAGGTAGCATATGAGCTAGAACTACCCACAAAGAGCAAGATTCACAACGTATTTCATGGCTCCAACCTCAAGAAGGCAGTCGGTCAGTAGATTGTTACATCTTTCGAGTTGCCCCCTTGATGATGAGGGGCAATTGATTCTGATTCCTTAGTGCATCCTAGAGGTGCGAGAGCAGAAATTGAGGAACATAATCATCAGAGACTACTTGGTTTAGTGGAAAGATCTGCCTATAAAGGAAGCCACTTGGGAGGGAGAACAAGTATTACAGCACCCAACTTTACAGTTGCTTGACGACAAGCAAATTCAAGGACCAACCCGCTAACCTATATGATTCCCAGAGGTTCAAGCGGGCATTAACAGTCAGGGAATCAGTCGTGGACTGATGCCATATAAGAAGATCTAGGGCATCAATATTATATCATCATTGGGTAGACGGGAGCCATGAGAGCCAAAGGCCACCACCATGCATGACATTTGAGCATTATTTCATGATGCATGCACCTGATTGAGTCTCCATGCACCTGTATGCAAGTCAACTGCAAATTAGAAGTTAAAGTGACCTAATTAGGTCAAAAGTTAGGTTATTCGCAGTTGGAAGTTATAAAAAAAGGTAAAGTGAATGGAGAAACAAACTTATATGATTATTGATTTGAGGATTCGAATTGGAGATCTCAGCAAGCTAAGTTGGGGTTGAGTGCATGCTCAGCTAACTAGTGTATTTTGGCAGCAAAATCTATCTGCCCTAGTTCATCATCAAATTGGATCATCTAGATTCAACACTACTTCATCGTCAGGTTCTATTCAGTAGTTGCTTCGAGAGATTGATTATTCATCGAATTGGAGGGGTTTGCTATCATACCGTGGGCGCCTTGGTCAGAGACATACCTATTCACATTCTTCTCTACAGAGGGCAGAACTTCTGCATGTTGCTTCTATTCCTCTTAGAACACCCTCATCACCCTTCCCTTGGAAGAAGGGCCTCTCAGCTTGAGTTTCAAGCTAGTCATCAACATTCATCACTATCTGGAGGATGTCTTTCTGCATGGGCGACTTCCTGGAGGAGGATCCATTCATTGGGGGCTATTGAGCCACTACTTCTTCTGCATGATGCTTCCATCACTTCCAGAAGGGCACTATAACCCTATTGCACCTCATCTGGGTCTTCATTAGTGGAGTATTTATTATTGAGGAGCATATATAGCTTTGGTGGAGGGCGCACTTACTTGTGGAGGACGATTTGGTTTAACTCCTTTCTCCATTACAATTCTTGCATGCGGGGACCATCCTCTTCGTCATCAGCAGATCTACATACTGGTATGTACATGCATTAATTCCTCCTACTTTCTAGCGTTTCAGTATTATCTGGGGCACAGAGTTGCATGCAAATGCATGCATGCAGCGATGATGGTTTACTTTCATATTCTATTGAGGCATAAGCCTACTAGCCATCTACAGCACACCAACAAAAAAAAAATATCAGTTTGGGATATTACAGATTATCAGTGGTAAGTGTTTACTTTCATTCCGAAAATCTTTGCCCTAGTTCAACTATAATTTAGGGCCATTTACCCGGCACCTTGCATGCAAATTTTTATTCAGTATTATTGTAAATCCTGAGGCTACAAGCAATCCCTAGAATAGAAAACAGTAGAATAACAGTATTTGGGATATTACACTGTATTACCTGTCCATATGTACCTAAGATGTATGCTCTACCTATACCTATATAGTAAGAGCCTGTTCGAACTCTGTCCAACCATCCCTCCTATGATAAAGACATGTGATCATGTGCCAAGTCTGAAAAGTACTCCATGAATTGTCAATGCTGCATCAGTGAACTGACTAACCAATCCACCCCATAATGTAATCATGAATTGTCGATACCGAATGGTGAACTCTGTAACATTGAGCTCACCTCTAATGATATCCATGAATATGTAGTATATTAACACTCAGATTTATAAGGTCAAATCTGGTGTTAGCAAGGCCATCGTTTAATACAGTAAGGATACATGAAGGAAGCGTAAGGATAATTCTATTAACTATCTTTACAAGAGTCCTCTTATCAATGGCCATAATACTTGTCAAACCACACAAGCTAAAAACACTTACATTCATTTGCTTTATTGTGGAGCTAAACTTTCTGTTAACTTAGTATAGACATCATTCTTAAATGATATCTTTGAATCCCTTAAGGGTGTTTGTTTACATTTCAGTACATGCTGACAGATGCAATTGTCTTGTGGTTATGAGGAATTTCATTATTGCTTGGTAAAAATGTGTTTGTATTTAATCTTTTTGTATGCCTATGCATAAACTTCTAAAACGATAGAGCCTATTCTATTTGTTTTTACCTGCTGCAGAAAGTCTTGGCTGCTCAAGGTGCTGAAAAAATCAGTGCATTTGTTACACATGGTGTCTTTCCAGAAAGATCATGGGAGCGGTTTCAGCATGACAATGGAGGTCATTTGTCTTGGCTTCACTTTGTAGTTTAAATTGCACTTGCACATTTTTCTATTAATTTCTGATTACAGGAAAAACATGTTTGGTTAGCCTTTGCCAACTTAAGATGGCATGTACAATCCTTAAGGAGTTATCACAAGTATACATTACATAATACAATTTAGGAAGTCAAGCCTCAATCACATATATAGCTTGGCATACCATTTTGTCTTTCTACTGATAAATTTAACTGCAATTGTTCTTGCTTTGTTGAGCTGATAATTTGCTTCTTACTTTTCAGTGGGTCCAGAAAATGGGTTTGCTTACTTTTGGATCACGGACTCATGTCCTCTCACTGCAAAAGAGGTTGTTGGTAGGCCTCCATTTGAAGTCCTAAGTTTGGCAGGTCCAATTGCTGCTGCACTTCAGGTTTAAAATTCTTAGGTAATGTCTTCTATTGATTTACCTTACACTATCATATTGAATAAGAGAAGAGGCTCTTTTCCATGTCTTTCTATGCATTCATGTTGAGAACCTCGAAATGTAGATGGCTATCATGTTTTGCCCCAAAATTTCAACTCTTTTAGATTTCCATATAGTTTATGTAATCTTTATTTATTGGTTGGTAAACAAAGAGGGAATAAAGCAATGCTTATTTGCTTCTTGGTCATATCATTGAGATGACTGTACTGGCAGCCAGCATAGAGATAAGATAGGGATCATAATAAACTTTGGATTCTGAAACACGTGTTTTGTGTATGCGTCCAGAACAAATGACAGGGATATTGAACTACATAGATAGAAAGCAGTTCAAAGCCCAATGACATGTTCTTTAGTCAAAGTATTCTGCAATGATGTGAGGTCTCTGTAATTCAGTTTTTGGGTGCTAAATACAAGTAAGGAAGCACCTGACATTTGCATATGAAATATCTTTGGATTTTTAACTCGTCTAGTGTTTTCCATTGGTCAATTTGCTGTGGTTCGTTTCCTTTTATTTCATCTACAAAAATTTTTGGTATCCAGTTGCTTTTACTGGAGAGAGACTCATTAGAATTTGTAATATTATGTTTTTTATATTATTCTCTCTTTAAGATCAAAGAAGACTATAATGGAAAGTCATGAAATATATATATATTTTTTTTAAGGAAATGTATGCAGTATTTAATGAAGAAAAATGAACAAAAACAGTTTGGATGCATCTAAAGCCAAACTTTTGTCCACAATGCAAAGATATAGGTTAGATGATCTGAAATGGATATCTATATAATTTGTCATCTGTTCTGGCACATTCTGGAGTGGAAAATCAGAGCCATAGCTTTTTCAGGCTGATCTTAGGGACATGCAGATTTTCTGATTTAGGGTCTTGAAACTTTTAGAGCTTATTTGAGGGTTTAAGCAACATTTTTTGGGGTGAATCTTTGAGACTTCATCTCTTATCCCTTCGATGCTGAAGAGCTTGTTGAGAGGTTTCTAATGGGCTTCCCTTCCTTCCTGTGATCACACAAATCTGCACCAGCAGACCTTTTTAATAATTATAGGCCGCCTAACCCTATCATAGCTAGATGCCTCTCCGTTTGGACTGGTGCTTTTCTAGTCTTAGGGGGGTGTCCCTAAAAGTTGTATGGTGCGATCTATTCAATAAATCTGCCCAAATTCCAAGATAACCAGAACACAAAGAACCCACTCTTGGCCTGTCCGTAAATAGTCAAGAGTGAGGGTAAGTTTTAAATAATAATTTGAAATGGTTGGGATCAAATCCTAAAGGTAGTTGTGACAACGAATTAATGGAAGTGAGTGGAGTGAATGTGCGCCTTAGGCGAAGGAAATTCAAAATAAATGCACTCGAGTCTAAACTACATTAGCACTGCAAACACTTTAATCAATAATAACCAAGCGATTCATGGAGCTAGAACAAATCATAATTGTACCAAATCACATATTACCCAAGATATTGATTGCATCATAGTGAGTCATAGGTGACAAGTTACCATGGACCTCCTTGCTTGCAATGGAGGTAATCGTTTGAGGTCTTGTGGATAGAAGATTGAAGAGTTGTCCACTACTACAAACTGTTCAGAGAAAAAAATACCCGACCCTTCCTCTCCTTCTCAAATATGTATATATAGAACCCCAATTCATCCTAGTTGCTTGAGGAGGAGGAAAGAAAGCTCATGAAGGAAAAAACTCAACATGCACAATAGCCATGATCTCCTTTTTTGCTTTCGTAATGTTTTTTCCCTTGCTGTTTGATTTTTGTTGTTGTTTTAGAATACTTTTTGGCTTTTCTTTTAACAACAATAGCTTTATACTAGTTTATCACTCCATCTCATGGACCATTAAACTTCAAAAAAACATTTCTCTTTCATTTTTTCAGGGTGAAATCTGAGTTTCTTCATGGCTGCAATAATTTTTAGATTTCCTTTTCCATCAAGAAAAGGTAATTCATCATGTTATACTCTTGTTTTAGGCTTGATTTTAAAAGAAAAGCCAAAAAGTATTCTAAAACAACAAAACAATCAAACAGCAAGGGGAACTATTTATAAGACTCTCAGACATGTGGTATGACCTTCCTAAAGTGTGCTCCAACATCCTCAATAAGGCTCTGATCATGTGCCAATGACCCAAAGTGGTGAAGCTCGGTCCATGAGTGAGAGGGAATTGTCCAAAAATGTCTCAAATATTCCCACGAGCCAAGGAGAAGGATCTCTATCATATAGGAAGGGGGCAGCCACATCCTAAGTGGCAAGGTGACCTCCAAATCACGTGTGCCAAAGGAAGTGCACCTCATGAAATACCGAATCATCATCATATTAGGCCACAACAAGTGTCATAACATGTAAGTGTAGTAGAGAACTCTAGTACTAATGGGTTAGCAACTTAGCCCACATTTAACTTATGAAATGTTCACAAATATGAATATAATACATGGAATGAATCACAATTACACTTTTCAAACACCTCAATGACTTATCTAACTTTTACTCATCTAGTCTAACATAGGTGTGATTTGTATTAAACCTTATTACATGTGAGAGTCGTAAGCCAAGGTGCATAGGTTAGATTCCTAAGGTAAGCGAGGGTAATGAAGTGAATGTGTACTTAGGGAAAGAAAGGGGTCTTTGCAAATTAGCCATCGTAGCAACTGAGTGTGATAGGTATACCCTTAACTTTCAAGAGTTAAGGTTTAAGATATTTCTTCCACATGTGTGCCTTAGCAGGAAGTGATGCCATGGGTCACCCATCCTTGTGCCTCTTTTTGCGATCCCTTTTTACTTTATTTTTTCATTTATTTGCATTTCTTAGCCTTTTCATTGGCTTCATCCCTTTTCTTTAGATTTGACTTTGATAACTTGGGAGGTTGGGACATAGGGAATTTGGCCTTTTCAAGGGGCAATATATCCCATTAATTTCCGAATAAATTTAGCATCATCAACATTAGAGTACTAGACTCTTTTAGTGTTATCGAGGCATTCATAGATGGGGATAGTTATGAGACCTTAGATTTAGATAATTATTGATGATAGATCGCTTAAAAAGGGGAAAATGAAGGGGATGGATGAACCGGCTAGTGAATTGAAAAATGGCCAAGTAAAAGTTATGAAATGGGTGAAAACACTTGACTTAGTTCACTAGGGTACAACCTTGAAAACGACACACTTCTAAAGAAGAATGATGATAATACCAATGCTAGACTAAGTAATGAGTAACTGCTTTAAGTGCTATGAGGCATTACACAAGCATAAAAGTAACATCCCATAAAATCATATTGTCATAGAAGAAAACATTCTCAGTGTCAATGAGGGTAAGAGATACCACAACACTAGCGCATCTGATTCTATATTTTTTAGGCACATCCTAGGCACATGAAACATCTAAACGTGGTAGGAGGATCTCTAACCAATATCCTATGGAGAAGCCATAGATCTCATCTTAGGAACAATTGATCAGCATATCACCCCTTGCTGAAAAAGGGGTAACAACCTCTGTTAGTGCAAGTACAACCAGGGATTAACACTTCCCTATCATCCCTGTACGCCCCCAGTACTTGGGGATTGCATTAAGGATGTCCCTTGTAAAAATAGAACTCTCTTAGTATTTGGGGGTAGTCTAGACTCTAGGATTCCCCCTATGGGTGCACACCCTCATATAAAAACATAAAATAAAAGTGATTCTTTATCTTCAAAATGCTCATGCTGCCTTCTCTTTTCTACACACGTTTTTAAAAAACACGACCTCCATTGTTTTGAATATTTTACATGATGAACTGTAAGCTAAATGGATCTATATGTTCCTTATACATAAGAATGCAATTGATGGAAAGGTACTTGAATATAATGATTTATTAATCGTTCTGGCTAACTTATTGGTTTGTTTGGACAATGTTAAAGGGAATTTTTTATGCCCCATATCCCAAAAGACTATCACGGGCATTGGTTTGTTACACAGTCATTAAGTGAACAATTGCAAAAGTATCAAGAGAAAGATCGTATTCAAAAGAAGAGACTGAAAATACTATTATTGGTTTGAAAGCACAAATTGAAAAGACACAACAAACCCTAACAAATCAATTAGAGGATAAGGAAGAAATTTGCAAGAAGCAGGAAGTAGAAATTTTCTCCCTAAGAAAGGAATTGGAAGAAATACATAAGAACCATGAAGAAGATGAAAATACCATTATTGGTCTAAGAATTCAAATAGAAGAGTCAAAGAGAATTGAAGGAAATGGCAGTAGCCTCAGCAATGGAAGAGAAATAAAGAGTGCTTATCAATTCTTCAAAAGAACTTATAGCTATTGCAGATGAGAATCAATTGAAAATAGGACAATTAGAGGAGGCCCAAATTTGCATTAATGCCTTGAAAGCAAATTTGGAAAAGGAACACCATAATTGGTGCACTGCTCAAAGCAACTACGAGAGACAGGTTGTTCTCCATGGAGAAACAATACAAGAATTGGGAAAAACCTCTAAATCATTGGTGTTATTAGAAGAGAAGGGATTGGATTTGCATAAAATTGCAAGGACAGTGAAAGATGAATATGAATCTTCTAAATTTTTGTGTGAGATGGAAAAAGCATTCTTGCAGTCTTCAAAGCTTGATGCTGAGAAGAAATACAAAGAAGTTGATGAGCATAATAAGCGTTTATTTGATCTCTTGGAGGAACACAACATTTCAGAAGCAGAAAAGATCGTCATTGAGAAAAAGTTTCAGTTACAAGAGAAGGAAGAAAAGTTTGGAAGACTTAAGGAAAACATTACCTCTTTAAAAGAAGAATTAGAAAATATTTCCCCTCAACTAAGCACCACTATGAAATTCAAGAAGAGCACCAAAATACTAGATGAGATTCTAAGTTCTCAAAGATCACCATCTGACAAATTTGGTCTAGGCTATGACAATAATCAAAACACTCTTGAAGAAAGCTCCAAGTCAATTCAAAATTGAGGAGAAGGGTAAAGTCAACAAAAATGTATTTAAAATTCTTAATTGCAAAGAAGGCACCAACATGGGAGGAAAGCATAATCAACCAAGGTTTGATAGAAACAAGTACAAGAGGGCTTCATTACCAAGGATACAACAGACACAGATACACAAATCTTTTTCTTGGTTATTGTTTCTCTTGTAATAACTTTGGGCATAAAGCAGTGAATTGTGAAGTATATGGCAAGAATGACTATGTGGACAATAAAGTCAGAACGGTTTATAAAAATGTTGATAAAATTATTGAATGTTGGAAGTGCAACAATTCTGGACATACTGCAAAGTTCTGTAACAATATAGTTTGTTACAAGTGCAACACCTTTGGCCATAAATCTCAGGACTGTAAGAGCTCAAAGAAACCCAATCATGTATGGAAGAGAAAACAAGTAAAAGAAAGTGAAGAAACAAGTCGGCTAGCTCTAATTGCTCAAAGTAAAGAGGAGAATGCTATTGATAAGAAAAATAATTAAAAGTGCTCAAAATTTTGGAAGAAGAAGTTAGAAGAACAAAAGGAATAAGTATGTGGATTAGTTCTTTATGCTGATGATGGATGTATAAACCCCCTCAATAGAAAACCATGACAAGCCTCTTATCTTCAAGCTGGGAAGTATGATGATTGAAGGAAGGACACCATTAGTTCTGATAATAAAACAGAGATTGTGTGCACTCTGAAGAATTGCGAGATGATCCTCTGAGTACTCTCTTTTGACACTCATTTCTGGAAATTACAGAGGGTAGGCTAGGGAAGAAGCAGAAGATCCTTGTTGAAGTATTGTTTAAAAATCAGATGAAGTTGTCCTGGCAAGCTTAAGTTGAATATGAACGAGCTGTTGAAGCATTTGAAGAAGAAAACCTTATTGAAGAAACAACAGTGGGCAATACTAGAGCATCATGGTAATAATTTAAGAGCAAATGTTAGTGATTGTCTTGACACATCTTATTGAAGGATTGAGGACAAACCAGTTGTACATTTTTCAAGTTTATTGGACTTTGTTGAGGATTGTATTTGGATGGAATTGAGGGCGATTTGGGCACACGTTTCAAGGCAAAGTTGAAGAATTGTTTTGTGGACAAATTCAAGGAACATTTGAGTGGATGTGCACTGATTTATGGTAAGCTATTGCATTCTATGGCATAAACAGAAGATTATTGACGATGGCTTTTCAGGATTTTGTTGCAGATATTGTGAATACTCAGTTGTTGGTTCTAAAATAAGTTGAATATGGAACCGTTGGAGAACTTGTTGAGCAAGATTGGTACAACTTAAAGAGAACATTCGAAAATATGATTTTGTTAAGACTATAGAATGCCATCCAATTTTAGTATTGGATGAGGTATATGAGACAATTTGATGCATGCGTGGTTATGGGAACTGCTTTTGTCATTTCTTCATGTTGTCATACTTGAAGCATATATATTAAGACCCAAGATAAAGCTCATTCAAAGGCAGATGACCATACTTCTAAATAGTTAAAACACTATTCTCAAGTAAAACACTTGAAGAAAGAATTTGACTGATTGCTCTCTCTTTTATCACTTGTTTCTTCTAGGTAGCAAGTTATCTTGAAAAGTGTAGCTCTGAAGAGATATTTTGAATTTTGTTTAAGGGTTGAGTGGCCACTGCTTAAAGATTGTTTTTATACATTTAGAGATCAAATATAAAAATTATTTATGAGCTTATTTGAAGGGTATCCAAAAGATTCAACAAGGTGACAATTACTGGCAGTAGTCGCGAATTATGGTTCAGGAAGACAAGTTTGAAATGATAGTTCTTGCAAAGTGGAAGCAATTGGTAGTAGTATGCATGGTTTGGAGCCCCAAATGGTTGAGTTTTTAAATCTGATTGAAAATAGGGCACACACTTCTTGTTGTTGCTTTGAAATTTTGAATAAGTGGTGTTTGGAAAATGATGCAACAGGTCAGAGTACATATGCATGAAGAATGTTCGTTCACATCACATAAGATGCTTGGGCAAAACTCTTGGCCACAATCTTATCATGCAACAGAAACTAATGCTGTAGAGCAATTTGATGACATCGGAACTCATGGAACAAAAATTATTTCTTACAACCTTTGGCTTGGTAGTAATATGCTCTCACAATTAAGTGTGAAATGCCTGCACTTCACTATCAAAATGCTTGCACAAGCTGAGGAATATGCATGCAACTAGTAAAATAAAATGCCCACACTATCAATGAAATGCTTGCGTTGTCAAAGAAAATGCCAATGTTCTACGGGGACGTGTCCCGAAGGGTCGAGGATGCGTTTCCACGTTTCCTGCGTCCCAGAGACTTGGGGACTCTTGGCGAAATGTTTCTCCCCCACCATGCCCCTAAGAATTTTTTTTTTAATGTTTTCCCATTATTTTCACTTTTTGCAATCCCTACTTGGTACTACTTAAAAAAATAAACCAATATATTTAGTATTTACATTGCATAATCATGAATACACATCAAATGAATTATTATTTTTTATATTTTATTTTATATTTATCATTTTAGAGACGTCCCCACGTCCGCTCCCCCCCCCCCCCCCCCCNCCGGAAACTTGGGGGAGCATTGGAAAATGCTTGCAACTAGCAAAGAAAAATGCCCACAAGAAATATGCTTGCCAACACTCAAGTAAATATGCTCACACAGGATTGGTGACAAACATGCTTGCACAACAGAAAAGCCCACAGAACTTGGAAAATGCTTGCCATACAACTCAAAAATGCCTTCAGGATCACTTAAAATGACCTCATGCGTTAGGATATTCCCTCTAGGGAAGTAAAAATTGTCGCAGGCTCACTTAAAATGCTTGCCAATCAGTCAAAATGCCCACAAATGGTTGAAAACAAATTTTTGGACAAATAGACAACAATGTTTGAGGGTTTCTAAATGCAGACTTATAAAGAAAATGAGAAAAGTTGTGATGATTCCTAGAAGCAAAAGTGTGATGCAGTGATGAGGCCATGAAAAATTGAAAATTTGAAGTGTAAACACAAAGATAAAGAAACACACTCTACATAGCCTAGTTTATATAGCAGTTCAGAAAACATTGTTGATAGTATGACAAGGATGTTAGTTTGCTATGTATACTAGATTGTGTTCCCTTCTTCTATGGAAATTCATGACAATAATTACAATATGAAAAGACTATAGCAATTAGTTAGAATCAAAATAAGGAATATGTAATGAAGGAAAGGAGAGAAGTACAACAAAGAAGAATCTTGCAGTAGAATATAAAGCATAAAAACAAGGGGAGTCAACATTGTCAAAGGGGTGTTTTGGCAGAAAGAAAAGATGTTAAAAAAATACATTTATAGTCAAGGAGAGACAACCTTTGTCCTTTATGTCAAAGGGGGAGAAACAAATTGTTGATGATAGGGGGAACATGCATCATTGCAGAAAGGTTGAAGTGTTTCCATCAATGAAAAAGGGGGATATTGTTGAAAAGCGTTGACATTCGTGTCAAAGCGTAGTGATGATGACGAAGTGTCACTATTGGTATAACAAGTCCATGTCAAATCCAAGTGAAGAAATCTTTATGCATGAAGTCAAACAACATGAAATTTTGATGCATGAAGTCAAACAACATTCTTGAAGCAACATTAAAGTTGAAGAATCCTTGAAGCAAAGTGAAATTCAAGAAGCTTTAAATTACTATAATCCTGCAAAGAGTATCTATAGGAATTTCGGTACCAATTCCAGTACCAACATCTATAGGAATCTCGGTATCAACACTTATAGGAATTCCAATACCAACACCTTGATTAATGTTTGGGTGGCTAAACCGATATATTAGGAACTCCTACCACAAATCATAAGTCAGTTTTGAAAATTAAAAATGATGTTCTTTTCTTTTGTGTTGATACACAAGTCAACCTCATTATGATGGGATCACAAGTGTGCTCAAGACCACACAAATACCATATAAAAACTATAACTGATTTGAAGATTTTGAGAAGTGTGTGGGAGTGAGCTCTGAGGCACGAAGTGCTAAAGAAGATGAAATCAATCAAAGATCAATTTTGGGTTTGATGCAAGTATGGCTTGAGTAATAGTTAAAACATATCGTTGAGCTATGGAATTGCAAGGGTATGCTTGTCCACACAGTGACTGAAAAAATCAAATGGTTTTGAAATTACTAGTCTATATATTGTTTGGGCTCTAAATATCACAAGGGAATCATTTTTCACGTAGAGATTGAGAGGGATTGGTAGAATAGAAACCATATAATTGACTAAGAGTAGTAGCCATAGGAATAGAAACTACATGTTTTATTGATCTGACAACTACAAGAGAAGTAGGGTTATAGCAAAAAAGCATGGCTACAGCAAAAAAACATGGCTACAACAAAAAAGTAGAGCTACAGTAGAAAAGCAGGGCTACAACAGAAAAGTAGGGATATAATAGAAAAGCAAGGCTATAGTAGAAAATCATGGATACAACAAAAACGAAGGTCAACAACATAGAAGCAGGGTTATAGCGTAGAAGCGTGGCTACAGATTTGTGTTAGTGTACTACAAACATCTATGTTCATTTGAGGGTGGCAGGGTGGTGCTTGGGAGAGCAAGTTGTTGCTTGCTTTGTAAGTTGGTGCGTACAAGGGATTGGTGTCCTCATCCAATTGACAAGTTGGTGCCTGTAAAATTGAGTTGGTTCTCAAGAGGATTGATGTCCTCATCCATCAAACAAGATGGTTCCTGAAAAGTGCAAGTCAGTGCTTGTTGGTTATGAGTTGGTGCTCATAAGAGGATTGGTGTCCTCGTAGGACATTGGTGCCTAAAAATTGCAATTTGGTGCTTGCATGAGGGGTCGATGTCCTTGTTAGATTGGTGTCTACAAAATTTGTGAGTGTGTGCTCACACAATTATTGGAGATTAGTGTCTCCTACAAATCAATGTAATTTATGGTTTTATCAATTCATTAAATTGAGTTTCCCTATAAAGATTATGTGTATTGTGCTTTTATGTTTATGAATGTTAAAGGTTTACAATGTTACATGATTAATGGAGTAAAATATTCTAAAAGTATATGATATTGATTCACCCCCCTCGTCATAGTATCACTGTGGGTTCCAACAATGGTTCATAAGATGGCGAAGCTCAAATAAACCCTAGAGGAGAGGCTCCCTAAAAGTGATAATGTGAGCCAAGGAGCTCATGACGATAAAATAGTATTCATGTGAAACAAATTTCCATTAATACACATATGACATGAGGATTTAACCCTAATATTGGAGCTAATGAAGGATGCGCTCCTAGGGGTATTCATTGCCCCAAGGTTGAATTAAGAAAATTTGGTAGAACATATATCTTTACATGGGTGAACCAAATAGAACAATAATTTGAATTGCATAAGATTATGGATGATAAGAAAATGATGAATTCCAACTATGTATTTGAGACAAAAACCTATCAATGGCATCAATGGTTAGTTAAAAGGACGCCTCATTCTTACCATTATAGTTGGGGTCTATTTACAAGATACTTAGAAGAAAATTATGTAAAATTTTGGGTATAATAATACTTTAGATAGTCGATAAGACTTGAGTACATAGGAGACGTGGAAGATTATAACTTACAATTTCAAGTGTTATCCACAAGGGTGGATAACGTCGGTGATGAGTATCTATTGGAAGCTTACATGGGCGGATTAAAACAATCCCTTAAATATGACATTTGCTTAAAACATCCTCAAAATGCCATGGTAGCTATTGATTATGCTTGACATATTCAAGTCAAGAATAGGGCTTCACACAAGTCTACAATTGGAACATATACATGAAGAAGATCTCGAATTATGACAAGGGAAACTCTGCCTCAACCTACTTGAATATCACAAGAGGAAATGGATGAAAGAAGAGAAAAAGGACCATGCTTTGGTTGTAATAGAAAATTGTCAAAATGCAATAAATATTAATAAACAAATT
This sequence comes from Pseudotsuga menziesii, assembly GCA_001517045.1. NCBI lineage: Eukaryota > Viridiplantae > Streptophyta > Pinopsida > Pinales > Pinaceae > Pseudotsuga > Pseudotsuga menziesii. The sequence goes on from LPNX010614834.1 coordinate 65,906, forward strand.
GTTCACTTTGGAAAATAATGATGAGGAAGAAATAAGGCATCCACACAAATGGGCGAGGAAGAACTTGTGAACTTTAAAGATCAAGAAAAAAATGAAGAAACTTTGCACAACATAGATTGAGTAGTGTGAAATATATGTCCATGCATTGATAGGTTTGTCAACACCTTAAACCCTTAATATTTCTAGATACATTAAGAAGAAAAAGGTCATAGTGTTTATTAACTCAGGTAGGACCTATACCTTTAGTGATAAAATATTAGTAGAGTGCCTCATTTGTTTTGTGTCTAGTGGAAATATTTCAAGTTTTGGTTTCTAATGGAGGAAATACTAATTGTGGAGGAAAATGCCATAACATTAAACTTAGTATAGAAGAATATAACTTATCAAGCCTAGTGTATTCCATTCCTATTGAAGGAGTAGATGTTGTTTTGTATGTTCAATGGTTGAAAACATTGGGTATGGTTTCTACAAATTGTAATGAATTATTTATGAGATTTGAATTGGGAGGACTTCAATATGAACTCAAAGGGTAAGATATACACCCTCTTAGGTCATTAGCTCTCATGGAATGGAAACAACTAAAAAAAAAGTAGTAGTGAAGTTATTGTTGGACTTTATTCTATGGAAGTAAAGCGGGAGGATGAAAATGTTGTAGAGGAATTGAAAGTTACCTTAAAAAAGCACCATAGGTTCTTCCAAGAAATTATTAAAGGGATACCTTCATCTAGAGAACATGAACATCAAATTGAACTCATAATCCTACTAATAGGCCTTATAGATCTCCACATCAACAAAAAGGAGAGATTGAGATAATGGTACAGACATGTTGGATATAAGTATTATTCAACCAAGTAGGAGTTCCTTTTCAATTTTGGTAGTGACAGTGAGAAGAAAATATAATGCTTAGAGGATGTGGCCTAATTATAGAGATCTAAGAAAAATCACCATAAAGGATAAATTCTAGGTTCCAAATATTGATGAGATATTAAATGAGGGAGTTGGATAATCATTCTACATTTTGGACATTTTCGACCATTTTAACCACAATCTGGCGATAAAATCTTTGTTGAAGCCACAATTTTCATTGTATATTTATTATTGTAGAAATAGACTATGTGGCATCAAATACTACTGGACGCTCAAATTATTTGTTTCCAACAACATATATCTTTGATTTCAACAATTTTAGCTAGATTTTGACTAGAAAAATCATCGGAAAATGCTAAAAAATGTAGAACATTTATCCTACACCTTAAATGAGCTTCTTGGCATGGCTTATTTCAAAAAGTAAGATCTTAAATTCTAATACCACTACATTACATTAAGGGAAGAAGACATTCCTAAAACAACTTTTAGAACACATGATGGGCTCTATGAGTTCTTGGTCATGCCTTTTGGATTGACTAATGCTTTCTCTACTTTTCTAAGCCTTATGAACTAATTTTTTTGACCTCATGTTAGAAATTTTGTATTGGTTTTCTCTGGTGATATACTTGTGTATATAAATCATGGGAAGAACATATTAAACATGTGTCGATTCCTACAAATTCTTGAGAACAATCAATTATATGTAAAAGGGTCCAAATGTGCTTTTGGGAAATAAAAGTAGAGTATTTGGTTAATATTGTTTCATGGGAAGGGGTTAAGGTGGACCCTCAAGAGATTCAAGCTATCACAAAATGGCCCATTTCTAGAACATCAAGAGTCTTGGACTATTTTTAGGTCTTACGAGATATTATAGGAAATTTATTAAGAATTATGTATGCATTGTAGGTCCACTCACATCTCTCTTGAATAAAAAATCATTTATATAGAATGAAGAGACTAACTTGGCATTATCACTATTGATGGATGTTATGACTTCTATACTAGTATTAGCAACACATAATTTTGGTAAAATGTTGATAGATGCATTGAGACAAGGAATTGGAGTAGTATTGATGGAAGAAGTGAGACCATTGTCTTTTGAAAGTAAAAAAAATGGTAACAATATATCATTGGGAGACATTTTAAAGTCAAGAAAAAATATGACAACATAAAGTATTTTTTTGAGCAAAGGTTTCCATTAGAAGAATAACAAAACATTGTAGAAAAAATGTGGGTGTTTGATTTTTAAATAATATACAAAGAAACGAAGGACAATATGGTAGGATACACCCTTTATAAAATAGGAAAATTATATAGATGGTCTATATTCCATTACATACTCTGTTCTTGTGTAGTTGGAAGAAGCTCACCATGAATGGCAAGAAGACAATAGTATCAGATAGAAAATACATTGTTCAAAGAATGGAAGAGATGTATAGAACATTGGGAGTAGAATAGAGGTATCTTTTGGTACAAGGGTAGAATATGTTTATGGCCTCAATCAAATTTGAAACAACAAATATCAACAGAATGTCATAACTCCGATGGTGGGACATTCATGATCACTTAAAACATATCAATATAAGGTAACCATTTTTGGGGGGAAGGAGTGAAGAAAGATATTACAAAAAATGTAAAGGAATATAAGGTGTGAAAAATAAAGGAGTGACAATCAATCCTCCATGGCTACTTAAACCTATAGACATACGAAAAGAGATATTAATGGACTTCATTGTAGGTTTACAAAATTCAGAAGGTAAGGATGCCATTTTTGTGGTTACGGATAAACTCATAAACTTGCATTATTTTGTGGAATTCAAAGTACATATATTGCAAGCCAAGTGGTGGAAGTGTTCATGAAGGAAATTCACAGACTTCATGAATTTTCTAAAGTATATGATCCAAAATCCACAAGAAATTTTTGGAAATATTTATGGAAGAAAAGGGGGACAACACTAGCTATGAGTTCAACATGTCATCCAAAAATATATGGTCAAATAGAAATAGTTAATTGTGATGTTTAGTGGGTTATCTTCATTTCTGTTTTTTAGACAAGCAATCTCAATGGCTCAAGTGGATTCCTCTACCAGAATGTTGGTGTAATACCACCTTTCACACATCTACTAAGATGTATCCATTTGAAGCTATTTATGGACATCCAACTCCTAATATCACATCCTTTTTGTAGGACCATTCCAAAGTACATGCCGTACACTGTAATCTTAGAAGGACTAAAGAAAATTTACAAATTATTAAATAAATCCTTCAAATGTGACTAGAACGAGATGAAGCAATAAGAAGAGCCACATTGAATTAGTGAAATACAATTTGAGGAGGGTAATTCGATTTGAGACTACAACCTTATAATCAATCTACTCTCAAACAAAAGAAGAATCATAAACTAACTCCAAAATTTTATGGAACCTATAAGGTTCATGATAAGATTAGAGAAGTGGCTTCTGAATTAAATTTTCCTTCTTGTTGCAGCCATAAGGATTTTCATGTATCTTTCCTGAAAAAGGTCAGGAACAGACTATGCTAATGCAAACAAACTTCCAAAACTAGATCAAGAAGAGAAGTTGATTCTTGAACCAAGAAACATTATGGATTAGTGGTCTCTCTCTCTTTGGAATAGAACCATTACAGAGTACTTAATCAAGTGGAAGAGCATGCCTCTTGAAGAAGTGAAATGTGAAAATGGGCAATTCATGAATAAACATCCTCATTTACAAGCTTTGACGTAAAATATTTTTTAAAAGAAGGGGGCTATGTTAAGGCCCCAAACTTATTCATTATTAGTATATTAGTTATGGTTAGGTTGGCTTAATAGTAGGTTACATCATGATCACTTTATCAATTATTTATAATAAAGGAGTTTCATTTGTATATTGATCTTAGCTTGTCTTGTGCATTGGATATATTATGAAAGTAGATTTTCCCCTTGAAGAGGTTTATTATCGAATGACTCTTTATCATTCTCACGGTGTTGAGCTACTAGTGTTTATGTTTTATAATATCTAAAGAATTTGGTTCATAACATCTAGTCAAATTTATCATGATTATTTTCAATCTTGTTATAATGTGGATTTGAAACCTAAATACCATTGAGGTTGAATGCATTAGAGGAATGAATTCATAAGCAAAGTGGATTCACAATCCGATGGTTGAACTTGACTTTTCACACACAAAATTGACTAGAGTATACCTTGATAGCCAAAATGCAATACCAGTGTCATATAGTCATGTTGTACATAGAAAAATGAAGCATGTCATTATTTATACACACTACCTTAGGTAGTTGGTACAAGCGAACATGTTATCTCTTGTCTATTGCAACACATATTATTGAATTGTTGATATATTTATGAAGACATTTCCAAAGGAAATGCTTGTTAAAAATTATATATGCATGGGATTCAAGAAGTAGTTATTAAGGTAAATTTTTGCATAATGCTACCTCGTAATATTCCAAGTTGTGTTTAAGTGAGGATATTATGGTATTTGTAAGTCAACTAGATTGGAAATTAAGTGTTCTTAACCCATGTTCAAATAGGGTTTGGTTGAGTAGTCCCAACTAAAAATTGATTAGAAATCAATTGAAGTGATTCTAACCAAGATGGCTACAACCTATTCGGTGTAGAAAAAGTACACATTTATAACCAAATGGGATTGTCTTGGATGATTAAAGTTGACCAAATCAACCTTCTTTAAGGGATATTGGTGGTGCACTCAAGTAAATTATGAGTATACTAATGTATGAGATCGTGAGTTGGGAAATACTAATGAAGTGTGTAAGAATATATGTGTATGGAGATGCATATTATTGTGTTATAAACTCTATAGTGGTAGCTTTAAACAAAAGTAAAATACATGTTTGGACTTTATTTCTTCTTCTATAATTCACATGCAATTTCTAACATTGGAAAGATCACATAAAATATCATGTTTTGATACTTACGTACTTATTGCATCCTTATCAAAGGAATTGGCTTTGGTAGGGACTACCTTGTTGCACTCACTTTGTGCTTACACCACCCTATCCAAAATAGGGACAAGGACACAGACAAAAAAGTATTTGAAAGCATAAAATAGGTATATTATGGATCTTTATTGGGTCCTCTTCAATCAATCCATTAGATTTTGTATGAAAAAATGTTCTTAAAATATTTTTTCCTTTAAAAAAAGTCAAAATATAACTTATAAGGATGGTCACGCTCTTTGATCTATTGTAATCTTTCCACAATCCATGCACTACCTTCCTTATATTCTTCTACTGATGTAATAATATTTTCCATCTTGGAGTGCACTTCATCTTAGAGTTGAGTTTCGAAGATATCCTCCTTCAAAATTGTTATGATGCTCTCAAGCTCATGGTGTTCTTGTTTTAATTATTATATTGTAAGGAACTATCTTGCCCCAAAAATCAATATTTTTTACAATTCTATGAATTACAACCGCCCACAATAATATCTAACCATGATCCAATGGGGATGTGGTACTAGATTCCAAATACTATGAGTGAAGATCTTGAAATATCTAGAGTCCATATGATAAAAATTAAATTGAATTAGAATCCCCTATGAACCAATCGTTTCTTGTACTAATAAAAAGGAGCAAGTGATAGAAAAATGATCAAATATTGGCCCCCCATTTATACACCACCTACTTTACCTTGGGTTCTTGAAATGAATGACCCATTATATGGTATATAAAACCTATCCATTATAACTTGAATGTATTCAACACCTTATCTCATATTATATTTTAGTAAACCACCCCTATTTGGGGTAAACAATCTATAGGATGGCCTTGCGCTTTATCCAAGGCTCTATTTTAGTATAAAACAAAGAAGGGAAATTACCTCCCTCCCTTTCACTTTACCATTCCACCATGTTGAAATCTCCCCCAAAAATCCATAAGTGTTGGAAAGATTTTAGGCCATCCAATCCCATAAATACATCCTAGTATGAGTCGTGTTGGGTGCATACACTAACAAAAAATGAGTGTCTTCACCATGAGTAGGAAGGTATCCCATACATTCCTATGAAACAAACTTGATCCATATTTTAGCAGGAATGCATGGCATCAAGGAGAAACAACAAGGACAACACCACCACTTCTTTGTGGATGATCCAAATGCCAAAAAATCCTCACCAACAATAGTTCATCTTTGACTTGAGAGAAAAACTAGTTTAGATTACCTCCTGTAGGAATGACATGTATGGTTTATCTCTTTGAAAAGCACTTCTCATGAGTTTCTTACTACTAGGATTTGGAATCCATTTCCTACTCCATTATATCAAGGTATATTCATTTATATGGTCTTGTAATTAAATATCATGCCAAAGTAATTGTTGGTCATAAAATATCTCAAGATAACGATTTGTTAGAAAAATATAATTAACACAAGCAAATGACAATAACAAAAGAAAATGACATTTATGTGGAAACCCTATTATGCATAGGTAAAACCATGGGGCAGTTACAACTTTAATATTTTATTATTGCTCAACAAAAAGGTTACAATGCTTTCTTCTCTTGTGATACAAGGCCAGGGGTCACTTCCCTTTTATATAATACATATGAGGGTTCCAAAAGGAACTCAAATACACTAGAAGGGTCTATAATTTTTTACTTGGGGCCTTTTCCCTCACACCCCCAAATTGGGGGCGGGGGGCTAGCCGCCTCTCCTATGACCTCCCCCCACCCCCTTGCCTCTGCATGCCTGGAACATACAAGTTTCATATGAAAATATTCATGTACCACTATACAATAAAATGTCAGAGAGCTGAATATTGACTTTATCCCCTATCATGATAAAGCAAGTTGGCTAGTCACTTCCTTATATGTTTGGGATGTGATTGATAACCAACTCCTTTATTTGTTTTTTTCTAGATGAATAGAGTTGAGTTTTGTAAAGTTAATTTTACTTGAATTCTTTATTTTTCAACTCTCTTCCTCCATATTATAGGTTAATCTAGTCCATGTGGGGGTACAGTAGCAATAGATTATGTACACTTTTCTCAAACTAGAACTTTAAAAACATGTTCAAGAGAAGAGGAAGTACTAAAACCTATTGTTGGGAGGGTTATGGCATTTATGTAGAGTTTGTGGAATAATTGTGAGGTAGATTGGATAGAGGAATATTGGGCTAAGAGAGGGTAGGCCAAGGTTTTCTTATTAGATCATATCCAAATTTGATGGTCCTAGTATTGACAATAAAAGCATGATTTGAAAGACACAAATATTTCACATCATGTAAATGAAAACTATTAGATCTAAAAATTTCAAATGTTTGAGAATTCTTTTGTTCAAGTACACTTTAACATGGGCTCTTAGGTTAGAGAAAAATAAGTTATGATTACCATCATTTATTGATACCTTACAAACCTTTGAGAAAACACATCAAAAAATGATTGCATATTCATCAGGAGGCCAAATAACTTGACCTAGAGGAACTATTATCCTTGATTAACATCCTCTAGTTTGATATCCCTTCAAGAGTGGACATAGGCCAAAGAACCAACAATCATTCACATGCTAAATTGAAATGCATATTGGTTTGTCACCTCATAACTATGTTGAAATAAAATAGAGTTATTAGGATTCAAATCCCTAGCTAGAGTTAAGGTGACCCTTCTCACCTTGTGGTGAAAACTGCACCACTAATTGAAATCTTCCTTATCCATAATCCTTTGAAGAGAATGTGAAATCACTCCTCTATTCTATTTTTTCGATTATTTTGCATATTTCACATTGTTCTCAAAGCTAAGGGTGAATCCTTAATTATATGCATGATGATCTTCTTAAATTGTGATTAAGTCCATCTTTAATTTGATGTCTTTTGTAGAATAATACGGTGTTTCCTTTGTTTGAAAAGGAAAAACCACTATTTTTTACATGGAATCCTTGTTACCCAAACTGGTGGGTACTCTTTGTTATTGAATTGAGAGTCTCTATCCCATTTATTCTTGGTTCCCTTTGACTTGTAATTTCAAGGATTTTCTTCAATGTTGTTGAACGAGATGAAAGGGTTCTACTAAACCTTAGATTCCTCGAGATTTATTGTATATCAAATGTGGAGGATCCTAATAATTTGTTTGTGATTTAATGGATATTTGTAAGGATGTTAGACCTAGATAATATGATTTTCCTTTTTCTACAAAAGTGATCACAACTTGGCCATGCCTTGTTAAGTATTTGAGCATTCACTTGATAATAAACCTCCACTAAAATTATTAAATTATATTTTCCTTCTTTATGTTCAAAATTTCCAAGTGCATTGTTTGTTACAATAGTTGTGTTAAATCTTTTGATGGACTAAAATGTTTCAAATTAAAGGACCTAGTCTTTATTTCTCAACTTCAAACTCTGTACATGAATATTGAAATTTCTTAGTCTTGCAGCCCTAGGAAATTTATAGGTTTCTTGTTTTAAGGTGGTACTACAAAGGTCTCCTCATGGACTTGATTGATGAGGTTCTTTAGTGTGCCTTAAAATTATTTCATGTTTGTCAAACCAAGATGATTTTGGCTCTTGATCTCTCCATGTTACACAACTCCTAGAGTGACCCCCATATATTTCAAAATTTGATATCAATGTAGTCTTTAGCCAATGGAACTCTAGGAAAATTTCAGAGCTTATGTTCTAATAATGCAAGAACTTCTCTGAATGCTCATTAATGTCAACATATAAGTTATTCGAACTCAACACTATAAGGATACTAAACAAGTGTAGCATGGCATATCCTAAGATGACATGCTAGCATGATGACATCATCCAAAATGGAGTCAATCCCATACATGAACCAATCATGTTTTTCCATGTGTCCATGCTAATATTATCAAAGGAGTATTGAGAAGACATGTGGAAACTCTAGAAGATGCTAGAAGGTAATATTGTATAACTAAATAGGTAGGATAAGGGATCTTTTTCATTGAAAGTATTTTTAAGTCTTTTATGTATTCCACGGGATAATCGATTCGGTTCTATAATATTTCCAAGTACTTAAGGTTAGGAAAATTGGGGTTCTTGTGTTTTATTAAGTGCATAACACATCTCATGGAATCAATGAAAATGAAAAGTTATTTTTACAATTATTTCATATATGAGGGTAGGGGAAATTCAAGGTTCTATAATCCTCATGATGCACAACATCCTTAGAAAAACTAACAAAAAATTGAACTATAATTGATAATATTTTGCATTCATCAAGATAGATGGTTTTGAGCCATTATAAATTATAGATGCATGAATCCTCCATGGTTCGATGCTTACTTGAATCCATTTTTATAATTGTTTGGTCTATAATAATGGTATATGGTTTTGAATAATCATGATAAGGTACGGATAAGAAATAAAATCTACCTACAACAAAAGATCACTCTACATGGTGCTTGTAAGGAAAGACACATGGTAGGATTATTAGATTCCACATGTAAGTAACTATGCCAATTTTATTGACCTATTAGACACATGAATCAATCTTTCTTTCTTGGCATCAATAATATCATCAAAATTGGAGTAAAAAAATATGGAGGCATTGAGAGAGTTCCACATGGCAAGGAGTCTTAGGTACATGATTACTCAAACATATTTTCCTTTCAAAAATTACTAAGTATCGAGCCATAGATTTGAATGAGAATTAAATCAAATTATATAATGATTTTGGTTATTATAACCTGGATGGAACCAAGATTGTACGAGTCCCCACATTACATAGGCCTCTACCTGGACCTAACACCAAATAAATATTTGTTCTAATGTATTTTAGGTCTATTGAGGTGGTAGGATATTAATTTTTATGTTCTATAGTGTAAGGATCCCATAGACATAATTCTTAATAAACTCAATTTCATAATGCTTAGATTCCAAGAACTAAGACGGTCTAAGAATTTGTGTTTCATACATCACATAATTTAACATCCTGTGACATGATAAAATGTTCCTTATCAACATCACATTATTACTTAGAGAAACGAAACACTTAGACCTTCCTCCTTTGAAATGGCAAGTCCTCCAGTTATGGTATGATTGCTATAGTCTAGGTTTGATTAGTTAAAAATGAAATGCAACTAATAATGCACATGAAAGCATGCAATATGAAATGCAACTAACTAAATCCTATCTAGGAGTGGTAATAAACATATTGACATTAAATGTGACTAAACACTAAAAATAAGGGGGTTAATCCATGCACTACAACATATGAAAAATCAAGGAAGCTCATTAAGGGTTATGTCACATTTCAATATTCATTAAGGGTTATGTTAACTTGAGACATTCTGTAAGGGTTTTGTTTCATTGTGATGCTCCTAAATGGTTATGATGCATTGTTAAATTCATCTTGGTCAATTCATTTGGAATTGCTACTTTCCTCACTAATTATGTCGCATTGCAACGCTCATCAAAGGTTATGTCAAATTTGTGACGTTTCTTAATGGTTATGTCACATTGTTATGTTCATCTTGGTGGACTTATGTTGAATTGTAATGTTCATCAAGGGCTATGTTGCATTGTGATGTTCATGAGGGGATATGTTGGATTCCAATATTGCTCGATGGTTATGTGACATTGGGACATTCATCTTGGTTGACTTATGTTGAATTGTTTTGTTCCTCAATGGTTATCTCATAATGCAACATTCCTCAAGGGTTATGTGAGGTTATGATGTCCCTCAATGATTATTTTGTATTGTGATGTTTACCATTGTTGGCTAATGTGGACCATAATTGACTTTGGTTCATTAGGTCCATTATGGTTGACTTTGGTTTACCATAGTTGATTATGTTTAATTATGGTTAACTTTGGTTGACCATGGATGGCCATAGTTGACTAGGGTTTACCAAGTTGACTATGGTTATTTCATAATAATTTCTCATAATGATTTTCTTATGTCAATTTTCTATGTTCTTATACGACTGTGTGGCATTAAAATGCCCATCAAGGGTTATGCCATAGTTTGACGTTCCTCAAGTGTTATGTTGGATTGTGTTGTTCCCTAATGGTTATGTCACATTATGGCATTTGTTGAGTTATGTTGAATCACTATGTTCTTCATTGGTAATGTTGCATTGTGGCACTCAAGGGTTATGCCATAGTTTGACGTTCCTCAAGTGTTATGTTGGATTGTGTTGTTCCCTAATGGTTATGTCACATTATGGCATTTGTTGAGTTATGTTGAATCACTATGTTCTTCATTGGTAATGTTGCATTGTGGCACTCTTTAAGGACTATGTAATCTTGTAGTGGTTCTCAAGGGTTGTGTTTCATTACAATGTTATCGAATGGTTATGATGCATTGTAATATTCATCTTGGTAAACTTACATGGAATTGCTACATTAACCAATCATTATGTTACATTGCAATGTTCATCAAGTGTTATGTTAAATTTTGTATGCTCCTTAATGCTTATTTCACATTGTGACATACACCTTGGTGGATTTATGTCGAGTTGTAGTGTTACTCAAGGGTTATGTTGCATTGTGATTATCATGAAGGGATATGTTGGATTACATCGTTCCAAAGTGGTTATGTGGCATTACAACATTCATCTTGGTTGGTGCATGTCAAATTAATACATTCCTTGATGATTATGTCCTAATGCAATGTTTGCCAATAATTATGTTGGATTGTGACTTTCCTCAATGGTTATGTAATATTGCAACGTTTATCATGGTTGAATTATGTCAAAATTCTATGTTCCTTAATGATCATGTAGCATTTCAATGTCATTCAAGGGTTATGTCGAAATGTGACATTCATTAAGGTTATGTTGGATTGTAATATTTCTCAATGGTTACATACAATTACAATAATTATTATCTAGTAAAAGTACACATTGCAACATTATGACTCTTGATAATGTTCAATTGCATTAATTTTGAACTAGGAGTAATACAACTTTAGATATTAAAATCCAATTTCAAATTTAAATTCAAATCTATTCCTCGAACATGTTTTAAAAAATTACAATTAATAATTTTAAAAATAAATTTAAAATTATTATTAAAAAATATGTATACATTATAATAAGTTGATTGCCTCTTATTGTATCAATTTTTACTTAACATGCAAATTTTATATTAAAAATTACATAACTCTCTTCAACATTGTTAATTTTCTCAATAACTATATTCCCTATTATATACATTGTTAAGTAAATATAAAACAATATATATCTTTGTTTTTCATTTGATGAAAAAAAATCAATAAATGAAAATATATGCCTATTTTTTGTTTGTTTGCTAGAATCTCCCTGACTTGTGGGAGTGCCCTTTGGTATAAGAAATCATGACCGAGGGGCATCTAAGCCATCAAAATCACCCAAGGATAGCACTTGGTCTAGGCCACACCAACCCTCAATTGGTTGGATTTTGACTGTCTCCTCCCAACTAGCTCACCCTTAAGGGGAATTAAACTTAGGTCGCCTTGTTGACGAGACCCACACCTAAACTGAATGAACTAGCAAAAATTCACGATTATAAATATATGCATATTATATGTTTAAAAAAATAAAATTGTTTAATTAATTCATTATAACAATTATTTTATATACTTAATCATTTAATCAGTTACTTGCTAAATGGTTTATGTTTAGTTGGAAAAATGTCTTTTAAATTTAAATAATGTAAAAGATCTAGTAAATGTTTAGTTTTTTTCCTATTTAAAGTAATTCAAATTCAACATTCAAGCATTGTGTTGTTTCTCAAGTTGTTCCCAGATAGAAAGTAAGGTGAAGGCACTCTATAGAAGTATTTAGAACTTCTTCGTTTTAGACTGAATATAAAGATTCCAAAAGTTATTTATAATTTCAAATATAATTTTAATCAAATCTATTCTTTTTTAAATACAAATAAAACAAACTATGTGAAAAATTGCTCAATATTTCCATCTCAATAGGCATCTTTATCCTACTTTAAGAATACATTCAAGTAATCTAGAATATATCGCACATTGTGAGAAAAAAAATGTACACGACATCATTGATAGTTCTAGTAGTTCAGCTACTATTTTCTAATCTCTCATAAATACACTAGAAATTTTAAATATAAAAGAAAATACTTTAAAGTACATACACTAATAATACATATTTTAATCATTCTTCCTCACTTTTTCAGTTCTTTGAGCTAGGTTTTAGGGGTCCTTCATTGACAGGGAGGTTTTTTATGCTTGTAGTAACCTTGACTTTAGGCATCTTTTTCCTTAAAAAATTTTATGTGACTGAAGGCTGAGTACGTGGAGGAGGACTACTGCATGTTCGTTCTGATAGGCTTTATCAAATGCATTTTTGCTTTGGTGGCACATCATATTTTTTGATGTGACATTTGTTAATATTTGGGACTCATACCCTATGACCGATTCTTACCTAGAGTCTTGGATGGATCTGGTAAGCGTTTCAACAGACAAAAGTCGTTCATAAGCACTTTATTTAGCCAAACAATATGGAAAATCGACTATTTATACGGAATGTCTTACTGATATTGCTCCAGTTCATCTCGAGAATTATTGGAACCCCCATTTCACAAGGGAACATGCAAGGTTTAGAAGAAAGTTAAAGGAGTATAAAGCTAGGGCTGGTTTTTCCAGGCTTGAGTTAGGGGTAGATGTTAATTTGGACCAAGTTGATATGTTATCTAGACGCGTGATGGTGGGAAGAGTGGAGTTTGCTAAATTAAAAAAAAGGTGAGTTGCAAGCTTGGGTTAACAAGGTTTGGGTGCCGAAGGTGGGCTATGCTTCGCGTATTAATCTCTTGATAAATGTATGGATTATTTTCATTTTTTTGGAGGAAGAGAAACTGCTTAAAATCTTAGGCAGGGTTTGGATTTACAATGAGGATTCTCTGTTTTTAAAACACTGGCATATTGCATTCAACCCAACTAAAGAGCAAAAAACTAAAAGACATCTTTGGATGCTCTTACCTGGATTTCCCTTGGAGCTCTAGACGCATAATGTTTTGGAAGGGTTAGTGAGTTTAGTTGGTAAATTCATCAGGGTTGACAAGAATTCACTCCATGGTATGAATAAGATGGCTTCTAGGGTTATGGTGGAACTTGATATTGCAGAGGGGCTTCCTACTGAGATAAAGGTGACTTGGGGAGTTAGTGTTTTTTGTCAGAAGCTCGACTATTTTCACATCCCTTTCAAATGTTTTTACTGCAGAAATATGGGACATGTCAAAGCCCGTTGTCCTTACCTAATTTCGTCTACTCAACCTACTCGGTCTGAAGTCATCACAGATTCTCCTTCTTCAGTTTACTCTAGTGAGGAAAAGCAAAAACATCACTCAACTTTCAATAGTGACTTCCAAAATACGGGTAAGAGTAACTCTGATTCCTCAACTCATTATGAGGATGTTACAAAAGATGATTTAAAATTTTACATTTCCATAGAAAAAGATTTGGATCATCATCTGTCTTCTAGGAATTTTTTTGTTAATTTGAAGTCAGATTTAGCTGGTACCTTTTCTAGAAAAAATCTAGGTCAAGATTTTGATACAACCTCTACTGGGGTTTTGTTGGAGAAGGGGTTTAATGAGGAATTACCTTCTACTTTGTCTGAACAAAACCTGGGTAGGGATTTTGTTACAAGTTCTCCCAAGGTTAATTCAGAACAAGGGCATAGTAAGGTTTTACTTTGGATAAAAGTTTAATAGTTTCAAAATCCCCAAGGTCCCCCTTAGATTCCCTTTTGGATGAAAAAGCAATTTTGTTAAACCCTATTGTCCCAAACCCTCTTGTGAGCGATGTTGATATCTTAAAAGGAAGTGGGTATGATCAGTCTGATGTCCATGCCTTAAATGCTTCGCTAGAAGTCTATTAGAAAAATCCTTCTTCCAATCCAAAGGTCAATTCCCTTCAATCTATTAGGTACCAAAATGTAACTATAAGGAAGAAGAAAAAGCCACAAAAGTCTCTTCCATGGACTCAGATCCGTCAGGTTATAAACCCTTACTTGTCAGATTGGAGGAAGATGCTTATGTTAAAAAGTATATGTACTTGCTAATCCTTTTGGGGAACTTAGAGCACATAATCCTCAAGTTAACATTATTTAATGATGATCCTCTCTCTAAATGTAAGGGGTTTGGGTAAGAATGAGAGGATTAGGGCCTTATCTAAACTCATTACAGATACTAATCCTACTATCCTACTTATGAAAGAAACTGTGTGTCCTGCATCTATAACAATTGAAATGATAACAAATCTTTTGCCAGGTTGGGAGTTCTCTGTTGTTAGTGCATTGGGCCTTTCAAGTGGTCTTTTAGCTTGTTGGAATCCAAAGTTTGTTCAACTAAGGCCCTTTAAAACTGTCTGGGGATGTGTTTTGGAAGGAAACTGGGTTTTATTGATTTAGATGTGACAATTCTTAATATGTATGCCCCTTACAAGAACAAAGAATGTTTTTGGGATTCTCTCCTAGACTTTGGGTTATAAAATGTTGAAAACCTTGTTATAGCTGGAGATCTAAATTTTACTACTTCATCTACAGATATTTGGGGACATAGTGCAAAGGTAAATTTGTTGGCTAAGTTTTTCAAAAATCTCTTGGGAAGCTTTGACCTTGTAGACATCATTCCTCCAGTTATTGAACCAACTTGGAGTAATGGAAGGAGTGGGAAGGAAGGTATTTCAAAGAGATTGGACAGATTTATTATTAAGGCTTCATTGGTTCAAAGTTTTCAAAGATATAGAACTTGGGTTGGGAAGACTAGAATATCTGAGCAGTGGCATATCTTCTTACAAATTGATGGAACTCTTCCTAAACAGAATTATCCTTTCAAGTTCAATAGTTCCTTGCTTGATAATGATAATTTTTTCACTTTCATTAAGGATGTCTGGAAAAATTTTAAATTAGAAGATTACTGCAATCCCATGGATAGTATTGTAGCTAAGCTAAAAAACATAAACGAGGCTATGACAAAGTGGATAAAATAAAAAAAAATTCTAAATACTAGGAGGATTATACTTTCCCGGATGAACATATCAGAGATTTATATTTAAAGAATATAGACTACTCGATCTCAGTAGATGATCTATTGCTTATGAAAGAACTGGAGAAGAAAAAAGACTTGATTTTGAAATAGGAGGAAAAAGACTAGAGGTTAAAAAGAAGAGATTTATGGATACATTTGGGTGATAATAATACAAATTTTCCACTCATATGCTTCTAATAGAAGAAATATGAACTCCACTCAAGAATTAATTGATGAGAATGGTAATTCAGTTAAAGGTCAAGATCAACTTAAAATATTAGCAAACAATTATTTTGGAAGGATTTTTAAAGATGGTGGTATTTGTTCTCTGGAAGCTCAACTAAAAACCGTTATATTGTTTCCAGCTATTTTTAATGAAGAGGAAAATGATCTTTTAGGGAAGTAGGTGACTCTAAGAGAAGTTGAAGACGCCTTGAATATTTTTAAGAAAGAGAAAAGTCTAGGGCCTGATGGGTGGACTGTTGATCTCGTTCCCTGTCTTTTTGATGTTATGGTGGAAGATTTACTTGATATGGTGGATTTTTCTAGAACGGAAGGTTATGTCTCTGGGGTTATTAATTTTACATTCATCACTCTGGTGCCAAATTGTAATAATCCTGAAAATTTGCATATTTCAAGTCAATTTCTCTATGTAATTTGATCTACAAGCTCATTTCAAAAATCATTTCTATTAGAATTAAACCAGCCTTATCAAAAGGTTTATATTTATAGTAGTTTGGGTTTTTACATGTTAGATAAATCTTAGATGCTATTGGGATAATCAAGAGGTTGTACATTCTGTTAAACATACGAAAATGAAGGCTCTGTTGCTGAAGATAGATATGGAGAAAGATTTTGACCAAGTCGATTGGTGTTTTTTAAGGTTGATACTTCTATAGATTGGTATGCCCTTGTTGGTTGTCAATTGGATTATGGCATGTGTTACATATGCACAATTTATTGTTTTGGTGAATGGAGCCCCTTCTGGGTTCTTCAAGACTGGAAGAGGGATCAGATAGGGCTATCCACTCTCTCC
Source organism: Pseudotsuga menziesii (assembly GCA_001517045.1). Taxonomy (NCBI): domain Eukaryota; kingdom Viridiplantae; phylum Streptophyta; class Pinopsida; order Pinales; family Pinaceae; genus Pseudotsuga; species Pseudotsuga menziesii. Next base: position 82,782 of record LPNX010614834.1, read on the forward strand.
CATGCTACTTCTGCTCATTATTGAAGGTCTGAGTAGGCTTATTCTGGATGCAAAGAGTATAGGGAAATTCAAGGGAGTTAAAATGAGCAAAGATTTCTCCCCATCCCATTTACTTTTTGTTGATAATGTCTTGATCTTTGGCATTGACTCTTTGATCGAATGGTTGTGCTTTAAGGAAATTATCATTCTTTTCTTTAAGGATTGTGGTATGTCTATTAGTATCAAGAAATATAGTTTTTTCCATTACAAGATGGATGAAGCTATTTTAAATGGTATCACTGTTATTCTCCCTTATAAAACCTGTGATCTGGAAAAAGGTTTCAAATATTTAGGTTATTTTCTAAAACCTAATGACTACAAAGTTCAAGATTGACATTGTTTGTTAGAAAAGTTTGAAAAAAAAATTAGAATTGGAATTTTGGGCTTATTTCCATAGGAGGAAGGATAACTCTTATCAAAGTTGTTCTTACCAGCATCCCTGTTTATTGGTTTTCCTTCTACAAAGTCCCTTCCTCTCTATTATTAATATTATGAGAAGATATATTTTTAACTTATGGACATGTGGAGCAAAAAAAAAAGCTTGTCATGGTTAGCTCGAAGAAGCTTTCCCTGTTGAAGGAATGGGGAGGCTGGGGTATAAATTTTTATTTTTATTTTATTTTATCTTGGTTCAGTTCTACTTTAAGCCTAAAAATATTTTGGAGGGGTTTGACAGGTAATACTCTTTGGTCTTCAATTCTGCATGGTAAATATTTGAAGGAGAATTTTCTTGATTGGGTAAGAATGCCAAAAAAGAAGTCTAGAAATTCTTCTCCAATTTGGAAGGGATTTTTGAAAACTTATCATTGGATAGGTTTTCATCCTACTTGGAAAGCGGGGAGTGGTAGGAATATGTTTGTGGGTATAGATCCTATCATTAGCGTGGGAGTTGACTACAAACTCTCAACTCATATGACCAACTGTTAGCTCTCCAGGAAACTCTTCTAGGTTGTAGCTCAAAAATGCCTAGTAACTTCAATATTTTTAAATGGTTGACTCAATGGATCAAGTCAGATGACCAATAAGACCTCACTCACTCAAGAAATGCATAATACTTAATCAAATAGACAAGGCTTCTAACTATCAATGTTCATAGGGTTTGTAATAAAGGTGAATAGATGAAGAACTCACTATGCTGGCAGATTCACACATAAGGCACTCGCATATGAATGGCTGATCATATCAAGGAAAAGATACTTGTAATTCCAATTATCCACACAGAGATAGGATGACAGCTATCTTGCATTAAGTAAATAGAATAAACATGAATGAAACATCCAAGCACAAGTACAAAACATAAGGAAGATGAAAGTTGAACATGTAATAGCAAAAGAGCTTATATTAAGTGATAAAGAACATGAGAAGCATGAATACAAAAAGTGTCTAAAAGTATCCGAAGTTGAACCCTTTCTTCTACATTAGTCACAGGCTTTATAGCCTTTACAAAACTTATTTCAGATCCTGAAAAATTGGATCGAATTTACTAAAAATAGACATTCATAACTATTTGCTAAAAATAGGTCAAGATCCTATCTTGATTGCCAATCTACCTAACTCCAAAATCTTCCTACTCCTCGAACTTTTTAATAGTTGTAGTAGACACTGAAGTAGAATTTGAACTTGCCATTTGGAAAACAAGTCACTCTTTGTCAAAGTAGGTAGGATATGTGACCTAATTTACCTCGTTGGCACCTTCAAAAATGAAATAGAGCCAAAATATTGGTGCCTTTAATTAATTTCCAACCTTATAAATCATCCATGAGGCGTTTGGATCAACAAAAATCGGTTATGTGTGAAACTATGCCTTTCTGCACTGTTCTGCGCTTTTGGTGGCTAAGAAAGCAAAACTCTGGGCCTGTAAGCTGCCAAAAGCTTTGTTTTCGGTGGCTAATGAAAAGTTTGTTTTAAAATTTTAATCAAAATTGTCATCACACTTTACTATGATGTTTTAAGGCTTCAGTGCTGACCCTTGGGTGTCTCTGCAGCCTGCCTAGGGTTTGGGATGGCAGCAACATCACAGGTTTCCTCTGGGCCAAAAAGGCTCATTGCTACTTCTGCTAGGGTTTCCAGCTTTTGGTGAGCTTGAGATTGAGGGCTAGAATTCCTTGTTTGTAATTTAGACAGCCTGATTTTCCTGCAGAGCCTAGTGTTCTTTTTCCTTAACCTGAGATTGCTCTCCTCCGGCTTGGTATGCTTCATTTTTATCTCCTGTAGAGAGTCATACAATTCAACATTCCGCTTGGTTAACCTCCCATTGGTTCTTTTGATTTCCCTCTCCAAGACTTCTAGCTCATACACCTGCCTCAGAAGTTGATTGATCTTTTGGGATCTAGGTTAATGAAGACTCTACCACTGGTTCACCTTGATCATCCTGGTGTAGGTTATGGAAACTCCTCCTGCCTTATTTGAAACTGATCTGCTAGGTTAGTTCCCTGTTCCTCTTCATTCTCAGAATCAGAGTAAGGTAGGTTGAGGATATTCTTGTCTGGTGTTGATACCTCCTCTGCCTTTTCACTGAAATCTAGGTTTCTCTTTACCTTCTTGGTCTTAGGAGCTAGAGAGGCTTGATCCACTGTAATTGGAGAGATGGCCCTCCTCTTCCTCTTACCACTTTTGGGGGTGGAGGAATTTTTTGAAGACGACTTCCTTTTGTCTTCTGGCTACAATTCTATCTCAAACTCATTCCAAAACAGGAAGTATGTCCAGGACACGTTCCTTCTTTGCAGCAGTTGAAGGATAATTAACTTGATCAAGCCATGATGGGATAACCTTCATGCAATCTTGGTGGGCTTGGATTTAACTTGATGGGCCATTTTAGTCAGGATTTTGTATAGGTAAAAAGGCAAGTTCAAGGGGTTCCTACCAGTAAAATGGTTCATTAACTTGAAATGGTATATCATTACCCTATTATACCTGCCCTCACAAGTTGTGTAGACCAGAATTTTTCTTCAAGCCAGGATGTGGGAATGCTCTTCTTCCATACAATGTTCTTGTGCTCAGGCTTCAGGTAAGACCTAAATTCTACATTCTTTGTGATTGTGGTTTTGAACCAGCTTTCCCTAGTCCTTGGGAGCTCTATTACTTCTACTATCAGGGCCTCATCCACTTGCAATTCTTCTCTTCCAATCACTGATTTCAAGCCATCAAAGGAGAGAGAAAAGGCTTCTACCACTTGCTGATGGGATCCCTAAATATTTTTGCAGAACCTATAGCAGCCCGAGTCTTTGAAAAGCTGACATACCTTTGGGTGTGATTCAAAATAGCCAATATCACCCAGCTCCTTTCTTAGGGCAGGTCCTCCTCCTTTCTTCATTTCCTGGATTGTTCTTCTGTACCTGCAAAATTGAAAATTCAAACCCTGGAGAAGGCAATTATAGTGTTGGATTTCGGGGGAGCTTGGCTCAGTGAGAACGCATGTAAGAAATGTGGAATGAATTAAGGAGGGGGTGCTGATTTTGAGGGAGCTGACTGGCAATTAGGATTTGAGCAGGGTGACAGTAAATTCTGATGAGACCTGTAATCTAGCCAGTGTCATAATCATTCTAACTGGAAACCAATGCTTCGTGGTGGTTCGATCATAGACATGGGATAGGTGGAGGGAAGAGAGGGTTTGGGTTTTGATAGGTCACTTCAGTTTCATAACAACCCCTCTTACCAACTCATGATTTATTGCAGGTCCTGTCTTTTTAGTGGTTAATGGTTTGGTGGCGGCGCTCTTCATGCTGACAGTTGCTTAGGGTGATGGATGGGCCAACCGTTTTAACTTCAATGCGCTTTCGGTGGCTAAGGTAGCCCTGAATTCTATTTTTAAGCTACTGAAAGTTGGGCTTTTCAGTGGCTAATGAACCGTTGAGATGTTCTCCTAAGCCACTGAAAGCTGAGCTTCAAATATTTCATTAGAAAACAGAGTCAAAAAGTGTTCCAAACTTCATTAAACACCTCAATCTTTCACAATGATCCTTAAAAACCTTTAAAAAAGTTTTTTGACCTCCTATCACTGCACAATATAAATCTTCTAAGTCTAACTTATTGAGGACTGATTTATTTAGGAGATAACACCAACTATATGGAATATATTGGTTATCCTACTTTAGCACATATCAAAAGGCCATTATGGTTGAACAAGGATTGCTCCTATTGGTATACTCCAAAAGATTTGGGTTTGGCTTAAGAATATCCCATCAAATGAGAATCATATATTAAAAGATTGAAATCTGCTGGTTGTATACTTTCAGGAGAAGAGGATTATTTGATTTGGTCAACAAAGGTAAAGACTGGAAACATACTGCAAAAACTGCTTACCAGGCCATTGTTCAAACTAGTAATTTTACTGTACAAAAATGGTGGTATAAGGTATTACAGAATTGGATGCTCCCTTTGAAAGTAAAATATTTAATGTGGCTGTCACTTCAAAATTGTCTAAAAAACTGGGACAATTTAGTTAATAAGGGATGGGTTGGGCCAGGTCTCTACACTTTGTGTAAAAAAGACTCAAAATTATGTTGAACATTTGTTGACTACTTGCAGGTTTACAGTTAATGTTTGGGAAAAGGTTTTTTTTTCTCTCAAGATTCCACATGTTTGGGAAAATGAGAATTTTGATCAATGTGTATTTCAATGGCATAAAAACTATAAAGACTATCAAACACTACATGCAATTGTTTCTTGGAAAATTTGGAATGCAAGGAACATAATTATTTTTGAAGATCATCTTCCGAATGCAAACTCTATCTGTCAGCAGGTTATCATTATGGAAAAAGTGTTTTGTAGCAAGAGTGTTTACCTTGATAAGCCCAGAGTCTTGAAAGAAATTCAACATTTTGGTGCAGTTGGTTATTTTGATGGTGTAGCCGAAGACGGTTATTGTGCTGTGGATGTGGTATTATTGATCAACAACTTTCATAAGTACAATTTTAAGCTACATTGTGGTATCGGTACATACATGAAGGATGAATTGTTAGCCTTCTGGTGCTTGTGTAAGGTTGCTAAATTTTTTGGCATTGTGACTCTTCAAGTATTTGGTGACTCCAGGGTCACTGTTAAATGGGCGAGCGGTGATTATAAACTGAATGCAATTTCTTTATTACATTGGTGTAACAGGATTCATATGAAGCAAAAGTTTTTCTACAATACCGGTTTTTGTCATATCTATAGGGAAAAAAATCAATCGATTGATCAACTCTCTAAATCTGCTCTGGAAGACAAAGAAGGGATCCTTTTTTGGGAAGAGATGGAAGATAATTTACAAATAGATTCCTGCCTCCATCAAAAATTTTGATTTCTAATCCTTTCAAGTTCAATTACAGAGGTAGTTCTGGTTTGTTTGGCTTTAAGGTCCCTGGACTATTTTCTGCTCAGGTTTCCTGAGTTTATAGATGCTATAATGTTTTGAGCTTTGTTGTATTTTCTTTGTCTTGAGACTCTTGTAAAAATGGAATGTTTATACTTTGGATATTATTGTTGAACAGTCATTCCTTAAGACACACGACCAAGGCATTAGCCTGCACCTTCAAACACATGAACAAAGAATTAGCATGAACAACCATCAAACCTTAACCAAACACGCCATCATTACAGCTAAAGGATCATACGGACAGCATAACGTCCCCCCTCTTAAACACATGTATTCAGTCTCAAAAAGAAGACAATACCGTTTGAGGAATTCTTGTACTTTTTTATTCTTAATAAATAAGAAAAGTGTTTTTTTTTCCTGGCAAAAATATTTTAAGCATAAACCAAATTCAAACTACAACTTATATTTCATATCTAAATTAAATCAATTGATTTATCCAACCTAAGGAATAGGAAGATAATATATATTGATTAATGTTTTTAAACTATGTTAAACAACCCATCAAGAAACTTTAAATAAAAAATCATTCAAGATAAACAATGATAAGTCATCGATTTTCGTGAACAAACAAATGATTGCAAAAAGTATAAATAAAGTGTTTAAACAACACATAAGATCTTATAAAATGCCAAAGAAAAGTGATGAATCCTCATGACCTTCAAAAATTTTACAATGTCTATATCAAATGATTTAATTAGAACAATCCTATTCTACGGGCTAACATAAATGAAAAGATACTATTTTGCCATAATTGTCAACCCCAATTTTGTCCTTTACCCTTATTTTTAGTAGTCTAAACTTTCTACGATTTTGCTTGTACGTTAACTTTTTGCTTAGAATTCAACAAATTTTTAATTGCAAAATTCAATTTTTTTTTGTTTATTTCATTTTTTTAAAGAAATATATGAATTCAACATCCTATAAAACCCTCAAGTCACTTAAATTATGTAAACAAAACAATGTTTTGTGGGGTTTGTAATATTTTGTTTTCGAACTTTGACTGAATTATATTGAAATCGCATCAGAAAATTATATATATATATTTCAGGCAAAATCATTGAATATTTAGGATACACTCCATTTTTATAGCCCTCTCAAATAACTACCTTTTGTTTACAAACTTAATCATCTTCTTTAAAACTAGGAACAATGGATAAGCACAATGGGCCTTAATATTTTTCATATTGTTGACGTAAGCAGGTGCATAAATGATCTATCAGATCAAACTCTTTCAATTTCACTGATGCGTGGACTTTTTATGTCTTCCAGACAATGAAGCCCCTTTCTAAGCCAATTATGTATGTTTGGGATTATAACTCATCAATTTTTCCCATTCTTATCGTAAGGGATAACAAAACTCCAACATTTTCTTATATGCTATCTCTAGCTCAGTCCATAACTCATATGAAATTAGAGCAAGGGCCTTGAATATAATTTTAACAACACCAAGTATATTAAAATATCTAATTAGACCCTCATCAAATATTTCTAATAGCCATGATTTATCTTATTTTGCAAATTGAGAATCATCATCATAAAACTTTTGAAGTTTCAAATCATGTTGTTTAAAGCCAATCATTTGTAATTTTGTTGCACAAGGTGATGCTAGGACCAACCTACAAGCTTATAGAAATTGACCCTTAAATTCCCTCAAATATCCAGTGAATTTATTACATTTTTCATGTAGTATCTCCATTAATTATTCCTTATCATCGACATGTTGAGCATTTTAAATCATTATTTTCTTATCTTCGATCCCAAGCGCTGCCAAGGAATTTGGTGACAAAATATTAAAAAAATAAAATAAAATAAAAAATTGTTTCAGCAACATCATTTACTTTACTTGTGACTTTATCCCATTTTTTTAATATCCAATTAAGCATTGCTAATTGTATATTGCTTCAATCATATGGTAGAAATTGAATGAGGCTTGGATGTAATCATGAATTGAGTAATTTTATCAAAAATCAAATGCTTAGCATCAATAGGATGTTAATTCCTAGGAATCTACTACAAATCATTTTTTATTGAACTGCTTAATGTTTCATTAGCGTTTGACGATGCTTCAACCTCTAAATTCTTTTGAACCGTTTGTGCCTAAGTCATGAACATACTTCTCTCTTCCCATTATAATTGTGTGTAGATTAGCCACCTTTTCTTCCTATGTAAGATTTTCTCTCATATATTCTTGAATTTTACATGCCATTTCATTTATCTAAGCTTTATATGAGTTATTTGTTTCCAACATGGCATCGAAATTATCATCACTTCCAAAGAAATCCATCAACCTATCTTCACCAATTGATCTATCTAGTACCTATAATACTTTTAATACAGATCAATTTTGTAGATTTTTATCTGTGAGTTCTTTTTGTAACCTTTATATTTACAAGAATTGATTTTGAATAAAATTTGACTATTATTGAAGTAATTCATTAATCCTAAGACCCTGTCTTGCTTTTTTCTCTCTCAAATTACCATTCTCCCTCTCTTCATGGGAATCTATTAGCTTCTTTACTCATCATGTTCAGTTGAAGGCATCTTTAACTTCCCTCTCAATACTTTAATTTTTGTTTCCTTAGCCTCAATCAAAATATCACGACTTTGACATTATTATGATCTATGACCACTAGTATCAAATTTTTCACCAACTCTTTGTCTCTTGTCATTCTTGCTTTGTTTTTCAATTATCTATCGAGCTTACTTACCAATGCTTGCCATTTTTTAACATTAACGGTGGATTGGATCAATTTTTTGGACACCATTGCACCAGTCTATTTGTTCCATTTGATCATATCTACTACATTCACTTGATTTAGGTCCACTTGTAATTACATGGATATATATTCATTATTCCTTGATTCTATCTATGTCTATAAAACTAAAAGATTAAACTTATTTCTCTCATGACCTGTTGAAGCCAAAAACCTTGGGATCATTTTGTCGTCTAGGATTTTCTTTGATATTGGATACTTACTAATTTGAATCCATACCTTCTATTTCAATGCTTCTTGATTTAATGGAATGGAATATTTAATCACCAATATAATTGGTTTTGTTGCTTTAGTAGGCTCTATTTCCTGTAAACAACCTTTACGCTCTTCAAACAATTTACTCTTCTCCTCTAATTCCAAATTACTCAGAATGTCATCAATCATTTTGAAATTTGAATGATCCATTTTATTCCTTTTGTGTTCATCCTATTTCAAAGGACTAACGAGCTCACTTAATTTATCATCAAATTTCCTTTTATTACTAATCCTTTGTGAGTTTTCACTTTGAAGTGCTACAACGTTCACTTGTTTTGCTCCAATTTATTTTAACTTTCTTCATCACCTTTGTCAGTCCCATTTGTAACTCCATCACCAATAATCACCTCCTTAGAGGGATATAACATTCATTCTAGCATTTTTAGGCTCACTTGTTTTGCATTATTTGCACCATTGTTTTCTACCTTCCACTTCAAATTTTTCTCCTACATCACACATTTAACTTCTTCCCAGGTTTATTTGTTAGCAATCATTTCAATTGCATGATATTCATGATGTATGTATGTAGATCAATTAAATTATACTCAAATATTCAAAATTACTTGATATGGGTCATACCGCCAGGAATTCCCATCTTCAAAACCATAAGAACCCATATGATGATCAATCTCCTCCATGGAAAATTTACTTTTAATGATCAAGGAGAAAAACTGGGTTGGAAGACGAAATGTAGCTTTCTAGTTTTTAGTAGTGAAATGTAAGAAACTAGATGTTAGGGTCCTCATAACCCCCCTACTTTATCAATGTACAAGTCCATAAGGCCAATTAGTTAGTTAGTGGGTAGTGTCTTAGAGCAAAAGGGTCTTCCTTATTGAATACAATCCCCTAAGTGGTTGACACTCATTAATACCAGGGCCACAAGTGGTTATGCCTTTGACTATTGAAGATATATATATATATATATATATATATATATATATATATATATATTAGTAATTTATGTAATGCGAGTCAAGAATTGTCTATGTGTTTGTATATTTTCTATTGGAGGCTTCCCCCTTGAAGAGGCAAGTGAATATATCTATCTATTTTATTTATCCTCTCTTGTGTTTTTTTTATATTTTCTTTAGGTTTATAGGTTTAAGTATATTACAAGTTGTATCAAATATATTTCTTGACATGAAATGGAAGAATTGTTAATAGTAGGGTTAAGCTCTTTCAAACAAGTCATCTTGGAATTTTCACTCCAAAAGGTTTTCTACAACATTTTAGGGTACATAAATCACATATGGAAGTAATTTGTGCCAAAATTTCAACTTCCGGTTCACTATAATTTGGAGATACACTATGTGTAAGTTAGGGGTTTTAACTAATCCAAAAGGTTTGTCTCCTTCAAATGAGTCACCTTGGAATTTTCACTCCCATTTTTTTTGGTGACGTTTCAAGGCCTAAAATTTCCATTTTACAACTAAGATTCACTCTTCTAACAAGGACAAAATTATCAAGTTTTGGGAAAATTACCCATATGTTTTATTAGCACATAAAAATTCATTAAAACCTATGACATTGCAAAGTTGACATATCAGGATACTATAGGGCGAAATTTTAGACTTAAACGTGTATAAATTGCAAAGTTACCAAAGCTTCAAGTTGAACTTGTAGGACCATCTCCAAATCAGGGTTTTACAAGGAGTTGTGCTTATTTCAAATATTTGGACTCCAACCCTAGCTTGGAAAGTAAGTTGTTTCCCATTGACTGTAGATCTATTTTTGGGGTTAATGAGCTCATTTGTTTTATTTTATTTTAGAAAATTGTTTTGGCATCTTTAAATTGCAAAGAGATCTGATGTTTAAGGAGTATAATATAAGTGGTACTTAAGTCACATTGTTGTGCACCCTTGTAACCTCTATTGGTACCCTTTCAAGTAGTACCACATTAGATAACATGTGTATACAAAATTTCACTTCTGCATACCCTTGGGTATATCATAAGTCCCTTAGGTATACTGGGAACCAACATAGATAAACTAATTGATTGTTTTCATGCTGTAATAGTCTAAGAAAAAACAGTTGAGGATATCACTTTCTAGTACCTGGAAGTTGAGTAATATGTGTTAACACCAAAAAATTGTCCATGTTGCTCACCCCTTAGCCACACCATATTATTACTTCATGAACACTTTCCATTTCCACCATTTTGACCTTCACATGCCCAAAATCCCTAAGTTGAAGGTTAAATTGGTCCACAATTAATATTTTGGATATTTTCTCTTTCCATAAAAGAGGGAAATTGGAAACCCCCCCACAAAAAAATAAGGAAATCCACCAAAATAGGGAAATCCCCGAAAAATAGGAAAATTCCCCCAAAAAGTAAAAAAAAAAGAAACAAAAAAGGGAAAATTCCTCAACAAATTAAAAAAGAAGCTGGAAAACCCTAATGCCTATACAAATACCAAGGGCCACCAAATACCACGGGCCAATGCCAAGGGCTATTTTTCCTATATATTGAATGTGAAGGTCCCTCATTTTACACATCTTTCTCCATACATTTTCCATACTATTACTTCACCGAAATATCCATTGAAACCTTGAATCCCCTCTGAGCAAGCTATTTTCACCTCCCTTGGTGAGTTTTACAGCTTATGACATGTTGTTGGAGAACACTAGGTTAATAGGAGACATGGAGCATTATACTTTGGTGGTTGCAAGGGCCCCTACCACCATTTTTCAGAGGTATTCCTTGGTCCATTGTAAATCCTATTAATTATATAATACAAAAAGAAAATTATTCTTTCACTTACCCATTGTTTGTTGAAGAATGTTGAAAATGCTAGTTTAGATTTCTTTCATGCACATACTTAGTTGAGTTTCTATTTTCGACATTTCTCTTGTTTAGGTTTTTGCTTCTGTCATTTACTGTATTTAGCTTGTTAATTTTTCTTTCCACTTTGAAACTTTACTTTGGTTACCATAAACCTTAATAGGTGCCATTTGGCATGTTCTGGTGTGAAAACACCAACAATAGTTTTTGGCGACTCCACTAGGTTTGATCTCTATCAATCTATGGTTTTGTTTTCCCACCTTTTCTGGGTTATTTTTTCTTTATGTTTATGGTTTATTCTATTTTGTTCACTCTAATTTCAGACCATATGTATTTTTCTATTATATCCGAACCAAAGACCGACCTAAACCTCCCAGTCTAGACCTTGTCGGTGCTCTATTTTTCAAATTTTCTTTTGGACGAGTTTGCGCTTGTCTAGCAAGTAAGAGTGACTGGGTCTCCTTGTATTGTTTTGCTATGGGAAAATAAGTTGTATAAACCCCCCGATAAGGGTGACCTTCCTTTTATAGACTGGTTTGCCTTTGTTTGCATAGTCAATGCAACCAAGTCACCTTGTTTACTCTTTTTTGAGCGACCAAGTCACCCCAAAGTCCTCGGCAAGAGAGATGTAGTCAGTTTCTAGGTTTTTCTAATCTAGTCCTGCCTATTTTTAAGTTCTAAGACTCCTAGGTCGCTTATGTTCCTTCGACAGTTGCGATTTGTGAATTTTTTTCTTTTCTAAGCTATTTCCAACCCCTTGGACCCTCTTTTTAGCCTCTTCCCTTTGCAGACTCCTATCATTTTTTCACTCATGTTCATTTGTAGCGCCCATTTTGTTATGCTTGCGACCATTTGCTTTTTGTAGCTATCTTTAGATCTTCCTTTGTGACAACCTTGTAGTGAAGAAAAATATAATTGTTTAATACTTGTTGCATTTTTTGGTGACATACATATCTGTTAGGACTACATTATTATTTTTTCAGTAAACCATGTGTTGAAAAGTCATTTCTTTCTTTTACTTTGAAAACAAAATTCTTAGACTTAGTTGAAATGGTTGCTTAAATATATTTTTTTACTTAGTGTTGTTATCATTTCCATTAAGCATTTATTTTTTGGTTTTATATATGGGTACACACTACATGTGCACACATCTCACACCTTAAAGTTGAATGCTTGGTTCATGAACCCAAAATCAACCTTAAAATAAACCATAACTCAACAAATATTAACCTTGTTTGAGGACCAAAAAGAATTTTGTAGTTAGGTAGAACACTGGGCATATGCATCCAAATAATTCCCTTTTGCCATTTACATCTGAGACATAGAAGTTGTCCTTTTAAGGTACCAAAATCCTCTAGTATTTGTGGACATGATTGAGACCAATTTATGGGGGTGCCTCTTGTGTAACTAGGGAAAGTGCAAAGACTAGAAATGAATGGTTGGGTGGAATGTCACTCTCTACTCAGTGCTACAAATCATTCATATCATTGTCTTCGAATTGAATCTACAAGTAACATTTCTTGACGTGTCCTCAACAAGGTAGCCAAGAATCCTTTCTTTTAGGACTCTTCTACCCAGAATCCCTCTTATTAGGGGGATATCCCTTAGCCATATAGGTTTTCCATTTTGTTTTGTTTTACCGTTGGATTTCATCACCCTATAGGGGAAACAATTTGTGAGGGATTGCATATTTTAGTTAGGAGACTACAACTTTATCCTTTATCTAATAGGTTAGTGGGTCATTTCATTTTTATAGGAGTGTTACTTGTTGGATTTGTGTCCATTTTGTTGTAGATCATCTGATGTAACACATGGTTGCGGTGTGTTTTTTTAGCATGTTGTTGGACTGAGTGCCTCTTTATCAAGAGCTATCCTCTTGCACGTTTGATTGCATTGGGATTTTGAGCCTTTTATCGAGATCATACCCATTCCGTTTTTACAGTCCTTTCACTACTTCTCCTCCTATATACTCTTTTAGACTTCGAGGGCAGTCTCCTTAGTATGATTTCTTAGACCGCACTTTTCAGACACTAGTTTGACACACTTCACCATATTTGAGACCACTTTCCAAGACATCTAAGTTTGATTGCAACTCCTATTAGCTGGAGTCACCCAAAAAATCACCCATGCACAACCCGATGGATGACAATATCCCAACTCCTTTTTTTAGGGGCACCATTGGTGGTGGAAGTGATAACGGACCAACAGTTTCTTCCATGACCACACAATCATATGTTCCAGAGGGACCACCAATCTTGTTTCGATGGTGATTTAAAATCCAGGTGGGAATCCCTAGGATCCCATCTGCAACAACTACCATTTTTAGGTCTACAATTCCCTTGACCCTCATCGAAGGAAGATTCACCATCACATCCATGTTTAATATATTTGTTGGCTCCACCATGTATTATCCAAACTATCCTGATATTATAGCCCCATATTACTACCAAAATCACATCAAACATTCCCAAGTTTGAAGGGAAGGATGGGGAAGACCCCCATAACCATATCATGTACTTCCACTTATGGTGTTCCTCCAACTCCATAGTGGACAATTCCATTAGGTTATCTTGTCGTAGAGAACCTTTACTAATGTTGCATCCAAGTGGTACATCGGCCAACCCCACATCAAGCATCCCACCTTTGCATCCTTCACTTCCACTTACCTACAATTCTTCTAGTTTCCTACATGGTATGACACTGGAGTATAAATCCCTGTCTCTTGTCGAAAAACTTACACTACCCACATCACTGACTATATTCATGAGTGGTTTAGATGACGAAGTTTGTACAAGATCAAACTTGACGATAGGATATTTTTGGACTAGTTACTCTAATCCCTAATCCCAACTATTTCCAATTTTGTGACCTATGAATTCCCTAAAACTAAGGATATATCTACACCATTCTCCTTGACATCTCTCATAGATATTTCTATAGGAAGTTTCCACTAAGGGCATCACATGTTGTAGATGGAGTTATTGGAATTGTTTCATCCCAACCTTAATCGTATACGTGACTTAAACCCCACAATGACAAATTACACATACATGAACTCCCCTAGCATTATGCATCCTCATATGGTATCCTTTTCCACACCAAGTTGTGGCCCTGATCTATCCCGTGCGTCATCACATTCCAGAGAGACACCCTATTATGTTCCTCTAACCGATACCTCTCATGTCCATGGACCATCCTATCAAGGACCCGCATATGGAACCCCTCCTCAATTTTATGCACCACCCCCAACCGTCAACCCTTATGATCCTGGCCCATCGCTAGTAGCTCCAACACAACCACCCCCAAGCCCCAACTTTTCTGCAAGGGCAAGTTTATGCCCAACAGAACCAACCACAAACCCAATCAAGCCCTAATAACCAACAAGGTAATTCTAATCGGAGAAAGGTAGGAACATTGGAAATAATCAATGCCCTGGAAGGGGTGGACCACCTCTCAACCCCCAGGAAATAATGGAGCTAACCCTGCCAGTCAAGGCCCCAACCAATTTCCTAAGCAAGGAAAGAACCCAGGTTATGGGCCAACCATCCATGTTATTTCTGTAACATTTATGGATTTTAGACACATCACTTCCCTGATTTGGATAAATCTCATTAGCTCTGGGATGAGGCCAATCGATGAGAAGTAATAGCCACCCCTTAGGCACAAGCTAAACCATCTCAACCAAATCAACAACCGATAGTGTTGAAAATCCATTTACCCATTCAAGGGGTAGTAGAAACACAACCCATGATCACGTATACTGGTGTTCTTGCTTCCTCAACTCAACCCCTTGATGTAGGGGTGTGAGACCTTTTGGTGTTGTCTTTCGATGTCAACCTTCAGACTCACCGCAACTAATACAGTTAATCTATTGAAAAAATTCACATAGGAAAGGCCTCCAGCTCCACCCTTGTGGACCAATCTTTTCATCTACCTAGACCCCTAACCAATGGGAATCCCAAAATCCCTAGTTTCCTTTGTGTTGCATTGAAAATAATACCAATACTCGAGTTGCTCCTAATTATAGCAATGTGGATGATTTGGCCCAATCTCCCACTTCCATGTCAACTTTGGGCGTTCTGAGGAACTGGCTTGTGCAATGAAAATCCTTACTTTCAGCGTTAGGTGTAGTGGGGATTTCTCCGCTACTATGTGCAAAAGCAGCTACCCTAAATCAATTGGATCAAAGGGTGGAGTTCATGGTGCAAGGTATTTCTCAACCTCGAATTGCAGTAATAAGTAGTAACAATAATAATAATATTTTTATGATAGTTTTATATATTTTTTCTAACTAATGAAAAACAAGAACAAGAATACCTTTCAATAACATTGGCCACTACATTCATTTGAGGAAATGGTCCACCGACTCCACGGTTTGGTTCTCCAATCATCTTCACTAATGGTTTTCAAAAAGGGGGAATGGATCCAAGAGGGTATGGAGCAAGCTCACATACACCGTGGAAAATGGTATGGAAAAAGTATGGGAAAAATGTTTCACCAATTGAGGGTTTAAGGAATAAAAAAGTTGACAAATAGTATTTTTGGGGAGACCTTCACAATGTATTTGTAGGATGATCCAAGGTTTTTTGACCCATGGGATTTTATTGTGCATGGTAATTGTCCATGGTTTTTGACCCATTCTCATTTTAGGGTTTTTTTACCCTTTTTGGAGAGAATGGGGCTATGTCCCAATAAATGCTCAACTTTCCTGTATTTATGGTGGAAGGAATAATAATGTTTTGGACCATTTCTGGTGGAATTTTAATTGTGAAGGTAAAAATGGGGGAAATAATGGTGGGATATTGATGTATAATTATGTTTTGGACTATAGAAAGCTAGGTGAAAAATTTTCGGTGGAGCCATAAAAAGTGGCAGAAACAGTTCATATGGGGGCATTGATGTGTATAATGACCGTAAGTGTAAAAACTGGTGCACATATGGTTAGTCCGCAAATGAGGGTTCTTCTCAGGTCGAGGGGGACACTGGGGGTTTTATGCATGGGGATTGACTCCGTTGTTATTCGAAGGGTTGGGTTGTTGTCCACCTCCTTGAGGTTGGTTGTTTCCCCAGTTCCTACCTCCCTGTCGTATTCCCTGCCCTTGTTGGTTATTGGGGGAGGGTTGATTAGTGAGGTTCTGCTGAGCATAGACCTGGTCTTAGGGAACATGAGGAGTCAGGGTTGGAGCAGGTGGAGGTTTCACCAATGGTGGGTAATAAGAAGGAACAACTAGAGGGGATGTAAAGGCTACCATCTGGCCATTACATGTAGGTACCAAGCAGTTCGGGCCATGAACATGGGGAACTGATGCAAGAGACACATATGAAGGTGTGGCTTTGGACCGAGCCACTACCTAGTTGGGAAACACTAGGGGTGGTACCAGAATGAGGTGGCATCAAAGGAGAGACCGTGTATAGGTGAGAATGCTGAGTAATAGTGCCAAATGAATCTGTCAACAGCATGGGATGCCACTGATGTCTCTCGGTGTGATGAGCCAACACGGGGAGCATCAGGTATAATGGTATACAGATAACTCGATTGGGTGTAGATAATATCAAATTGTTGTTCCTTGAGGATGGATTCCTCCTCAGTTTGTGGACTCAAATGGAACATCCTTGGCAATGGGGGGAAGTAAGGTTTTGAGAAACCAATCTAGGAAAATCCTATCATCTAACTAGATTTTACACAAGCTACGATGTTAACGCCACTCATGGATATGATCCATGATATGGGTAGAAGTGTTCCGTCAACATGATAATAAAATTTCCACGCCCTCATCATAACAGATGGGTAACTGGAAGTACTGGAGAAACATCGATTCTAACAAGGAAAAGTCGAGATAAGCGGCATGAGGCAGTTAAATATATGATTTGGCTACAACACTTGTGAGTGTTCACTGGAATAGACACAATCAGATAGAATCATCCATTATATTGTTAGATGAACACCATAAGTGGAATGACATAATGTGGTTTTGAGAGTCTTCTTCCACCTTTCCCTCAAACTTAGGGATGTATGAGGGGATTTTGGTAAGCATGGGAGGCCACAATAGGTCATAGCGAATGCGGTCATTTTTCAACCATTCCAAATCAGGTAGGTTGATACTAGCCATAAGTGGTAGACTAGGACCGGGACTAGATCGAGGAGGGCCAACAATGGTGTTGGGACCAATGTGCATGCATTTTCTGCATGCAAACAGGGGTTGGTATGGCTGACTTCCGATAATAGGAGTAGTCACTGGAATGGTCTGAATAGCCGAAATGGTGGTAGGAGGGCCAATTCCCCCATGCATAAAGGAAGGTACAATATGGACCATGGTGGCTGGAGAGGGGCCACCACTAGTGGGTAGCGTATTAGAAGCAGTGTGTGTGGTGGCGAGGGCCTCACTAGGACCAGGACCTATGATTCTAACAGAATGGATACCCGATATGATGGGTGGATCAGTCACGAGTCCACTATCAACCGTCCCCCCCTAAAAGAGGTTAGGAGGTGCACCATCCATGGGGCAATATGGGGTTGTGAATATGGTAGGTTTGGATTGATAGTAATTCGAATAAGAATCAAATACATTACATGGCTCTGAAGGTGGTGAACAACGTTGAATATGGATCTGACGGTGTTGGTTCAAGGAACCAAACTTAGGGGTATGCCCCCTAATTATATGCGAGTAGCATGATGGAGCAATGATGATGTGATGGTGTTTTGTGTAATGAATGGAGGTGCAAGAATGTCAAATGCAGGCTCAAAAATCCAATTATAGTCGAGTGTGTAGAAGCAGAGCGTAAAAATGGTGGCTCACAGGCCGAAAATCAAGCTCTAAAAATGAACTACAATAGCGTGTTACAACAAAGTGACCAAAAATCCAACAAGAAACACTACCTATAAATAAAATGACGCAATAACCTATGGGGTATAAATGCAAGAAAAATCCTAGCTACAAGATGGAATCCCCTCACAAATTGTATCCTCTGCTAGGTGATGAAATCCCAGTCAAAACATACGAAATGAAAGAATAACAGGCTAAGAGAATACCACTACCGAGAGGGACCTTGGGTACAAGAGCTATAAATAGACTCACAACTAGGATTCCTTGTTCATGACACATCCGGAGTGGTTTCCTGGCACTTCATCCCATTGGTCCTTAACATGCATAAGAAGGACTATGAATGGTTATCCTTTGGTGCAAAATGGAGTGGGGTATTCCACCTCGACTTCCGGAACCCCTTCATTGTGGATGACTCCAGCAGAGCGGGTGTAATGTCCCTAGTTTTGACACTGTTTGCATGATGTATATATTGTAATTAATCGTGGTGAGGAGCTCAAGGAAAAAGCCCCACCATCGATTTGGTTGTGTGTGTGTGTTTCGGCAATGGGGATAGTGCCGATGATTTATCGTGCCATTTGGCATATTATAATTCGGCATCATGTAAATACGCACATCAATTAAAACAAAAACCACAACCAGCTACGGCAGTGCAACGTTGAATGAAAAGGGCATGGTTCCAAAGGATAAGGGGTGGGGGATGTCAAACCTTGGTTTATGGGGGAAAAACCCATGTGTTGCCACCTTGTGTTGTTTTGCCACCTTTCTTGTTTCACCAACCTCTTCAATGGCTTGGTTTTGTTTGTTGGGGGCAGTTATGGCTGGTGGTTGAGGCAGTTATTGCCTTTGGGAGTGGGGTGGCAGGACTGTCAGTCCCTTGCCCACACGCCCACTCCACCCACGACAGCATTCACTCCATGCTTGGTCTCCATCTTCTCCACGATGCCATTTTTCTTCCCGGTCGATTCACTCTCACGTGGAGGTCAGTTCATCTCCTCACACTCCTGGTCTTCCCCTTCATGATTATGGTCTGTTCGTTTCCTCCATGGTCGGTTCTTCCTCACGTTGGTCGGTCGATTTATGCACACAGGCTGGGATCCTCACGCAGAGAGGCATTTTATTCACCCTCACGCACCAGTCGTGGGTCTTCTCTGGTTGTGTACGCAGCGAGCAGGTGAAACAGCCTCAAGGGCCTGATTTCCACTGGTATGTGTCATAGCCATGGCTTTAACCCACGTTTTCTGCTTCCTGTTGGTTTCACCCACGATTTGGGTTGCTATTGTGTTTTCCCCACGATGTTTGGGGACTGTTGAGAGTTCGATTTCTGTTTCCACTTTGGACTGTGCATGTGTGCATCCATGCTCTGCCTGGGCTGCGTATTTTCCTTTACGCACAGGCTGTGAGTTGTTCTGTCCCCACTTTTCTGTCTGTGTAAGTCCTTCAGCATTTACATTGAGGGTTGTGTGTGGGCTGTGGGCTCTTGGAAGTGGAACGGCTGTTAGTTTCCAGTTGTTTTGGCCACGTTAGGGCCAAGAACAACTCTGTGTTGTCTGGTGGACTTGAGCTGTGTCTCATCATTTGTTTGGGATTATCCCTGGTTGTCTTTACCTTCTTCATAGGGCTGTGAAGGGATTGTGTTGCTGCGGTATGCAGTGGTTGGTCTTCAGACTGTGCTAGCTTGGCCAATTGTTGAAGGCCTGGTAAACCCAGCGGTGTTGGTTTGGCTGATTGTGTCCCTTGGCTATGTGTAAGCCTACGTTGAACCTTATCCTTGGAGGAATCATGCCCATCTCGGCGGTGGCAGCGTTGCTGAGAGATTGATGAGCACGCTGGCCTATGGTTGGGTGGAACGTTGCAGCAACATAGCTGGTTGCAGGCGAGTTCTTCATTGAAAGATAAGTGTTGCTGGCTACTTCATCTCTGCAATTTATATAGTAATTTCAAATGAATTAGAATGAACATGATTAATGCTGGAATGTATGTTTGCTTCCGCTGTATGATTGAAGATTTATGCATCTGTGTATGCTTGTATGTTTAGCATTCCTGTTATGTTCAAGCTTTTAATATCAGCATTGATCTCTTTTGTTTATGAGCATGGGGATGTTTTGCTCGGTTAACGTGGTGTTCGTCGCATCCTCTTCACCGGTCTAAGGGATGGGGACGTGACAGAATGGTATCAGAGCTCAAGGTTGCAACAATGGGCCTCTATGGGCCATGAAGGTGCAGTGGCAGAATGGCATTAGAAGCAGAATTGCCTTCTGTCCAACAGGGATCAGTAATGGATGACAGCAAACTTCCAAAATATTGCCTAAGTGTTGACAATCGGGTCATCGGAGGGTTTAGTGGTTCCGACTTCCGTAGTTGCGGAAGAGAAAGCGGTTTCCAGTCCGCCGTTGCGGAAGCGAAAGTCATTTGGCTTCCGATGTGAAAGGATTTTTGGTGTTGCGGAAGAGTTGGAAATCTCCCGTCCACCGTTGCGAATGGAGAAACAATTCGACGCCCGACGAAAAAGTCATCCGATTGCCGGCAGTACAGAATAAAAATCGCGGAAATTTTCTAAGTGTCCGCGGCTGATCGGAAGAAGTTTGTCTTTGGTGAGCCGCCGTTGCGGAAGCCAAAGTCATTTGGCTTTCGATGTGGAAGAACTGCCGACGTCGCAAGTTGAAAATTTTGCTAAGTAAACGGCCGCCAATCGGAAGAGAAAGTGGTTTGTGCGCCGTCGTTGCGGCTGCGGAAGGGATTCAGCCGCTGATTCTGCGGAAGTGAAAATCTCTAAGGCTTCCGATGATAAAGTCCTCCGATCACCGACATGTCAAAAAGGTTAAGGCTCGAAGTCTGTTCGCCAATCGGAAGAATTAGCAATTCATGAGCCGCAGTTTCGAAAGCCAAATGATTAAGTCTTCCGATGAGAAAGACCGCCAACGCCGACGAAGAGAGAAGTTAAGACAAAATTCAGTTCACCAATCGGAAGGGAAAGTGTTTCGAGAGCCGCCGTTGTGGAAGGGAAATTGTTCTGAGAGCTGCCGTTGCGGAAGAGAAAGTGTTCCGAGAGCCGATTCTGCGGAAGAAATAGGGGAAAGAGGAGCCGATTCTACAGAGGAGAATTCTGAGTTTTTCCGGGGGATTTCTTAGCGAATTTCGATTGTTTTACAGTGCGAATTACAGCTGTTTTTCAGTGAATTTTTAGGACTAAAAAGGGAGAAAGTGGCAGGGATATTATGCGCCAGATTGCACGAAAATCAATGATTTACAAAAAAAAAAAAAACAAGGGCACTAGAAGCCACAAGGGGGCAAGCCCCCTTGACCCCCGTTGCCCCTTGAGACAGTCATTCTGCTAAAAAGAAAATTCTATGTTTTGGGAAAATCAGTTAAACCCAAAATTCATAAAAGATGAACGGTGCAACGGAAGTGAGGTGGCTGAAGTTGGCGACCAAAGTATAGTTGTGCATGTAATACAAATGCAAAGATTTGGTGAAAGTCCTCATTCTTAGAAGTGGCGTGGTTTTCACACCCGAGGTCGGAATGAAGCATATGGATAGGCGTTGGAAAGCTTATCCAGTGGGGAACAAGGATAAGTAACCAGAATCTGAGCATGGGGTAGCAAAGTGCTAATGATGGCCTCTGCTATCAAATGGACAAATCTGGACAATTGCATGCCAGAAGTAGCAAGGACTATGAAGTCAACCAGCTGTTGCGTGGAAGAGGAATTCCATGAAAGGATTAGGGATTTGAAAGGGAAGTTTTCTACATTTCCTAAGTGTATGCTTGAAATGCATGAGGATATGTATTGCATGCATAGGATATTGCATGTTGGTAAGAATATTAGAAATTATATAATTATAATGAACCACTAATGATAATCAGTGCTTTGATGTTGGCATTAGTGGCGAAACCAACGATGACATGGACCCGGATGAATATGTTGCTGATGCTGATGAATGAGACCAACAACCCTATGGAGAAGGGGTATAGCAACAAGTCCAGGATAAAAGTTGGTGAGCCAATTCTGCAATCTCCTGCAAAGGACCAACCAAAGTGGTCATGGCAAGGGCGTAAGTACGACCCATGCAGGTAAGAGTTACTTATGACAAATTCCATGGATTGGTACAGGTAAGAGACCTCATACCATGTGAATATTGGAATGTAAAAAGGTGGCATGCCTATATATGTTGATGAATGCAAGATAGCATGAATGGATAGGCATTGAAAAGATTTTATGAACCTTGTAGTTATGCAAGGGATGTATGCCTATGAAGGGTGTGAATGACTGATTGCATAAGTGTAGGTGAAATGTTGTGATGTATTGCATGAATGCATTGAGATGAATGCATGTGATATGCGGACTAACTAATGACTGAAATGGTGAATTGATGATAATTCAGGAATCATTTCAGAGGTTGTTATGAATGCAGGATAGTCATGATCAGTTGGCTACCGGAAATGCTCTATTGAAGAGCAAGGTGGTATGAATGATACGCCTGTGAAGTAAGGAGTATCTAAACATTTCCTTTAAATTGCATGAATGATATGACTGTACCTTGCAATGTTAGTACGATAATGATTGCATGAAGTAAATGAGTTTTGGTAATATTGATGTGACTAACAGCTGGAAGTATTTGAATTTTATGAATTCTGAAAATGCTTCAGTGATGGTTGTAGCAATGAAAAGGTTATATGCATCCAGACTTACCAAGTATTTGGTTGGTTGAAGCTTATGTTTTAGGTAGATTATTTCGGGCATGGCAGTGAGAGGCAAGACCCTGACCAATGCCAGAATCTACCATATGATATGCATGATGGGTTGTTAAAATTCGAATTGTGAATTTCGGATTTCAGAAATTGCTGACAACCACTAGCCACTGTTGGCTTGCATAAGATTGTGTTTTGTTGATTGAAACTCATGTTCCAGGTAGATTATTCAAGCATGGTAGTGCGAGGTAAGACCCTAACCAATGCCGGAATCTACCATTTATGAGAAGAAGTCTCATGGTTGTGAAAGTAGTTGGCATGCATGATGGGTTGTTAAATTTGAATTGTGGATTTCGGATTTAAGAAAGTGCTAACGACCACTAGCCATTGTTGGCTTGTATGAGATTGTGTCAGGAGGGACGCATGGTAAGTGGGTAATCATGTTATGATAGTAAGCATAAAATTATAATGGGCATAGTAGTGCTGCTTACAAGAGACCCACAATTGAGCAAGTCAATTTCTGTAGCAGATAGAATTGCAAATTCTTATTGAATTTGATTGCTAATGTCATTGCTTGGTTATGGAACAATCAATTGGGATTGTATTATCAGACAATGATTGACTGTTTGGCTATTTGATGAATGTGTCAGGGATACACACTGCAGGAAGACCATGTGTGATGGCCTGCAGAAGTCAAACTTCATGGGAAGGTTTTCCCTTATCTTGGAAATGGGTTTCGAGTGAAACGCCATTGGGCATTTTGAAAATGTCTCATCTGCACTGCATGTTTGGTGATAACATGAGTGAGATGGTATGGGTTATGTCGGTAAGACATGTGTGAATGTGAAATGTAAAAAGGGTTGGGATGGCTAACTGAGGGGCTGTTAACTCAGGGAAGGAGCCTCCATTCCTCCTTAACAAAGGCATACTGCGACGGCAAATGGATAAGTGTTCTGTGACCCTTGCTAAGAATATGCATGTTTAATTTTTAAATTCCATATGCAAAACGTGTTTGATTTTATTTCCATGATGGCCAATCGCTTGAGTATGAATAGGGCCTGCATGGCACACACCGGGAATGGGTGCACACTTTTCCGATGTTGAGTCATGAAAGGGTTTTCAATATTGATTACACTCTAGGGAGTGGACGCAGTCCTGGTGTCTCAATACTTGATAGTGAATGATATGAAATGTGATTACAGCTTTTTGAGCAATAATGCTGATGAGTTTGCTTGTATTGCTTGTGTTGACAGGCTAAAGGTAAAGGTAAATGGTTGATATAAGCGTATTGTTGATATAAGTGCATGGTGGTATAAGTGTATTGTTGATATAAGTGTGTGCTGGTATAAGTGTATGATGGGCTGTTATATGCCTGAGGATCCATAGTAGATCCTAGACCTAGAAATGGTCACGGAAAAAGTTCCAAGCCCAGTTGACATGAGTGTGTACTGGATGGACATTAATTATTTGATGTTGTGGAGCAGCCGGCGTGCTTCCCTAACATCTAAGTCCATAGGCGATCCCAAGGCTTGCAAGGCGAAGCAGGATTTTGTGGACGAACGAGGAAACGCACAATACATATAAGTATTGGATTATTTTGCTTATGACTAAACATGTGTATATGATTTGTTTATGATGTTTTATCTCTAGAACAAGATAAAACCTATGAGAATAAACTAAACATGTGAATTCATTCAATGTTTGGATATAGGTATCGCTGGGAGCGAGGACTATGAGAGCATCCTAGGGGTGCATGTGGACATATCACTATCCTGGAAAGCTCGGAATGAGCGGTAATGAAAAAGGTGCTAGTAAGACGGGGGAGTCTTAGCAGCCGAGACAAACCATGTGGAGAGACTCCATGGTTTAGAGGTCTAGAATGGACTGAAGACGCTAAGTGTCCTGACCAAGAGAGATTGGTCCAGCATTCACGGTGAAAGTGAAAGAGGCTGAGAGCATAAAAATCCACTGCGATGGTGTGGGTTCCAGGATGGAACAAAATAAAGAGGGGAAAAACTCTTACTGCTCTCTCTTGCCTTTTGATTATATATATATTTTTATGCATGGTGAAAACAAAGGATTGTTGAATGCATGTATGATTGAGAATGAAATGTGTGTATTTGCTTAAGTAAAGTTGTGAATGCTAGATTAGTTAATTCCCTGCCCAGGAATGGACATGAATGAGCTCATGTTCCAGTTGGGGAAGGCATGAAAAATATGAAATTTTCCTTGATGAGACTTGGACTATCATGCCAATTGGGTAATTAACTGACTAATTTTAATGTCCATATTATGCTTGGTCTGATAGAATTTCAATGGTGCATTGCACAGGTGAGAAAAGTGAAAACCAGGTGGTGCACATTGATCATGGCAGCAGATCAAAAGTTGTTGGACTTAGCTGGAAGTCTCCTTCAAGTGATTTCCAAGACCCAAGAGAATCTTGGAGAGATGCTCAAGATACAGGAAAGGCAGAGTGAAATGAACCACCAGATTTTGCAAGACTCTATTGGTTTGCAAAGGGAGGTGAAAAGCCTTCTGGGAACAATCGGCAAAGGAAAGGAAGGTGGATCAGCGATGGGAAAATTGTCCAAGCGACCCGATAGGAAATGGTCCAGGCATGAAGACTCAAAGGAAATTGAGCAGGTAAAGATGAAGAAGCCAGTGAAATGCTGGAGATGCGGAGGACATCATTTACGCCAGGACTTCCCAATGAGGGAACATGATGAAGGCAATAGCTGCAAAGTTCCTAGACTTTGGGATCAGCTGGAAGCTGAGAACCAGCAGGAGAAGTCCATGGATGCCGAGGGGCTTGGTCTTGAACGTTCAACATAAATGATTGAACGTGGGACAGATCTGCAATTTTGAAATTTTGATGTGCAATTATATATGCATTGTATATATATGTAATGGAACACCGAGGACGGTGTTACTCCAAGGGGGAGGGGAATGTAATGTCCCTGGTTTTGACCCCATTTGCATGATGTATATATTGTAATTAATCGTGGTGAGGAGCTCAAGGAAAAATCCCCACCATCGATTTGGTTGTGTGTGTGTTTCGACAATGGGGATAGTGCCGATGATTTATCGTGCCATTTGGCATATTATAATTCGGCATCATGTAAATATGCACATCAATTAAAACAAAAACCACAACCAGCTACGACAATGCAACGTTGAATGAAAAGGGCATGGTTCCAAAGGATAAGGGGTGGGGGATGTCAAACCTTGGTTTATGGGGGAAAAACCCATGTGTTGCCACCTTGTGTTGTTTTGCCACCTTTCTTGTTTCACCAACCTCTTCAATGGCTTGGTTTTGTTTGTTGGGGGCAGTTATGGCTGGTGGTTGAGGCAGTTATTGCCTTTGGGAGTGGGGTGGCAGGACTATCAATCCCTTGCCCACACTCCCACTCCACCCACAACTGCATTCACTCCATGCTTGGTCTCCATCTTCTCCACGACGCCATTTTTCTTCCCGGTCGGTTCACTCTCATGTGGAGGTCGGTTCATCTCCTCACACTCCTGGTCTTCCCCTTCACGATTATGGTCTGTTCGTTCCCTCCATGGTCGGTTCTTCCTCACGTTGGTTGGTCGATTTGCACACACAGGCTAGGATCCTCATGCAGAGAGGCATTCTGTTCACCCTCACGCACCAGTTGTGGGTCTTCTCTGGTTGTGTATGCAGCGAGTAGGTGAAACAGCCTCAAGGGCCTGATTTCCACTGGTATGAGTCATAGCCGTGGATTTAACCCACGTTTTCTGCTTGCTGTTGGTTTCACCCACGATTTGGGTTGCTATTGTGTTTTCCCCATGATGTTTGGGGACTATTGAGAGTCCGATTTCTGTTTCCACTTCAGACTGTGCATGTGTGCATCCATGCTCTGCCTGGGCTGCATCTTTTCCTTTACGCACAGGCTGTGAGTTGTTCTGTCCCCACTTTTCTGTCTGTGTAAGTCCTTCAGCATTTACATTGAGGGTTGTGTGTGTGCTGTGGGCTCTTGGAAGTGGAACGGCTGTTAGTTTCCAGTTGTTTTGGCCACGTTAGGGCCAAGAACAACTCTGTGTTGTCTGGTGGACTTGAGCTGTGTCTCATCGTTTGTTTGGGATTATCCCTGGTTGTCTTTACCTTCTTCACAGGGCTGTGAAGGGATTGTGTTGCTGCGGTATGCAGTGGTTGGTCTTCGGACTGTGCTAGCTTGGCCAATTGTTGAAGGCCTGGTAAACCCAGCGGTGTTGGTTTGGCTGATTGTGTCCCTCGGCTATGTGTAAGCCTGCGTTGAACCTTATCCTTGGAGGAATCATGCCCATCTCGGGGGTGGCAGCGTTGCTGAGAGATTGATGAGCATGATGGCCTATGGTTGGGTGGAACGTTGC
Organism: Pseudotsuga menziesii; assembly: GCA_001517045.1. NCBI lineage: Eukaryota > Viridiplantae > Streptophyta > Pinopsida > Pinales > Pinaceae > Pseudotsuga > Pseudotsuga menziesii. The sequence goes on from LPNX010614834.1 coordinate 109,866, forward strand.
AGCGACGTAGCTAGTTGCGGGTGAGTTCTTCATTGAAAGATAAGTGCTGTTGGCTACTTCATCTCTGCAATTTATATAGTAATTTCAAATGAATTAGGATGAACATGATTAATGCTGAAATGTATGTTTGCTTCCACTATATGATTGAAGATTTATGCATCTGTGTATGCTTGTATGTTTAGCATTCCTGTTATGTTTAAGCTTTTAATTTCAGCATTGATCTCTTTTGTTTATGAGCATGGGGCTGTTTTTCCTGGTTAACGTGGTGTTCATCGCGTCCTCTTCGCCGGTCTGAGGGATGGGGACGTGACAGAGGCAGCCCCTTCCATAGAATGGTCGTGACCGTGTCAAAAAGTACTAGAGGATTTTGGTACCATAATGAACAAAAACTATGTCTCGTATGTAAGTCACAAAGGAGTGTTATTTGTATGCCTATCCCCGGTGTCCTAACTTAACTACAATATTGTTTTGGTCCTCAAATGAGGTTACAATGTTGGTTGAGTTAAGTTAATTTTTAGGCTAAGCTTAGGGTCATGAACCAAGAATTTTACTTTAGTGTGTGAGATGTGTGCACAAATGATGTGAAATGTGTAAGCCCCAATGATTTCACGGTCGAGACGCAAATGCAGAAAAATGAATAACAGTAACTGACAGTAAATATTTTTCAAAACAACTAATTCTTCTCGAAAATAAAATGTACATAAGTAAATGAGCGCATAAGGAACTTAACAGGTTGTAGGAAACGAATAGGGGGTATTGACTACCAAGCTCGATTAAGGGGTCTCACATACAAGGAAAAGTAAGACCACAAAAAAAACTAGGGGGTTGTAAGTAATTAGATCTAGAAGGAAACAATCGTGGAAGGGGTAGAACACAGACAAGGGGTTTGGAGAAGGGTCTCAAACACTAAAAAGACTAAAAAAATTGTAGGTCACACCTGTTGGCAGAACAAGTGCGAACGGGATTGCACATAACTATAAATAGTTGCGGTTGGGACAGAAAAATCAGCAAAAAGACTCAGGTCGCACAAAACAGGGGTTTCTATGCGAAACTGTCAAACAAAAAAGGGTCACAATAGCGACTGAGATCGCTTCGGAAGCCTGCATAAGTGAGATCTAGATTTTTGGTCCAGTTCGCACTTATCGGCAAAAAATGTGCGACCTAGGTCGCGCTTATCAGGAAAATAGGTGGAAACTGGGTTGCAGATTCTGTCGGATACGTGCGATCTGATTTTTACTAAGGGTTTTTTGAGAAAAAACTATTGGCGTGGGCTGGGGGAGCAGGACTAGGACAAGACTTGTTTGGATATGTCGCAAGGGGGTCAGATCTATGACGGCTAAAGGTACCCAAGTGGAACAAACCAATAGAAACACCTACAAGAACAAATATCCAAGGGGATCATGACAATGGAGTCACCAAAACTGTAGTGGGGATTTTTCCCCTACTACGTGCAAAAGCACCTACCCTAGATCAGTCGAATCAAAGGATAGAGTTCATGGTGCGAGGGATTTCCCAACCTTGAATTCAATAATAAGTAGTAATAACAACAATAATGTTCTTATGATTTTTTATATATTTTTTCTAACTAATGAAAAACAAGACAAGCATACCTTTGAATAACATGGGCCGCTACAACTGTTTGAGGAAATGGTCCACCGAATCCACGGTCTGGTTCTCCAGTCGTCTCCACTAATTGTTGTAAAAATGGGGGAATGGATCCAAGAGGGTATGGAGGAAGCTCAACATACACTGTGGAAAATGATATGGAAAATGTATGGAAAAATTGAGGGTTTAAGGAATGCAAAAGTTGGCGAAAAGTATTTTTGGGGAGACCTTCACAATGTATTTAAAGGATGATCCAAGGTTTTTTTACCCATGGTATTTGTCCACAGTTTTTGACACATTCTCATTTAATGGTTTTTTGGTCCTCTTTGGAGAGAGTGGGGTTATGTCTCAATAAATGCTCAAGTTCCCTCTATTTATGGGGGAAGGAATATTAATGTTTTGGACCATTTTTGGTGGAATTTTAATTGTGAAGGTCAAAATGGAGGAAATAATGGTAGGATAATGATGTATAATTATGGTTTGGACCATATAGAGATAATTTTTTGGTGTTAACATTAGGTGCAATCGACCTATATAATTCACATTTTCTCACGTTCGACATGGACTAGTGAGAGCCCCATATGCCTTCATTCATTTCTTTCTAAATTCCTGTGATGATCCAGAACTTAGTCATCCATCAATGCATTGTCTATGAGGGCGCATCCACATGTGTTATGTCAACCCTTGTTTTATAGAAGCTTGGGTTCCCTAATTTAGAACCATCCATAATAGAATTACACACTTATTATGGTTTTGATTCTCTACCCCAAGGGATTCTCCCGAATGTTCCTATTGAGTTAGCTGAAAAAAATATCTTGTTTGACATAGAGGTTATTTATGCTTAACTCCATTACAACCTTCTCCTTGGACATAGCTACATGTACACTATGAAAGAAGTCATTTTGACGGTCTTTCAGCTCATGATGTTCTCTCATGAAGGGAAGCCTCGTCAAAATTGACCATTTAACTTATTATGACCCCAAGGGGACATCCACTCTGGAAAACATCCTCCCCGTGGTTGGCCAAAATATCAACAATTCTTCCATCCCATTGCTTTCTTCCACAGGGTCAGGTATTTTTTGTGATCCTCCCATGACTGCCATTTTTCACCCTTTCCCCCACCCCCTCAGCTGCAGAGATCTTATTTTTATGCACCATTTCCTTTGTGTTGGCCAAGATGTTGTCATTCTGTCAAACTTTGCAGCACAGATTTTCCGCATCGGTGGTGGAGTGCATTTCACTTCGGGTAGTGGCTTCAAAGTGCTACAAAGCACATCGGAGATCGGAAGAGATTTACATCGGAAGCCAAATGGATTTACCAGCCACAATGGCGGAAAGAAAACACACCAAAGTCAGGCTAAAATCCAGAAGGAAAAATCTCAATTGGAAGTCGACAGACTTTACACTTCGGAGGCTTAACCACCTTGGGAGCCACAACGGCGGAAGCCGGAAGGATAACTCTCAATCGGAAGTCGGCAGACTTTACACTTCGGAGGCTTAACCACTTTCGGAGCCGCAACGGCGGAAGCCAGAAGGATAAATCTGCATAGACAGTCGGAACGCTTTGGACTTCGGAACAATAAAGCTTTCCGCAGCCACAACGGCGCAAGCCCATGACTTACGGGACCGATGAAAATGACAAAGCGGGAGCCAGGGATCGGAAGACTTAGCAGTTATCCATCCGCAACGGCGGAGGAACAAAGGATAAACTCTCCCGAAGTAAACCTAAAAATCAGTGGATTGAAACCAACGTATCAGGAGAAATAACGAAGGTAAATCTGAACATTCTTCCGCAACAGGGGGGCTGTAAGCAAAACTTCTTCCAACTTGAAAACCGTAGAAGGAGATGAACATCGCAGATGGCTTAAAGAGCAGAGGAAGTATCGAGCCCAGGACTCTTTGAACTAGAAGCAGTGAAACATGAAGAGTCTAGCACAGTATTGGTTCGATGAGGAGCCAATGGGATCAGAGATTTAGAAAGTCAGGAAAGCTGGGTATTCGAAGAGTTTTTTTTCAGTTAGAAATCTTGAGAATCTATGGTATTCGTGGAATATGAATCGTTTTGTATAGATCAGCTAGAAAATGAAGAGTCTGTAACCATTTTTGTAATGAACGGAGAGAATGGGAATCGACTGGAATATATATATATATATATTGTAGCAAGCAGAAAAGAGACAGTGGAGTGCACTGTTCAATAAGGGAATTTCAAATATAAGAGATTGAGCACATTGCAGAATGGGATTGAAGAGCTGAATACGATGATAGTTGCAGAGTATGAATAGTCTAGATGAGAAAGAAAATCAGAATGATACAGTGACAGTCTCGGTGAGTTCTATATGTGCTTAGTCTTGATGATAAACAAAGAAAAATGTATAGAGATAGAGTTATAACTTATGTTGTGAATATCTGCAATACTGTCTAATTCAGAATCATAATGTAAATGCTGATTTATAAATCCTAGTCATAGATCGTGAGGGGTTGTAAGGATTTGATTCATTCTGTAATTCACCTGTTCTCTGGGGTGTTGTAGCATCCCTCTGGTTGTTTCCAGAAAATAGAAACAAGTTGGTGCTTGTATATTTGGAAGTTGGAGCTTCCAGAGGTAGCAGCCTCATCTGGGTTGAATCTCGGGCAAAATAAAAGAATGTAAAGAGGAGTTGGAGCTTACCTTTCATTCTTAAGAAGAAGAGTTTTTTTTTTTGTTTCCTCGTGAAAACATTATGTCTTGTGTTCATTGATGTGATTGAGTGTTGAATGTAATTTAAATTTGCTGCTATATGTTGAATGGTTTAAACATATGTTCATAATAA
>LPNX010614834.1:120156-257999 GCA_001517045.1 Pseudotsuga menziesii
TAACTTCTGTTGTGAATATCTGCAATACTGTCTAATTCAGAATCATAATGTAAATGCTGATTTATAAAGCCTATTCATAGACAGTGAGGGGTTGTAAGGATTTGATTCATTCTGTAATTCACCTGTTCTCTGGGGTGTTGTAGCATCCCTCTGGTTGTTGCCAGAAAATAGAAACAAGTTGGTGCTTGTATAATTGGAAGTTGGAGCTTCCAGAGGTAGCAACCTCGTCTGGGTTGAAGCTCAGGCAAAATAAAAGAATGTAAAGAGGAGTTGGAGTTTACCTTTCATTCTTAAGAAGAAGAGTTTTTTTCTGTTTCCTCGTGAAAACATTATGTCTTGTGTTCGTTGATGTGATTGAGTGTTGAATGTAATTTAAATTTGCTACTATATGTTGAATGGTTTAAACATATGTTCATAATAAATCTGAATCATCATTTAAAAAGATGCACTTTGGTATGTAACTGATTCACCCCCCCCCCTCTCAGTTACTTTAATCCGTCCAAAACTTTGGTACACCTATGGCTCAACCTATTCCCCACTCGCAACCTCGACCCAACCGAAAAATCAATTGCAACCAGAATCTGTACCCAATATGGTGGGTTCTACACCTATATATATAATCATGTTCTTATATCCCCCATTAGGAATTGTGAGAATGCTAGTAATGGAAACTCTTAACCTTCTAGGATTAAATTTAGGCATTCTTTTTTGGTACCCACCTAACCCACCTATTGTTGTAAAGGAAAGTGTCCTATGGCTAGGGTTTAAGAGGCCATCAACGTACTGGGGTTGAAAGAGAGATGCACAATGTTCAGCAAGCATATATAAGCAAGATTCAGAGATAAGAAAGGTCCACACCTGATAAACTGAAGGCTGGTCCAAGCTTTCTCTTCAATCCTCTTCTTGCTCCTCTTGCTCCAAGAGACCTGCAAAACAAGTTATACCTTCCTCAAACCATTATGACCACATATAAAGAAATGATAATCAAATACATCTGAAACAATGATCTGAATAACATTATAATATGATCATAAACAGAGATTCAATCACACATTAAACAATAATTTGGGAAGAAGAAGGACATCACATCTTTATTAATCTTGAAAACAAGTACAAGTATACCTTCTCTTCAAGTTTGGCACCTCATGAAACCTTGATCTGGTTCTGCTGCTTCTCTTCTCCAAAGAACTCAGCCTCCAAGCTCTACAACACAAGGGGAAGACCTCCAGGGCAAAGGTGTGGGCAAAAAGAGTCCCGATTCCTCCAGCATAACAGTGCATAAATTCAAAAGTCCCCTCTCATGGCATTTCCTACCTCTATTTATATGGGTGAAATAAGGTAGTTTCACAAGTTAAAGAGGTTACAGCAGTTAAAGAAATTAAGTTAAATGACTTAACTAACTTCAAATTAACGCGTGTTTTTGTGTTTAAATGCTAAGAGACACATTCGCGGGTATGTAGTAGAGCAACCCGCGAATGATTCGCAACTATGTATAAGGGCAACCCGCGAATACATAGATTCGCGACTTGCTACAAAGGAGACCCACGAATGACTCGCGAGTTGTATAGAAGGATAGTCGTGAATACATCCTAACATGTCAAAAATGGCAAAGTAATTAGCTAGATAGAGGTAGAATGTATTTCATAATAAGCCAAGCTATAGTGTTCTGGGCAAACCTCAATCCATAGATGTCCTTTTGTGTGCCAACATGAGGAAAGTCGGCACTCGGACGGAGAGGTGCCAATCTGGTGTATAACACCTATGACTCCATAGGTTTTTTTACAACCAATGTAACTGGTTGAATCTACTAACCATCCAGCTCCTATTTTTTCCACCATAACACCATTTCTTCCCTATCCTCCCTTGCTTAAGAAGGTTGGGGGAAAGAACATGAAGGAAACCATTCTAGAAACAACGAAAAAATTCATGAACCCACCCCCCATAGCCATGGTGCAAGCACCTCCACCTTACACCTTGTGCGATGTTTTGGGTCACACTACCTATAATAATATGGAGTTTACCATCTTGCACACTCATATATAGATGTTAGATGATGATCCCAACAAGAACATTGCAGTATTCCAATGGCCTGACACTCCCCAATTGCACAAAATGCCTCTGCACACAAACCATCCCTATGCGGTTTGTGGCCTCTACGAATATTACTCCCACCATTGTCTAGATCTCCCTAAATATCGATCTGTTTTGGTTGACTTTCACAAACACTCCTTGGAGTCTCAAGTCACAATCATCAGAGAAGTTCACCCACTAGTGACCTATTCAAGTGGTATGAACATCATTTGTCTCATCTCATCTTCGGATGAGCCTTCCTCATGAACCCATACCACTATGGTTGTGTGGATAGACATGAGTCCATATGACCTATCTATTCGACTCTCCAAAGATGATGGGGAAATCCCATGCCCATAACATGGGGGTAATCCACTAAACATTCCTCCTCATCATTGTCCTCCTTGTCATCAACCTAGATAATTTTAGGGGCTATATATAGCCCATGGGATATATTGAATGGGGTTACAAAAATTTAGTGGGTTATTTTCTTATATGGAAAGGGTTTTTTCAGCTAAAATATATTCGCCCAATAAAAGAAATAAATTCAAAATGAGTAGCTTGTTAGGATTATTATTAATTCTCTCTTTGAACACATTAGTCTATTTGTTGATTTCCCTATCTTAGGAGGTATTCATCACTTCACCAGTGCATGGGGGACACATCTACTAGACATCTACCACTTACTAGGCCTGTCTGCTTGCATTTTGGTGCTCCAAGGATCAATCCCTATATTTTAGGAACCCACTCAGAGTGTCACCGGTAGTGTCCAACATATGACTCCAGTAGGTATTTAGTCATGTCCAGTTGTGCTCCCATACCCATCGGTTAGATCACTTCTAGTGTCACTAGTGCTAGTTTGCATGATTCAAGAGAATATAGATGTGTTTGTTCACCTACCCCCTTAAGTTAACTGGATGTGAGCATTTGTTCACCTACCCTCTTCAATTAGCAGGTTATTAACTGTTTTAGTGATATTGAGTTGTATTATTTATCTCTAATGGTGATTTTCCCACACCGAGTTAGCTCCTAAGTCAGTCTAGGTTGGTAGATTCAACTTCCTCTTCAGGTATTCGAATTATTCCTTGATGATTGTATTATATATTCACCCATAATGTGAATAGTATTGTAATGGAATATTTCTCATGTTGTTCTTCAAATTGTGTAATAGCAATTATTCTTCTCTATATTTTTCTTGTACAATCTATGTGAAGACTGTTTCTGTCCCAAGATCTTCTTGTTAGAATATAATATGGTATCAGAGCCTGGTCAAACTATAACAAAAAAATTCTTTCTAGTTTTGTGTAGGTATTCTAGAAGAGTACATTCAAACCTCCATTGTTGAATAAAAAATCTTCTTCCATCCCACTTAGTTATTCTCTAGTGATTCTTCTATCCTAAATTTTGTGCAAAGTTTTCTAGCGACTACTTAAGGAGATGAACATAAATTTGATTCCTCTCTCTCCACTCATGCTACTGGTGTGTAGAGTGTTAGAACTGGAAAATTACCAAAGGTTGTAAAGGCTATTCCCATGTAACAACAAAAACCACTTTTAAAGAGTAAAATGGTTTTTTTTCTCTTCCAAGAGGGATCTCTCACAAAATATTAACAAGGCCATATATGTATAAGCAAAACTGTTTGTAATTGGTAAGATTGGTTGAAATTGAACACATGAACATTGGGCTATGAAGTCAAAATGTGAATATAGATAAACAAAGATTTTGCATGGAAGTTTTAAATAGAGGAAAGATAGCTACTCAGTCACAGTACAAATTTGATTATCTGGTGAAAAAAGAAGAACATGAATAGACCATTAACACGGAGCATTGTAAAAATGAATTCTGTATCAACTTTAGAAGAAAGGTTTGGTGGACATCTGAAAAGAACAGCTAGAGCATAGTAAATATGAATTCTAAACTGGTATACTCTCATTTCAGACATGAAGGAATACATGATGGAAAGATAAAAGTGGAAAAGCATTCACATAAGAAGGGAAAGTACAGACTGCAACATGAAATAACACATGAATCTCTAAAAAATACCAACTTTCGGCTCTGCAATTTAAAGAAATATTTGAATACACAAGTTTTCCAAAATCTCATGGGTTCCAACCCTCGCTTCATGAAATGTATGAATACTTATACAATTGCTCCTCGAGCTAAACAATAAACCTAATTATCTAACAGTTTCAACTGTTTATTACATGTGTCAAAACATTTATCTACTAAAAAATAGTTCTGAGATAACAAAACTTCTTAACTAATGATTTTAAAAATAACACTCTATCATAAATCTATCTTTCATCGAAACTCCTTTGCGTTTTCTTCCTTGATGTCTTCATGGATGTACCTTGTATTTAGTTGATCCATATTGATGAATTGTTCTCCATTATTCATGCTTAGGAAAATCTGCAACAACCATGTCATGTGCCAGAACTCTGAGTTCCATGTTATTTGTATATGAAAAGTTGGGCACCTTGGCACACAAGACTTTAAAATCAAATAATAATTCGAACTCTTCAGACAATTTATCAAACACAACTCTTCTAGACAGATCCTACTACATATCTTCAAATTTACTATGTTCCAACCTGATATTTACCAATCTATCCAGATATTCCTTTTGAGACAATAATGGTCCTTTTTCCTCCCAAAAGAAAGGAATTCCCCTACTTACCAATGGAGTAAATAAATTAATCACTTCTTCGATTTTATGACTTATAATATCGACTTTATACTGTACAGTATCCAACATTCTGTATTTTCCAATTACTTTTCTAGCCCAAGAGATAATAACAGCTTTGTCTCGGATATCAAACCTTCTGACTTGATCTTTTGAAAAGGTACTTAAAAAGTTTATAGCATTTTGAGTTACTTCCATTGGCTTCTTATTTAATTATTTTTTTACTATCAAAATTTTCTGTTTGGATGCTTTCAAAGCATCCTCCTGATCTGCAATATAATATAAATATGGTCTAAACTTATTAACTTATGAAATAATCTTATCACAAATCATATGTATGGCCCCTTGCAAGGTCATTTGGCCAACCACCTGCTTTGTTAACTTGGTATTCTGGTTCATTAGTGCTTGATATTTTTCCTCTACTTCCTTCTTCTCTTGTTCTTTTTTTGAAATTATCTCTTCTATATTTTGGTTCTGTTGCTTCAACTCTGTGAGCTCTACATCTTTTAGGTTTACCTGAGACATTTCTTTAGAAAGAGAGGCCACATCTGTTTCTACAGAAGGAACAGTAGATTTATTTTTAACTTCTTCACATTTTTCCTGCAATTCTTTTTCTTTTGCTGCCAGCTTAGCTTTTAAGTCCTTCTCACGTTCTATCAGAATCTTAGCATCTTTTTCCCAATGTTTTTATTTTTCCTCAAGCTTTAACAGCTTGCCTTTACAATCTATCAATTCAGTGTTTAATGCCTCTTTTTCCTTCTCAAGATCTATCAATTCAGAGGTCTGAATAAGCTGAGTGGAAGGAATTTTCAATTTCCTTTTTAGCACCTAAAATTCTTTCTCTTTTTCATTAAATAACTTTTGAGCCATTGTTCCTTTGTCTAACTTCCCATCAACCTTCAATAAATCCTCCTGCAACTTTCTAATTTTGATTCGAATGGCCTTGTTCTCAAACTTTTCTTTCTGTAGGAGGTCCTGAGCTTTCTTTTTATTGGACTCCAATTTTGACACCCGTAATGTAGATTTAAGCAACCTTGTATATAGGATATCACATGTTTCTCTATGAAAATGTATCATATCTGTGGTAGGGATATTCTCTAAGTTCACATTCACCTCTGACACCTTGTTACCAACAGTCATGGCCAAACTTAGGGTATTTTTGGCATGATCACTTACAGTCTTTAAAGTTACATCTGGCTTTGGCAATTGTCTCACTTCTTCATATAATTTTATTGTTTCATCAATGGTTTTATCAGCTCTTTCCATGTAGGTATTCAAGCACTCCTCTTTTGATGTATACTTATTTGGGATTACTCCATCAAATACATATTCCTGAAGCTCAATACCAGTTATTTTGGGTTTTTCTGGCTTCTTTTTACCTTTCACACTGCTCTTCTTCACCTGTACCAGTTGTACCTCTTGTTCAATTTTCTACTTCTTCGGTGTACTAGCAGTGTCTGCTTCTTCAGTATCCATGAAATATGGATGTTCTTGCTTTTTTGAATTTCTTGAAAAACTTATTAGTGATGAAATATTACCAGTAACAACAACTATGTTAGAAAGATCCATTAGGGGGGAATTATTTCCAGGTATGGATGAAACAGAGTCTTGTTCCACACTGATATTACCTGGGGTTTTTTTAGGATCATCCTCCCAATTAGCTGCCTCTCTGAGTCCAGCTACTTCAGTATGTTTAAAAGGCTTATTTTTGTTTGCTTGTCTTCTTTTAGAGATTACCTGGTGTGGATCATAGTTGATAGCAACTCCCAAATAAAACCCCATGCTTCTAAGCATATTATTAATTATTGGTAGAGAAACTCTACTTTTGACAACATATGGCCCCTCCTCCTAGGGAAATTTAATATCTAGACTCTTCCTGAAGTTTAATATGTGTTCTTCCTCAACTGTAAGCTTTTGTCTAAAAAATTCCAAAGAAAATATTCTAGTTGTCAGAAAGGCTGGAAGAATATATGGCTGGTGCACAAATCCCTATAACCTTATAATTGTTTCAGACTTTGTAATGAACCAATATCCTATCCTTTTACTAGGGGAAAGCTGCAATGTTTCCTTCATTTCCGGAAATCTTTCCTGAAAGAAAATGTTGTATATCTTTACCATCAAAAAATTCATGAACTTGCAATAATTTTGGGTCATTTCATCAATGAGTACCAACTCAGGAGACTGTAGGTTATCTTCATTATGTAATAAGAACATCCACAACAAAAAAGACTAGAATCTGAAAACTCTGGTATCGTGGAATTTGACTAATTGAGAACGAATGTTCTCAGCTAAGAACTCATAAAACTTAAGGCAACAAGACTAGAAAGACTGACCTAGAAGTTCAGAATCAACTGGGAAAGTACTTAAGACAAATAACAGACTCAACAGTGACTCTATAACATAACCATTAGTGTCTAACCCCAAAAATTGACTAGCTAAAGTTATACATGACTCGGTTTCTTTTTTAAACAAAACTAGGTCAATGAGGTAAGATGAACCTATAACCTCACTATCAGGATTTAAACATGACTTCAAAAATGTTTCCTTACTCTCGACTGCAGACTTTTGGAAGAATTGAATGATGTTTTATTCTTTGTACTCCTAGGATAAATTAACAAAATCATCTGGGACAGATAGGGTCTTGCGGATAACAGAGGCATGAATAGGGAAAAGGATCCTAGAATTAGTTTTATCCATGACAACTTCTTGAGCTGCAAAATAATTATTTGCATACCACTCGACAAATTCACGACAATTGGGGGTCTGGTCAACAGAGAAAAAATAAAAGAAAGACCTGAAAACACCATGGGTGTCACTACCCTGGTCCTTAAGAATTTTCAGTTTATTTTTAGTCATTTCAATTGTTTCATTCAGAAAAATGGTATCATAAACTTCATCATTTTTGTCTTCGAAACTTTCCTCACCCTTCTGACAGGAAACCCCTAATTATTCACTATCCACCACTTCTATCTCATCCATTTTATCCATTTTTAGAAGTACTTGGAAAGTTTCAGGATGCCTACCTTGTTAATTAACATAGTGTTCTGACTCGTCCATGTTGGCACTTTGCACATAGTCAAGGCTATCGTCAACTCCAATGCTCAGGAAAAAACAAACCTTTGAACTTTACGTAGGTGCTTTTTATAATTTTTTATGCTTCATAAGGATTGTGCACCTCCCGTAATCTACACTATATATATGTTCTTCTTTGAAATCTGAGTCATTCATGTACAAGATCTCAATACCGAGACCCAACATATATCACCCTGCACAACTTGCTTCAACGGAATCAACATCAACCATTTATCTGCAATTTATCTTCATCAGAACCATCAAACTGTGAGAGCTTTAACATTCTGCTAATCGTTTTGAATCTGATCAATCGAGCAACTTTTGTTTGTGGAATGCACCTTATCTTTCAATCAAAACCTGACCATTATTACAACTGTCGATCAAGGTGGCCCCTACCACTTTCCACGGATTTTAATTTGGAATTTATCTGTGGTAGTTTAATCTACGGAATTGTTTCCGACCGTAGATCTATCTCCACTCATATCTCTTCCATCCAATCTTTCCACCAATTAACCCATTCTACAAATTGAAAAACTTCTTTTGTCCGAGTATGTCCAATCTGCGAAATTATCCAGCTTCGTTGATCTTATCTTGCATCAAACTCAGCCCTTCAAAGTTGCATTTCTTTAACGGATTCCGCAAATCCGAAAACTTCGTTTTTTCGTCGCATCTCCAAACTGCGGAAATCCTTTCCACCCTTGATCTTTAGCCTCTTTAATCTGAGCCATCGATATTTAACTCCATTTACCTCCATTCCATTGATGAGAATATTTCAATTTCTCTCCCATGTTCACACAGCGGAACGATCCACCATCGTAGATCAAATCCCTTTATTCATCTGACGGCCCATAATGAAAGAACCTGCTAACCAATTAATCTAAAGGGTGCCTCCATAAAATTTTCAAATATAATAATTTTCGAACGCTTCAATTTAAATAACCCGCAATTTCAAATATAGCGCTAACAGCTGGCTCCACTAGGGATGCTATCCTCCCTGCGAAGTAGCAAAGAACCAATAGACTAGTTTCCAAATCCATTGTCAATTTAAATCTTTTATTTTATATTTTTTCCCTTCTGAAAGAAATATAAAAACTAAAAATGGCTACCCTTTCCAATCTTAGGGCCTTCTCCGTGGGCTTCAAATCTTCTAGCTCATCATCTGTACTGATTGAAAGTAAAGAAATATTTACACTATAATACATGAAATTTCCTCCCCCTTATTCCAAATAATGTTTTAGAAATCTCCCATTAACTGGACCTCCTTCATACTGATACCCATCCTGATACTGTAGAATAAAAGCATTATCCTGTGTGCTACAATAATGTATGGACCTACCCACAAATGATCAAATTTACCATGCTTTCCTTTGTCTTCATGTGGAGCATCCCATTTTAACACCTAATCATTAATCTGGAAAGTGTCCTCTTTTACCTTTCTGTCAAAGGTATTCTTCATTTTCTCCTGATGTATCTGTACCTTATCATATGTTTTATCCCTTAGTTCACTTAGCTCAATAATCTGGTTTATTCTCCTTTGCATATGATTAGGTTCATCCTGCTGCTCTTGCAACAACTTCATAACTGGTACTCCTAGAGATGTTGGAAAAACCACTTCAGCTCCATACACCAATTGGAATGGTGAAATTCCAATAGCCCTCTTGTGTTGATTCTGTCATCCCACAAACCATATTTTAGCTTTGTATGCCATGCTCTTTTATTATCTTCCAACAACTTCTTAATTATCCTCACCAAGATTTTGTTAGAGGATTCTTCCAGTCCATTACCCTGTGGATAATATGTAGTAGAATGATTCAAACTTATATGATACTTATGACAGAAATTGATCGTCTTCCTGGACTTAAAAGCAACAGCATTATCTGTTACAATCCTCTTGTGACAGCCAAATCTTGCCAAAATATTATTCTCCAGGAAATCTATTATCACTGCATTTGTAGCTCTTCTAGTAGGTATTGCTTCAATCCACTTTGTAAAATAATCAATTGATGTTAGGATCCACTTATGTTGTCTTGAGGAGTTTGGATTTATTTCACCAATGAAATCCAACCCCCATTGTTGAAAAGGTGCTTCTACTGATATGGGATTAAGAGGGAGTGGAACCACTTTCCTCTTTCCATCAAAAATATGGCATTGGTGACATTTGGTGGTTTCTTTATACACATCTGAAAATAATGAAGGCCAATAAAATCCTGATCTTAAAATTTTATTTGCATTTACCTTCCACTAATAATGTCCCCCACAATCTCCTTCATGGAAATATTTTGTTATTTGTTGAGCTTCATTCTCTAGAAGACAATTCAGTAACACTCCACCAGGATCCTTCCAATAAATATATTGATTTCAAATACATAATTTTGCAACCTTCAGCTTCACATACCTTGCTGTAGTTTTACTCAACCCTGCAAGAGGTTGTAAATTTTGCAACATATAAACAAGATCAGCATACCATGGAGAAATAGAAAAATCAGGCATCACCTACACTTCTATGTCCAATCGATTTAATTGTCCTGACATAAAATTTAGCTGTAGAGAATCACAATTAGAGTATGTCATCATTTTAGCCAATCCATGTCCCTTAATCAACTTTGTGGGCCTAATTTCAATGCCATAATCCAAAATCACTGCAATCCATTTTGCTCTTCTCCCCTCCAGATCTGGCTGTGTAAGTATGCCTTTTAGCACACTGCTAGGAACATATGCGACTACATGTGAATGGAGAATGCAAATTTTGAAATATTTTAAGGCCTTAATCAAAGCATATGCTTGTTTTCCATGATATCATATTTTAACTCTCCATCTTTTAACATCTTACCAAAAAATGCTATAGGTTGTTCTTCACCTTGATCATTCTTTTGTAACAAAATAGTTGCAACAGTATGCCCTGAAACATATGAGAATACTAAAAAATATTTGTCAAAGTCTGGACATACCAGCACAGGAGCTTCTAAAATAGCTTTCTTTATATCCTGGAAATACTTCTTAGCCTCCACTGGCCATTTTATTTCATGATCCCTTTTCAACATATTAGTAATGTTCATTAATATTTCAGCAAAGCTAGGAATGAATATCCTCAAGAAATTTACCTACCCAATGAATGATTGTATTTCTTTCTTACTTCTTGGTTCTTCCACCTTCAAAATTGCACTCACCCTATCTAGATCAATCCTTATGCCTTCTTTGGAAATAATATGGCCCAAAAGTTTTCCTTCTTCCAAAGCAAAATTTGACTCCCTTGGACTTAATGAAATGCCATATTTTCTACATTTAAGGAATACCTTTTACAAATGTTTGATATGTTCCCTGTCAAATCTAGAATATATAGTAATATCATCCATGTAAATTACCACAAACCTGTCTCTTTCATCTGCAAAAGCGATGTCCATATCACGCTGGAAAGTGCCTCTTGCATTCATTAATCCAAAAGGAATATTTCCATACATTAATGTACCCAATGGTGTAGTGAAAGCAATTTTCTCCTGATATTCAGGCAGCACCTTTATTTGATTGTAACATGAAAACTCATCCATGGTAGAAATTCTCCCTGAACCCACCACTTTCTGCAAAATATGGTCCATCTTTGGTAAAGGGTAATTGTCCTTCAAAGAGACTTTATTCAAATTTTTGAAGTCCACACACAGTCCTATTTCACCATTCTTCTTTCTAACAGGAACCAAACTAGCAACCCATTTTGAGAATCTCAGGGTTACAATTATTTTTGTATCAAATAATTTTTTGATCTCATTTTCAATAATAGGTAATAGCATTGGATTAATCCTTCTGAGTTTCTTCCTAAATGGTTTTTCTCCGGGATTAATTGGAATAGTATGTTTTATAATGGAAGTGTCATATTCTTTGAGGTCATCATAACTCCATGCAAATACATTAGTGTATTTTTTCATCAAGTTCACATACTCATCTTTTTCTTTAGCAGGCAATTTCTTAGACAACTTTATAATTCTAGGATTCTATTCAATACCAATATTTTTATTTTCAACAACGTTTTCAACAGGTTTGACTTTAGGATCTCTGACAACATCATTTTGGTAAAAGAGATTCTCTAAGGGAATTAAACCTTTGGGAATATGATTACTCTTCAATTGAACTATATCTTTTCCTCCTAGTGAGCCTTTCAACTTCTCTATTTCAACAATTCCTTCTTCATCTTCATCAACATCTTGAAAAATTTTAGGATCAACACTTTATTTTTCTATTTGGGTATTTGCAAACCCACCAGACAATTCCAGAAACCTTTTGATTTGCATATCATCTTCAAAACCCTATCAATACTTGGTATTTTCTGGTATCGAAGGTCTATTTACAATGTCTACCTTGTATTTTCTTTTACCTGCAGGAGTCTTAAATTTTTCAGCAGTGATTGCCAAAGAATCTGCCACTGTATTATCATATCTAGGAATTACTTTGACACTGTGTTCTGTGAAATAATTTCCAAACATATCTTCATTCCTGTAATATCTCATCCTAGGATTCTTAGTTTGATAACTATCATTGACCTGATTCATCACAAGTTCTAAATCTCCAAAAACTTGGACTCGTTTAGCTCCCAAATCCTTTAGTGCATGCAAACCTAGCAACAAAGCTTCATATTTTGCTACATTTTTAGTACATTCAAAGGTCAACTTGTAAGAAAAAACTTTAAAATATCTAATAGGGGAAATTATATATACACCTGCACCAACACCCACTTTAGCCACTGACCCATCAAAATACATAGTCCACAACCCTTCTTCATTTTTCTTTCTTTCCAATGCTTCATGTTCATTCATCACCTTTTTATCCTTTTTACATTTACTTGGCACAACAACTTTTGAATTACAAGGAGAAACTTCATTGACGAAAATAGATGACCCTAATTTTGTATCAACAACATAAATATGATGAACTCCTGGCTAATTTTTACTGCTAACAACATATGGTGATCTTTTTTCACTGTACAATCTCTTGTTTTCATTAACATGAATTGTAGCATAATACATATCCATTTGCAAAATTCCTTTTAAATTTGAAGTCCAAGAACTTGAAAATAAAACACCAAATTTGGGAAGGATATCAGCCAACAACATCCATGACCACAATTTTAAATGGTAATTTAGCCAAGGATACTACCATGTATTTTATCAAACCCAAACATTTCACCCTTTTAGAATCAAAAGAATACAAATCTTTATAAGGCCTTGTAATCTCTAATCCCAAACTTTCTACCACTCCTTTAGGCAACAAATTATGTGAAGCACCTGAATCTAACATAGCATTATGCAACACCATGTCATGCACATTTAATCTCATATAAAAAGGTGGTACTTCCTCATCATCCATATTATCAATATTAGACCCCAAAACAATGGTAGGATTGTCATCTGTCACCTCCAAAATATCTGGTTGAGCCTCTCCCTTATTTCTGATCATTTTTGTTATTGTGTCCCTATACTCCTGATTTCTGAGCAGTTCATTAAAAGGAATTAAAATATTCAACTTAGAAAGTTCACTTTGTAGATTAAAAAGGGAAGAAATTTTATCTACGTCCATGGGTGTTGTTTGTTTTAACTCTTTTATTTTTTCAGTTCTATTTTCAATCTCTTTATGTACAACAGGTTCCTTTTTTTTGGTTTCTTTTTCCTGTATTCATCTTACTACTGGAAGAATTATTTGGATTTAAACTTCCTTAATTCATAATAACATCTCTACTTCTCAATTTGATCTTTTTTACATCATCTAGAGAATGCATATACCCCTTCTAATATTGTTCCAACTCCTCTTCAAAATATTTATTATCATCCTCCAGTGCAAACATATTGTGTTCCTCTTCAGTCAAATAGATTTCAAAATCTAAATCACCAAAATGATGAATACGGTTTTCAATGGACTCTGCACCATCATCATCAGGGACATAAATTTTAGGGAAAGGTGGTCTTATTTGCTGATCTTCTTGGTTTCTTGGATTCCTCATGTCTCTTTGTCTATTCTGTGGAAGTGGAGGAGGAATAGGCCTTCTAAAGTTAGGGTTTCTAATTTGGGGTTCATTCTATTCTCGATTCACTGGCCTAGTATCCATAGTCAGCCTATCCATTAACTTTTCCATTATTTTCAGCATCATTTCAAATTTGATATCATTAGACGAAGAAGCAGAAGAG
Organism: Pseudotsuga menziesii; assembly: GCA_001517045.1. Taxonomy (NCBI): domain Eukaryota; kingdom Viridiplantae; phylum Streptophyta; class Pinopsida; order Pinales; family Pinaceae; genus Pseudotsuga; species Pseudotsuga menziesii. The sequence continues at coordinate 134,149 of LPNX010614834.1, forward strand.
GTGGAGGGCATAATTTCTTCTCTACCTTTCCTCCTATCAACTTCTACTCTTGGTTTTATCGTTCCACATGCCATCATATTGGATTCTACTTCCAAGGCATCTGTAAACATAACAGGAAGGCTGGCTGATTTTCTTTCTCTCAACAATAATGAAAAGTCATTATCAAAGGATTCTGCATAATGCAGTTTAGCAGCACTAGCTGAAGGCTTAATATTAGCAGGTATTGAATTATAGACTCTCATGAACCTACTATAAAACTCATGGATTGACTCAAAACCTCCTTTTCAAAGATTATTGTACTGGGACAGGACCTGTAATGGACACTGCTTATCATCCCATCTATCCAAAAATGCAGTTTGGAAGGTTGCAAAGTCTTGAATAGACCCAGCAGGTAAATATTTATACCACTTTTTGGCTTCCCCAAACAAGCTCTGTGCAAATAGCCTCATCTTGACATCCTCATAATCAACCTCATCCAAATCTATAAAGTCATCAAATTTCCCAACATGGTATTTCGCACTAACATTCCCTTCCCCATCATACAATGAAATCCTCTGGGCATAATTTAAGGGAAGGTCATGTAAAACCGTAGGTAAGGCCAATGGAGAAAACCTAGCTGCAACCATTGGTCTAGGTGGATTTGGAGAAAGTGGTAAAGGTTGCAAAACTGGAGGATTCTAAATAGGTTGGGAAGTATGAACCTGGAATTTTTGGACAATAGAGTTAGTTTTTTCAGTTTTTACTGGAGTTTGAAGGTTCTGCCACAAAGAATCAAGAAGATATGATTCTAACCGACTAGGGTTAATCTCAACTTTCTTTAGGTCAGATTCAAATTTTGATTTTAACAGTAATATCTCAACACTAGTTTCCCATTCATATTCTTGTATACTATGAACATCTTGATAAGATGATGCACCAAACTAAGAACTGTTTATTTTTTCTTTATTTTTATTTCTAAGCAATCTCTTTGGATTCTCTACGCTTTGCAAAGTTTCACTGTTAGGGTTACCTCTCATATTCGCTCTCCTAAAAGCTAGGATGTCTTCTGTAATACTATTCAAAATGAATGTGAAGTCGCCAGGGAAAATGTACAACCTTCTTTAAAATGTGGAAACTTCTGCTTGCCCACAGAAATCTCTTTTTTGAAACTTTGCAATCCTTTTTGTTCTTCTCAGGGATGATATGCACTTTCGTCCCTGGCAACGGCGCCAATTTGTTAGCACTGGAAAATTACAAAAGGTTGTAAAGGCTATTACCAAGTAACAACAAAAACCACTTTTAAAGAGAAAACTGGATTTTTTCTCTTATGAGAGGGATCTCTCACAAAATATTAACAAGGCCATATATGTATAAGCAAAACTGTTTGTAATTGGTAAGATTGGTTGAAACTGAACACATGACCATTGGGCCATGGAGTCAAAATATGAATATAAATAAACAGATCTTTTGCATGGAAGTTTTAAACAGAGGCAATATAGATACTCAGTCACAATCAAAATTTGATTGTTTGGTGAAAAAAGAACATGAATAGACCATTAACACAGAGCATTGTAAAAATGAATTCTGTATCAACTTTAGAAGAAAGGTTTGGTGGACATCTGAAAAGAACAGCTAGACCATAGTAAATATGAATTCTAAACTGTTATACTCTCATTTCAGACATGAACGAATACATAATGGAAAGATAAAACTAGAAAAGCATTCACATAAGAAGGGAAAGTACAGACTGCAACATGAAATAACACATGAATCTCTGAAAATACCAACTTTCGGCTCTGTAATTTAAAGAAATATTTGAATACACAAGTTTTCCAAAATATCATGGGTTCCAACCCTCGCTTCATCAAATGTATGAATACTTATACAATTGCTCCTCAACTTGAAAAATAAACCTAATTATCTAACAGTTTCAACCATTTATTACATGTGTCAAAACATTTATCTACTACAAAATAGTTCTAAGATAACAAAACTTTTTAACTAATTATTTTAAAAATAACATTCTATCATAAATATATCTTTCACTGAAACTCCTTTGCGCTGTCTTCCTTGATGTCTTCATGGATGTAACTTGTATTTAGTTGATCCATATTGATGAACTGTTCTGAACTATTCAGGTTTAGGAAAATCTACATTCCAGAAAGAGTCTGGTGAATATCTTCAAATTTAATGTGATCTGACCTACAATTTACCAATCTATCTAGATATTCCTTTTGAGACAATAGTGGTCATTTTTCCTCCCATAAGAAAGGAATTCCCCTGCTTACCAGTGGAATAAATAAATTAATCACTTCTTTGATTTTATGACTTATAATATCAACTTTATCCTGTACAGTATCCAACATTATGTATTTTCCAATTACTTTTCTATCCCAAGAGATAATAACAACTCTAACTCGGATATCAAACCTTCTGACTTGATCTTCTAATAAGGTACTTAAAAAGTTGATAACATTCTGAGCTAATTCCATTGGATTCTTATTTAATTCTTGTTTTACTATCAAAATTTTATGTTTGGCTACTTTCAGAGCATCCTCCTAATCTACAATATAATCTAAATATGTCTAAACTTATTAGCTTATGAGATAATCTTATCCCAAATCATATGTCTGGCCCCTTGCAAGGCCATTTGGCCAATCACTTGCTTTGCTAACTTGGTATTCTGGTTCATTAGTTCTTGATATTTTTCCTGTACTTCCTTCTTCTCTTGTTCTTTTTTCGAAATTGTCTCTTCTATATTTTGGTTCTGTTGCTTCAACTCTGTGATCTCTACATATTTCAAAGTTTACCTGAGACATTGCTTTAGAAAGAGAGGTTGCATCTGTTTCTATAGAAGGAATAGTAGATTGATTTTTAACTTCTTCACATTTTTCCTGCAATTATTTTTCTTTTGCTGTTAGCTTAGCTTTTAAGTCCTTCTCACTTTCTATCAAAAGATTAGCATTTTTTCCCAATGTTTTTCATTTTCCTCAAGATTTAACAGCTTGGCTTTATAATATATTAATTCAGTGTTTAATTCTTCTTTTTCCTTCTCCAACTTTGGCAATTCAGAGGTCCGAATAAGCTAACTGGAAGGAATTTTCAATTTATTTTTTAGCACCTAAATTTCTTTCTCCTTTTCATCAAATAAATTTTGAGCCACTATTCCTTTGTCTGAATGCCCATCAACCTTCAATAAATCCTCATGCAACTTTTTAATTTTGATTCGAAGGGCCTTGTTCTCAACCTTTTCTTTCCGTAGGAGGTCATAAGCTTTCTTTCTATTGGAATCCAATTTTGACACCTGTAATGTAGATTTAAGCAATCTTGTATATAGGATATCACCTGTTTCTCTATGAAAATTTATCATATCTGTGGTAGGGATATTCTCTAAGTCCGCATTCAACTCTGACACCTTATTACCAACAGTCATGGCCAAACTTAAGGTATCTTTGGCATGATCCCTTACAGTCTTTAAAGTTACGTTTGGCTTTGGAAATTGTCTCACTTATTCATATAATTTTACTATTTCGTCAAAGGTTTTATCAACTCTTTCCTTGTAGGTATTCAACCACTCCTCTTTTGATGTATACATATTTGGGGTTACTCCATCAAATACATAATCCTAAAGCTCCAGACCAGTTATTTTGGGTTTTTCTTGCTTTTTTTTACCTTTCACAGTACTCTTCTTCACCTGTACTTGTTGTACCTCTTGTTCAGTTTTATGTTTCTTTGGTGTACTAGCATTGTCTGCTTCTTCAGTGTCCATGAAATATGGATTTTCTCTCTTCTTTGAATTTCCTGAAAAACTTATTAGTGATGAAATATTACCAGCAACAACAACTATGTTAGAAAGATCCATTGGGGGGAATTATTTCCAAGTACGGATGAAATGGAGTCTTGTTCCATACTGATATTACCTGGGGTTTTGTTAGGATAATCCTCCCAATTAGTTGCCTCTCTGAGTCCAGCTACTTCAGTATGTTCAAAAGGATTATTTTTGTTTGCTTGTCTTCTTTTAGAGATTACCTGGTGTGGATCATAGTTGATAGCAGCTCGCAAAGAAAACCCCATGCTTCTGAGCAAATTATTAATTATTGGTAGAGCAACTCTACTTTTGACAACATATGGCCCCTCCTCCCAAGGAAATTTAATATATAGACTCTTCCTGAAGTTTAAGATGTGTTATTCCTCAACTGTAAGCTTTTGTCTAAAAAATTCCAAAGAAAAGATTATAGTTGTCGGAAAGGCTAGAAGAATATATGGCTGGTGCAAAAATCGATGTAACCTTATAATTGTTTCAGACTCTAAAAGGAACCAATCTCCTATCCTTTTACTAGGGAAAAGCTGCAATGTTTCCTTCATTTCTGGAAATATCCTGGGCAATCTTTCTTGAAAGAAAATGTTGTATATCTCTGTCATCAAACAATTCATGAACTTGCAATAATTCTGGGTCATTTCATCAGTGAGTACCAACTTGTAACACCCCGGTTTTGACACCGTTTGCATAAATGCTGTAAATAATCATGGTGTGGATCTAGAAAAAAATCCCCACCATTGATTTAGTGTTTATGTTTCAGCAAATATGGTTGAGCCGATGGTATTTTATGCTAGCTAAACATTAAAAAACTGGACATCATGTTAAATTTGCAATTTTAATTAAAAACCCACAGCCAGCTATGTCAACGCAACTAAATGAGATGGGAGCATGATTTTTCCTAAGAATAAGGGAGTGGGGGATTGGAAGAGTGGGAAGAAATTCAAAATGGGCAGAGCACCATTTCTGGAAAAACGTTTTTAATTTTTCTTGAGCAAGAAAAAAAACCAAAAACTGCCACCTTTCCCTCATGCGGCAGTGTTTCACCTTCCCTCATGATTTTGGAATGGAACAACATTTTTGGAAACCCAATTGGGCATTCATGCAGCATCCAACAAGCAAAAACGATTATGTGTATGAACCTTTCATGAATTTACCTTGTCCAGCGATCTAGATCCTTCACGTTTTGGGTTTTCCCTATGTGGATTGTTTCTCTTCACATTTTCTCCTGTTTGATAGTCGTTTTCCTGAACACGATGGCCCATTATTTGATTTTGTGTCTTTGATTTTGAATAACCAGCAAACGTTTTCATTTTGGTAATTTGCAGTAAACGGTCTAAGACCGGCAATGTTCAAAAATTCCTAAATTTTTGTGTGTGTATGTAATCCTTGGCGTATGCTCTGTTTTAATAAATCCCAGGACTGAGATCACAGTGTGTGTATCCACGTTTGGAATCTGAATTGATTGAGGAAATGGAAATAGATTCTAAAGTTGCTTGATAAACCTAGTGTGTCGAAGAACCTCACAGACCAATATAGAAGGCTGGTTTTATTCTTTGTATGCCCTAAATAGCACTGGAAGGGAAGGCATGGTCTGAGGGACTGTGTAGCAGAGAAGGAAATTCTTCCTTGTGTTGAGTGTGTAATTGTTTCAAAATCAGGCTAGATCCAGTGTGGGTGTTCATAGCTCTGGGGTTGAGCTCACTGGCTTAGCAGTCAGTCTTTCCACCTCCTTCGCAACCTGATAAACCCAACTGGAAGGATGGCTTGGTTGGTAGCCTGATAAACCCATATGTTTTCTTGGATGTGTCTCATGTGAATCTGGCTAAGTGTAAACCACCACCTGTGTAAGTCTGATAAACCCAATTGTGTTGGATTGAATGAGTTTTAATGTATCCTTGGCTATGGGGAAAGTCTGCTAGTGTTCCTTATTCCATGGGGAAAATCATGCCCAGCTCGGAGGTGGCAGTGTTGCTAAGAGATCAAAGAGCACACGGGCCTATGGTTGGGTGGAACATTGCAGCGACATTGCTGGTTGCAGGACAAGCTTCTCCAAAGATAAGTATCCTTGTTTAATTAAGTTCTGCAACTGTATATGCTTATGAATTATTATGAAATTATCATGAACATGTTGAATGCATGAATGGGTTGAATGAATGATTTTCTTCCGTTTTAAATATCATGTACATTTTATTATGCATCTATGTATTTATATGCTTTAAGTTCAATGCATTTTTATATATGTATTATGTTCATGGGGGCTTAGATTGCCTGGGTTGATAGATGATGTCACGTCCTTTTCGTCGAGTAAGGGTTGGGGATGTGACAGTGTGGTATCAGAGCCACCGGTTGCATCTTTGGGCCTTAAGGGGCCATGAAGAAACTAGCCTCTGTGATCAACAGGAAGAAGAGGCAGACAAGAAATTTGATTTTGAAATTTTCTCTAAGTATGAATTTTTCTAAGTATTGGAGAAAATACTTCTTTGTGTGGCAGCTGAGAAACCTGAAGAGAGCTACAATGGAGGCTATGAATGTCTTTATTTACAGCAGGTGAGTTTCATTGATTAAGCTGCAGCGATGGCAGAAAAGAAAAGAATGAGTCGCTTTAGCGGCTGGGTCGCCTGGAAGGAGTCGACGAACATTGGGTGAGTTAAGGGGATAGGCATCAGGTGAGACGAGGTGACGAATTTTTTTTGGAAATTTATCTAAGTATGAAAATTCTTCCATGTTGGCTGAGAAGCATTGATTTACGGCGGGCGAAAGTCATACTTCAAGCCGCAATAGCGAGCGAAAGTTGGGCTTCAAGCCACAACGACAGGTGGAATCCAAAACCCGAGCCACAACAGCTGGTGGAATCCGAGACTCGAACCGCAATGGTGGGTGGAAACCAAGTTTTTCGCCGCAGAGGAAAAATACCAAAATTCATCTAAGTGTTCACTTTGCGGCGACAGACAAAAGAAGTTTCGAGCCGCAACAGCACCAGGCAAAAGAAGATCGAGGCCGCAATTGCGGGTCGAAGTTGGGGAAAGAGATGCCACAATGGAAGGAAGTAGAGGAAAGAGTCGCTACGGCGGAAGGAATATGGGAAAGGAGCCACTACGGCGGATGAAACTCGGAAATTATTCCGATGCTGCAGCGGAAGGAAAAAGAAGAATGAGCCGCTATGGCGACTGGGAACCAAAAATCGAGCCACTACACGACGAATGGAAAATGAAGAGGGAGCCAACAACAGCGGTGGCTAAAAGTTGGCGAGGGAACCGCTACGGCGGCAGAGAAAAGATGAAGTGGGAGCCGCTACGGCAGTGGGTAGGAAAATAGGAACGAGCCGCTATGACGGGTGAAATTCGAAAAATTTTCTAATGTAGCGGCTGAAAATTTTTCTGAAACAGAGAAATTCAGCAGGGTTTTCAGTGAGATCTGCGGGGCTAGAAAGATGAAAAATGGCAGCCTGTTTATGCACCAGATTGTGCAAAATAGAATGATTTACAAAAAAAAAATGAGGGTGCTGCCCTCAACCCGAAATCCAGAAGGGGGCAATCCCCCTTGACCCCCGTCGTCCTCTTCAAACAGTCGTTCTTTGTGAAAATAAAATTCTATGTTTTGTGAAAATTTGTCAATATATGATATTTTTTCCAAATGAACGTAAGTAGTTATGAATTTCTGGAAATGCTATAAATTTATAATTTAACAACTATGTTATTAACACATTTTGTAGAATCCTAGTCACCTCAGAAAGAAGCACTCCATATAGTGCGGTTGGGTAAAGTGAGTTGTGGTTAAGCCATGAGAACTGACAACATGTATGATGATGTACAGAACCCCAATGAGTATGAGGAAGATGCTATGGGGGAAAATATCCAAGTTGGAAATGCTAATACAGAGTCTAATGGGAGAAGATTGCAAGAGACTCCCCCAGATTTTGCAGCCACCATGAGAAGCCTAATGGCAGAGATGCAGAGTTACAAGGCAGATAATGAAAGATTGGTTAAGGCTCAGGAGGAGAAGAATCAACTGAATGCATCCATGCTGCAAATTTTGAAATATATTCAACGAAATACGAACTCCGAGGACCGGATAGAAAAGCCAAAAGGGAGTAAGAACACTGCTAGAAGAAGAAAGAGATCACTTAGTGAGTCATCTGACTCTAAAGGGTATACTAGAGATTCAAGTTCTTCTTCCCACAAGAATCAGAGAAGGAGGCGCTACCAGAACCACTCACGAGATGAATTCAGGAAGGCAAGGCTACCTACCTTCAATGGTGAGGTAAAGACTGGTCAAGAAGCTGAAGCTTGGCTTCTAGGAATGAGGAAATATTTCCAAGTCCAAGACTATTCTGGAAATATGAAAGCTAGAGTAACCATTTTCAATTCGACCGGAAGAGTATCCATATGGTGGGAGCATTTCAGGCAAGTAAATAAAATCAATGAAAGGAATATTGCGTGGAAGCAGTTCCAGAAGTATTTCAAGGAGAAGTACCTCTCTGACAGGTTCTATGATGACAAGATCAAAGAGTTCCATGAGCTGAGATTGGGACAGTAGACTATGGAAGAGTATGCCAATAAGTTTTTGGAGCTGTTGAGGTATGTCAAGTATATTAAATATGAGAAGATGAAGATCTAGCATTTTCTGATTAGACTACCTCAGTCCTACAAAGACTGAATTGAGTTCTATGAACCTAGGAATCTAGAAGAAGCAATAAGAAAAGCTAAGTATTGCTACGAGCAAAGCAAGAACAAAACGGATTACCAGAAAACATGGGAGGACAAAAGGAGTGAGAAGTATGACCAAAGGAAGAAAGGTTACAAACCTTCTAACTTCAGGAATCAACAGAATAAACCAGCACATGTTGAGAAGTAGCCTGTTGGAGTGACGGGAGAGAAGCCAAAAGATCCACAACATAATAGAGGACCACTCCAATGTTGGAAATGTGGAGGACCCCACATGCGCAAGTACTGTCCACTTGAGAATGAAAATGAAAGGCTAGCATACAATGTTCAAAAGGCAGAAACAGTGGGACAAGTAGCAAGGGCCGTACCTAGAATTTATGCAGAACTGGAAGATCGTCGAGAAGATCACCACTCAATGGTGGTTGAAGTTACAGGTAAGATTGTTGAGTAATATATTTCTATTTTGATTGACCCTAGTTCTACTCACAGTTATATTGCTCCTAGAGTAGTGGAGGTTTGTGCTCTTAGGAATGTAAATCATAGCAACTCATGGTTAGTTCAGCTAGCCACTGGAACTAAGAGAAAATTTAATGAAGTGGTGGAGAAATGTCCATTGGTGATGAATGGATTGATCACTTGTGTAGATCTAAATGTTCTACCACTTTGTTTCTATGATGTTCTCATTGGAATGGATTGGTTAGAAGCTCACAGAGTGAATCTTGACTATTATAATAATAATTTTGAATGCATGGATGAAGAAGGGAAGCCATTAGTGGTAAGAGGCACTCCAAAGGTAATCTCAGTGAGGCAGATTTCAGCAATGCAGTTAAAGAATTTTTGTAGAAAAGGTTGTCAGTTGTATGCAGCTCATATTGAGGAGGCAGCAAAGAATGAAACTCCTAGGTTGGAAGACTATCCTGTGTTGCAAGAGCTCAAGGATGTTTTTCTTGATGAGGTTCCAAGACTTCCTCCAAAGAGGGACATAGATTTTACAATTGAATTTGTGCCAGGAGCAGAACTAGTGTCAAGGGCACCCCACAGAATGAGTACACCAAAAATGTTAGAGCTGAAGATGGAGCTGCAAGAATTGTTGGAGAAAAAGTATATCAGGCCAAGTGTGTCTCCTTAGGGAGCACCAGTTCTGTTTGTAAAGAAGAAAGATGGTACACTCAGATTGTGTAATGATTACAGGCAACTGAGTAAAGTCACAGTGAAGAACAAATATCCCTTGCCAAGAATTGATGACCTTTTTGATCAAATGAAAGGGGCAAAGGTATTTTCCAAGATTGACTTGAGGTTTGGTTACCATCAGGTGAGAATCAAGGATGAAGATATTCATAATACAGCCTTCAGGACAAGGTATGGACATTATGAGTTTGTAGTGGTACCATTTGGACTCACAAATGCACCAACAACATTTATGTGCCTTATCTAACAGGTTGTCTACATCATTTTTGGTATCAAATCTAAGAGAGAGTTTTCCACTCTAACATGTGGTCAATGCCAAACCCAATCAATTTTTGTATCAAATTAGGTTCATCCTACATGAGAAGAATGTTCATCTCCACAGTTGAAATTGTGGGTAGACTTGAAGAAGAAGGAGAAGGTTACAACTCCAACGTTGAGGTGTTGGGTAGAGTTGTAGATAAGAGGTCAAGGTTGAGTAGGTTGAAGAAGATAACTCCAACTAAAATTGGGTAAAGGTTGTAAAGGATAGATATGGAAGTTGAGTAGAGTTATCGTAAGAGAAGATGAAATGCTTGGAGGTTTGAGGAATTGGAAAATTTGAGCATGAAGAAGAAACTTCACATTGAGGAGGTGCAAAGATGGGTTATAAGAGGAATTTGAAGGCCATATTCCCTAATAGAAGGAGGCCATATGAAATAATGGGCCCAAAATAAGTATGTGATACATTAAGGAAAAAAATGGTGAATATAGAATCTTGGGAAGAATCTCAAGGGATTAAGAAACCCATGAAAGAGGATAAGTTGCTAAAGGATTTTACAGAAAGGATAAGAACGCTCATAGTGGATGAGGTGGGGAATATTAATGGGTTGATTGAGAGGAGGTTTGAAGTTTTGCAACAAGAATAAGATGCATTCCATGTCATGGTTGTAAGGAAGATGAAATTATGAGGAATAAGGGATAATAGTATGTTACCCATAATAAGGAGAAGTGTTGGAAGATATCCCTTGGAGGTTATTCGATAAATGTGAAGATGAATAAGAATGAAGAGATGAAAGGTAATATGTAATGGAAGAAGAAATCACTCAAGGTGAGGAATAGAATGAACCAGAGGATGGTAAATCCTTGGAGGATATGTGCAAGGAAGTGTTAAATATAGTTAATGAGTGTGCCACTGCAAGCACAAAGGAAGAAGAAAGCAACAAGGGTAATGTTTCATGTGAAGAGAACAATTGTGTTGTTGTTGTGAAAAAAGAAGAGAATGGTCAAGTTGTTGAACCTAAGGTACAGTTTGATAAATATGATGATGAATTTGAATATTGTGTTAATATTCCATTGATGCAAAATTATAGTATTAACACACCAAAAAAATATAATACTAAAGCAAACAATAATAGAACCCACATCACGGACACCATTATTTATCCTGGAAACCCCTCAACAAGGGATAAAACTAGCAGAAGATATATTCATTATGCCCCTTGGCCAAATCCATCCAAGGAATGGTCAATTTTGGATGTACTGACCATGAGAACCCTTGTCCATCATTTTTTGGACATGTGCTCATATTACAATGGAGTTTGACCAATATTTTAATAGGATTCAATCACATGAATACCATGAGTAGATCTCTCAATACCATCGATAGACCTCCCAATACCATGGGTACATAACAAAAATAGCCAAATTCAGTTAACTTTATCTATGACTGAGTCAATATTAACCCAAAATTACCCTCTTTAAACTTTACTTGGGACTTTCATCCTTCCCCCCCTTAGGTTCTATCTAGCAAGAATCTGACCTCCCCCTTGTCACCTAGGTCTACAACTCAACTTTAACATTGAGTTACCGGGTGTATGCATACCTCTATTGGTCTCATTGTCATGTTCCTATTTTAAATGATTGACACTCCATTAATGAAACATTACTACCTAAGAACATACCTACTCATACAATAATAACCGAGTACTCTAATTATGTTTCTCAATCAACTACAAACTTTACCATCTACTCCAGTCGATATCTTTTCATAGTTCACAACAGACTTCACCATCTACTCCAATCGATCCTTCTACGGAGTCAACGACATAATTCACCACCTTCTATACTCAATCAATTGATAGCAAAATCCATTTCCTACTTTGATTGAACTCTCTGCATATTAACAACAAACTCTACTATATGATCCAATAAAATTGTCTTCATGTTGCTCCAATTATGTTCTTGGTTGTTTCTATCACATATTCCTTTATCACATTTGCGTCTACATCAAGAATCACAATAGGATTCAACAGATTCTAACCATTGACAACATACGTGTCCCTCTGAATCTGAAAAAACCTTTGTTGTGTAGTCGATCAATCGATCAGTCGACTACCCAGTCAATTTTAACCATGACTACACTTTTGACCTAAGCATATCCACCTTGTCGACCTTTCATGACTCCTCGGTCGATATTTACCTCAAATGTCTTGAACCATCCTAGTCGAATCCCAATACTCAGTCAACCACATCAACCATTTGAATATATCCTCAATCGACCTAGTCGAGTATTTGTTCACATCAATTACCCAATCAACCACTTTACCATCAACCATCCATTGATTCATAGACCATTGGTCGATCCACATTCCTAGCAACCATCTAACGATCTATCAACCATTCCTATGAATGCTCTGTTGACCATGAATGAACTTACCATCCATGACTTATGATGACTTCAACTGCTTCAACCACAGATCTATCCCTTCATATTTGAACCTTTTGAAGCATTTCACATGACCTCAAAGAAGATCATGCATACCATGGTTTATTTCTTCCAATTTCCAACTTTGTACCATATTCCAATGGCCAAAAAATGCAACACAAACCCCCAGAACCCCCCTTTTCTCTTTCCAATTGTTTATTCATTGAAATAACACTATCCTGAGAGTACCCAAAAACAACATGCATTGATATTCCAAGGTGACAAACATATATGTATATCCACACTCCATTTTTCTTCAACATACCTCAAAAATATAATTTATGTTCCTTCTTAGGCCAACTCATTATACCAATGGATATGACCATTCCAAGTCACACTCTACCATACAAATCTAAGCAATTAAAAAAAACTTTCTTCCATTATTTTCATTAACAACAACTCCATCTACACTCTACCATGTATATCTAGGAAACCATATCTTGATCATATCACTCTCATTGGAGAGTTAGAGTCTAGAAATCAATTATATGGCATGAAGTTAGCAATTGGAAGAAATAAACCATAGCACATGGACCAATAAATTTTGATGAATATGATGATGAAATTGAAGATTGTGTTAATATTCCATGGATGCAGCATAACATTATTAACATGGAAAAAACACATAACAATAAAGAAACAATAATAGCATATGTATCATGGACACCATTATTTATCCTAAAAATTCCTCAACTAAGGGAGAAAAAAGCAGAAGATATATTCACTATGCCCCATGGAAAAATCCAACCAAGGCATGGTCAAGCATGGCTCTAATGGCCACGAGAACCCTTGACCATCAGTTTTTGGATATGTTCCCATCTTACAATGGAGTTCAACCAACCTCTTAATAAGCTTCAATCACATTAATACCATGAACATATCTCCCAATACCATGGGAAGACCTCCCAATACCACGAGTCCTTAAAAAAATAATCAAATTCAGTTAAATTTCTCTATGATTCAGTTAATATTAACCCAACCGATTGGGAGGAAGTCCCTAAGATTATAATTGAGGGTGATAGAAGTAAAATGACATTAGAGAATGTTGTATAAGAGATAAGAACCCATGATGAGGATGAGGAGGTATTTGTTGATGAAGATAAACAAGGAGATGAGGATGATTTAGGAGTTAATGAATGTAGTAGATAGATAGCATGAGTCTAATAAATATACAATGGTGATAGATATTGTATTAGAGATTGAAGGAGAAATAGAGGTTGTGACCTTCAATGCCATAGAAGAAGAAGGAAGAGTTGGAGAGAATTCCCAAGATCCTTGTAGGGGCAAAACTTTCATCCAATGGATTGGTTGGGTACATCTGTGCAGGTATACTAGGAAAATTTGGAGTTTCCATAGACACTAAAGTTAATGCAACAAAGAGCACGGACTAGAGATATAGTCCATGGGATCATAAAGAATAAAATGAAGTAAAGTGAGTCAATAAAATACTTTCAGAACTAGATAAAGAATGCTTTGATGAAGAAACTTTTATACAAGAAGGTAATCATGTTGTGGTGAATAATTATGAAGTTAGTGATGAAGATGATAGGTGGTTTGAAGAATGTAGTAGTGAGACTATGTGACAATGAAAAGAGACTTGTAGCTAATATGAAAGCATATGGATTTATGCCCAAGATTAGGTGTGTTCCTATGGAGAATGGAGAAGTGGGTGGAAGAGAGCTAAATTAAGTGGATATCAGTAGAGAGCATGTCAAAGAATCCCACATTAAAGTTGAGAGTTGGATGGATGATGAGGAGGAAACCATAGGTATTGCTAAGAAAATTAGATGAGATGAGATAAACAAGGACCCTATAGAGGTCCCTAGTTTTACTAACCATTTAAATATTGATAAGTGTGCAGGTGCATGTGAAAAGAGAAATGATGTTGTTTCCATAGATAATGATCAAAGTACAGAAGGTATCCATGAAGATACCAATGGTAGAGATGAAGAAATGAATTGTGCCAGAGTGTCAAGACTGTGTAACAACATAAGCAAAAGAGGAATGAAAGGAGTTGATGATGCATAGAAGGATGAATATAAAGTTATCATAGTTATATCCAATGCACCACTATGGTGTGCAGTCATGAAAGTTGCAGCAATTGAAGCTATGAAGAAAGAAAATAAAGCTCGAGTGAGAATGAAGAGACCCCCACATGCCTTGTATAAATTGTGGCATCACTACAAGAGGAATTTGAACAAGTGGAGTTCACATAATAGAATAAGGCCTCATCATAAGGGAATGCTTTCATCCTATGAGGGGAGAACTGATTCATGAGCATGGGTTTTGGGCACCATTGCTGATTTGGATCATGAATTTTTGGGCTAATAACACCATGACATTCATAGAAATTTTGGGGAATCAATCTCACCTATCTAATGATATATCAAATGTAGTCTCAACTACTTGATGATTTGATTAGAATAGAAGCATTTGAGTCACCCTATTGTAGGAGGCCTATCAAAATATGCATCCAAGGGAGTAGGCATAATGAATAAGGTATTTTCGATATATTTTAACCTAATGGATCATGAGAACTTGAAAAAGTATCGAGGACAATGTATCAATAATGCCTCATCAAAGGTAAAGTTATCAAAAATCTGTATTGGAGGCGCAACATCAAAGAGTGTCGACGAAAGAGTATGCAGGAAAACTCGATCGAGAATCAGACAATGGTTTCAAAAGAGCTTCATTGGAGGAAGTGTAATGGAGAAATGGTGTGGGAGTGCATGTGAAGAATTTCAATGGAGATAATTCTGATGTAGTATCAAGTCAGAGATGGAGTATCAGCAAGGATTCTCAAATGTGCATGGAGTGAGCTCCAATGGATCAAAATTGATGGTATTTGGAGAGACCTCATTTGAGGTTGGATATCGAGAGGTGTCCATGAAAGAGAATGGATGAAGTCCTGATGGAAGGGACATGATGGATATAATATGATAAACTCATAGAAATATTTGGAAAGGAGGTTGATGAACAAGAGGATGATGAGTAAAAAAAAAAAGGCTAAAAAAGGCCATAGAATGGTGTAGGAGACTTTTTAACAGAGCAGGGAATTATGATTCTGATAGATTGGACATGATGCATGGGCTAGCAATGGAATTGAGGTTCTTTATGAAGTTAAGGAGGTCAATAAGAGGATATACAATGAACAAAAGAATTCAATAGTGGATTTAATGCAAGATGTACAAATATTTAATGAATGCCCCATAGGGCCTCCACCAGGGTATTTTTTAAGGATTCTAATATTATACTTAAGTAAAGTATTCTAGGAGATTGTTTTGGTTTGAAAAAAACATGTTTATAGATAGGTAGGCAAATATTAAATATGAAACATAAAATTAACTCTGAAATGTGTAATTTTTGGCGAATATTATGATAAAAAAAAACATATTTTATGTAAATATAGGCGATATTAGACACTAAAAATGACCAAATAGCGAATTTATTTTTTGAAAAAAACCCACAAAAATAGCCAATTACCGAAATTTTTCCCCTAAAAATTACCCTAGCCTCCGCTTATACAATCGATATTAAGTCATGGGTGAAGATCAAGGCTCCACCATGAATGCACAATTAGTAAAGGAAGGAAAATATTTGATGATACAAGGAGAAGATTCTTAAGGATGGAAGATTTTGGAGCAAGAAGGAAGCAGGGAAGATTCTAGAGAAATATAAAGAAGCCTCTAGAAGGAAAATAAGTATTTAGACAAGGAAAGGGGTTGATACAAAGGGAGAAGAGAAGAAGAGAATAAACGTATGGATAGAGGAAATAAGATAGAGAAATGGAAGGAAGAAGAAAAACACAATACAAAGGCTATAGAGAGGAATATAAGGCTAAGAATATAAAGAAAGAGAAGATGTCGAACAGAAGCATAAAGAATAGAGGACAAATTTGGGAGCAAGTTGAGAATACATAGTAGCAAACTCTGTAGTTGTTATAAGCCCTAGCCAAGACTTATACCAACAATCTAGAGAGGGATTGAAGTGAAGAAGAAGGGTCTGAGAACCTTGTGTAAGAATGTTGAGAACGTCCCTTTAAGGCATAATTATAACTGTAATTATGTGCATATTAGGAAAGGTTAGTTGAGCTTGGTTTTATGTTTCAAATTATGTGCTTGAATCTGTGTTGAGTTTGTGGGTATCCACTACATGTGCGTTGGACTAGGGACCAACATAGTCCTTTTCCCTTGTGAATAGAGAAGTCAATGTTGAATAATACCTATAGTGCATGTTTAAAAAGCAATCTACATCATTTTTGGTATCAAAGTTGTGACAGAGTTGTGTACTCTAACAAGTGTCCAGTACTAGGCCCCATCATAAAAATATATTAAATCATCATTAATCATGAAGGAAAAATTATTCTTCACATGACATTAGTTAATGCATTATGACATCTTATTTATGCAATCTTTTTTTGTCCAAGAAAAAAAAACTTATATTTGATATTTAAAGTAGAAATAAAAATACGCATTTATGTTTCTTCACTTTAGAGCACTTTTTAGATGATGTTTTCATCTTTTAACATCAAAATTAATAATAAAAAAATGAGTTTTCCCCTACCTTGTTCATAGTACATTTCAAGCTATAAAAAACCTCTATATAATAATAAAAATATCTTCATAATAGATCATAATGAAATTTAGACAGCATTACATGTCATTTGAACTCCATACCAGACAAAGAACCTTCGTTTAAATCAATTTATTCCTTGGGGATTCAATTATCTTATGAGTTGAATTCTTGATGAACATGTGAGATAATTATAGATTGAAATACTTCCTACAAATATCGGATCATTTTCTACCAATGAGGGAGAACTAAACTTCCCATCCTAGCCATGTCATTCAACCAGCCAATCACCAGTTGAGAATCCCCAACCACTTGCAAATCTAATATTCCTTTATCCTTAGTAATTTTAAGAATACTCCAAAGAGCCACCATCTCATATTGTCTATTTTTTCCATCACCAACTCCAACCTTATACCAGAAATACACCTCATGGCTTATATGGATGAGCACACATTTTTTTGGTAAATATTTTACAAGGATGACACTTTCTAACTGCATAGATACAATCTTTAAAGAAATTAGGACAAAAATATATTGTGCACAAATGTTTCTAAGTTATAGCTAACCCAAAAATATGACCACTACATCCTTTGGCATGGAAGTTATTTAACAAATGTTTTCCTTCCTTGTGGACTAAACATCGCCGTAAGATTAACTCGATGCCTTGATGATACAACAAAGTATCCCCAATGATAAGGTAACTCTGGGATTGATATTGAATGAAACACCACTTAATATTGAGAGAAGGGAGAGTGAACAATTGAATTTGGAGATAAACAAAAAGGTATCCATACCAGGGATTGAAGGAAGAAATGAGGAATAAGTGTTCGTCCATTAAGGATTCAAAACTATCATTTCCTCAATGTTTTGAGGGAGTTCAAGCATGAGCTCGATGAAATCAAAAGACTTCTTATTTGGTATTAGCTAATTTCAAATCAAATTCTTGCAAGATAACTATCCATTTCAAATAATTACCCCTAATTATGTATCATGTCAATATGTGTTGCATGGGATTAATATATGCTAATACAATGGTTTTACTAGGAAGTATGTAATGTCTAAATTGTTGGACAACATGCATGGCTTCCAAAGCCAAATTCTTGAGATTGGAATAGCGATATTCAGGTCCCACACGATATTTATTGAGGTGATAAGTTATTTTCTCTTGAATTAAATCATCTTATTGAACCAATACCATTCCTAAAGTGGAATCCATTGCAGCTAGATAAAGCAAAAATTCTCTACTATAGTCCGAACGATTTAGTAATGGGGTTGACATTAGAGTAGTTTTTAAGGCATCAAAATAACATTGAGCTTGGTCATCCCATATGAAAAATATGTCCTTTTTTAGGAGATGCATGAAACCCTTTTGCAATTTTAGCATAGTTAGCGATGAATCTCCTAAGAAAGTTAGATTTCACTTGTAAAGTTTGAAGTTGTCGAATTGTTTGCAAGGGAGGAAATTAGATTATCACCTCAACTTTGAAAGGATCAACCATGATAACATACTTGTATACAATTAAATCAAGTACTATCAGAGTAAACATAAAAGATGCACTTACATGGGTTTAATCAGATGTTATAGTGACGACATCAAATAAATATGAGACAAAGGTGTGCTCAATGTTTGGTACATTTCTGAGAGAGTTTTGCTAAGTCATCAAGATAAAATTTGATAGTGTGCTTAATATCATGAAAAGAATATGACATGGCTTGTTGGAAATTAGTCCCAGTGTTTTAAATATTGAAACGCATCTTCCTATACTACAAAAGTGCTCAAAGGGTAGATGAAAGTTGTCTTGTGTTGGTATTCTTTCTTAATATGTTTTTTATTATAACTAGAGAATCAATCCATGAAGGAAAATATTTCACTACTGGCACATTCATCAATGATATGATTTGTAAAGGGTGTGCAGTAGTCCTCTTTTAAAAAAAATAGGTTTAAATCTCTAAAAGCAGTACAAACTTGAATGGTCCCCTACTTCTTATCAACAGACGAAGGGTTTGATACCCATTCAATTAAAGGAATGGGATATATGAAACCAAAATTAAGTAACTTTTCAACTTCTTACTTTATAGAAATTGCTTTCTTAAGATTGATCGGTCTCACCTTTTGTTGAGCATGTTTAACATTGTCATAGATTTTCATCCCATGCTCAAAAACGTTGGGATAAATGCTACGAATTTCTTCATATGACCAATCAAACACATCATGAATTTTTTTTTAAAGAGCGGTATATATTGTTTTTTCATCCCGAGGACAGTTTTTTCCAATATCATTGTTTTTAACAATGGCAGGCTTAACTGAGATATTGATTGGAATGGTTATTGAGATATTAGCCATATTACCTTCTTCATACATATTATGTGTTAGGATAGGACGTTGGTACCATTATGTATCATGAGGAGGGATGATGATTTTTTGGGAGAACCTCCATTTGTGCTAACTCAAGATAAATGATGATTCAGGATGCACGTCATCTAAGGTTCATTTAGAGGTATTCATAACTTCAATAATAGATTCATCTGAAGATAAAATTATTTCCAAGAAATCATGCAAGGTGGAAAATTTCACTATCCATATGGGCAAAGTAAACTAATCATACTCCTCCTACAAGAAAAGAGTTTGATATGATGTTTCCAAATCCATTTGAATTGCTTGGTACAAAATTTATACATTATACAATGGTAAGTTGTGTTTTGAGTAACCACTTTCCAAAGGATTGGGAACCACCCAATTGTCCATTTCCACCAATGAACATTTCAATTGGACTAGGTGTGAAGGAACATAATCACTAATGAAAATGGATTTATTAAAAATGAGCAATTGGAAGTCAGCCACAGATTTTATGATGTACATCGGAGAATTTCGGATCGGAAAACTAGTGGAGAAAGGGGTGAGGGAATCATATTTAAACATTCCAACGATAATATCATGAAACACCTTCTATGAATAGCCAATGAAAGGAACATTTTAGTGGATGCGATAACTTGTGTCGCTTGTATAGTAGTCTTAGTCAATTTTAATAATTTCTCCTGATGAGGAAACTGAATGACTCGAAAAGCCAAAGATACTCCATCGGCATAGCATGTATCTAATTGCGTCCCAAAAGAAGATTATAATTTATGGGAGCATCCATAATATTGACTTCAATTGTAACTATTTTACCACCCAATTCAACTGGGTAAGTAGTGATAAGTCTGTGAATTTAGAAAGAATGATCATCAATTTCCTTTATCATTGTGTGGGATGGGGCTAAGGTAGTAAATTGGAGATCCTACCAATAATATAATGAAATTGCATACATTCATGCCCATTTATTAAGAAAACTTCAAAAATTATTATTTCCATAAGATGCCACTTTTATTTGAAAAAATGATATAAGAAGGGAGTCTACATGTGGCTTGGTCAAAGTAAAAGGTGATCAAACAAGTATCAAATGGATCAACAATGTCGATAGCAGATGGCAAGGAATTTCTCTATGTTTGGCTGCTTTGAAGGACCTCCAATGTGAACATGGAACATGGTGATTGATATAAGTCTTCAACGCCGCTATAGTTGTGAGAAACTCAAGCATTGGGAGTATGAGTGGTCCTGCATAAAATTCCCTTCAGAGGACGAGCCATGGTGTCAATAGTTGACTTATTGATTATGAGAGGACCATTAGGATATGACGTAGAAGGATATGAATTAGAGATTCAATCAAAGGAGCATCATAAGTACAATATCTAGTCTTAATATGTACATCATGATCACACATGATGATGTTGGCATCTAGTCTTGGATTGGCATGGTACCTCCCAATGGAGGCACTGACATAATATCTACCATATGTTGTTGTTGTTGTATAAAATGTTGACTCAGTAAAATATTTTTTCTTAAACACCCCATTGGTTTAGATATCAATGAATATATTCCATATAAGGGAATTGGTGAGTAGGCCCAATCTCCTAGAAAAAATTTACAAGGGAATCTAAAATTCCATTCTTCTTGTGTACCAGTGGGAAGATTTGGATTGGGAGCGAATCATGTCCCAGGAATAACATTGTGCTTCTTCTTGGTTTTCATATTCTTTCCTTTTTGGTTGGTGGCTTGGACTATGAGGATGTCAAAAATATGTATAGGAATTGTGGTGTGTTGTGATGGGTGTCCAATTGTGGGATGAGTTTCTCAATAGACATTTATCCCATATGTTGGGTTATCTCATCAAGCGTGTTAACAAAACCAATTGCACCATCAACATGGGATCCTAAAGGAGGCCTATTTATATCCATCGCATTTAATGTGCCATGATTTATTAGATCGTATAGTGTTCCAAAGTGAGAATGGATCAAATCCATTTGTTGAGTGCTCTAAATGAGTTTTTCTTCACTGAGGGAACCTGGCATAGCCATATATATGGAAAGAATAGTTAAGAAGGATTACACAAACCAAACTACTCATAATTCATTAGCGATATTTTCTTTGATAAATCTACCATGCCTTGAAATTTCATGAATGTGATCATATATTTAGGTAGCGGTGGCTTATCGAAGCGAGGTCAAAAGTTATGTTCTCGCCTCATAAAATATAGGTAGTTGGAAATTTCTGAAGAAAACCATGGTCAAAGATGATAAATCCTTATAATTTTTGTGAGGGAGAGCAGTGTACCATTTAGCAACACTAGTTATGAGAGCACTCTCAAATAGATGCAACCAAATCCTATCATCATCCAAGGAGTTAGATGAACAACATAAATAAAAATGCATCACATGTGTATATGGATCCTCTCTTGGTCATTCATCAAACTTGGGTATGTTGAATGGGAATATTGTCAGAATTGTGGGTCATCCACTCATATGCAAAATGGCGTCATGATTTAGTCGAGATAAATCCATCTAGTTCAATATGGTCGAAAATGGTGATTTCATCTAAGTTGTCATAATCATGTTGCACATAAGGGGATCTTGATAGCCCCATGAAGTGGGGTTCTGTCATTGGATTTGATGGAAATTCTAAGGAGGATGGGCCCCCATTAGAGGGGTTCCCCAAGGAGGTTGATTACTCTCAGGAAAAATTCCACTCCATTATGAAGCAGTGTTGATGGGTGGAGAAATGACCCCCAATACATTATCACTTGAAGGAGGAGGATTTCCCCCAAGCATGGTGCCAATTTTTGGTGGATGATTAACCCTTGGAACATTATTTCCCAATGGTGGAGGATTAACCCTTGGAGCATTATTTCCCAATGGTGGAGGATAAGTCCATATAACATTGTATTCCAAGGTGCATAGTTTCTACTGAGAGAAATAATGTTCCACGATGAATGGTTTCCCCTAGAAAGAGAACCTTTACAAACATTGGGAATACTATGACGGTTATTGTAACCTCCTCACATATAACTAGTGTTGAATGGACCATCCCAACCAGAGGTAAAACCCATGTTTGGTAGAGAAAACCCACAGTAGGGATACATGAATATAAAAATGGTGCATTTTTTGGATTAGGACCTAAGAAATTAACGACATGCACTGAAGTGTTTTTCATGGCCATGCTAGTAGAAATAACATTGGGTGGTGGGACTATAACGCTTATAGATGGAAATCCATAAGGTTGAGTTCCCAGATTTTGATTTGCACTAGTGTTGGTGGAGGCATGAGTGCCCCTGGTAGTCATATGAGTAATTATGGAGTTATACACTTGGGATACTGATGATGTAATATATTTTTACATGTGTGTTTCATTTGTCATAAATCAATGAAAAAGGAAAGTAGATCAACGAGAGACTCACCCATGTCAAGTGAAATTAGACTGTTAGGATATGTTAAAGGTGGATTAATGTTGACAAGTGTTGGTTTTGTGAAATTCTTATTCAAAACAAGATATAGAATCTAAGAGAATCCCAACAACTAAATAATTTTACAAAACATGAAGAAAACAGTGTAAAAGATCAAAACTAACACATGCACATGGTGTCAATAACTGCATCTTCTATTACAGATCAACATGTAAACATGTCTAGAACATGATTATATTACAATAGGAGAAAATTGTTAGCATTTGGAGGCAAATTGGTGGCATACATGTGGCAATCTTACCCAAACACCCCTAGGTGGACCAATGAACTCTCAAACCACCTCAAACACCCCTAAGTGGTCCAATGAACTCTCAAACCACCTCAAACGGTCATCAATGGCCATGTGAACACAGGTGAATCATGCTTGGTCATAAATAAGGGTAGGCTATGGGTGATGGACTGCATGGGTGAGTGGGAGTGGCTCTAGGAAGCATTTAATGGTCCCAAAACAACCAAAAACACTCAAATACAATGCATGGGTGCCTCTAGTCAAACCAGTTCCATGTTTTAAGGAGTGGGAGCACCCCAAGAGACAAAAATTTCATTAATGAGGGTGTTCATTCTCCTGAATGATCAAAAGGTGAGAATTGGGTGTAATTAATGTCCAAAACCCTCATTTACCTTAGGATACCAACATAACAAATGTTTGGACTATGCAACATAAGTGAAAAACAAATGTAAGTATGCCCTAGGTGGTATGTGACAATGGTACTAGGTGGTATGATGTTATAACACCCCCCCTTAATCCTAACTTAGTGTAAGCACATCAAAAATTGAGGCCTTGGCAACTAAGGCTCAAGTCGCCTCTTACAAAAATTTATTTGTACATATAACCAAGGTAAGAAGGAAAACCACATGGGAATAAAACCTTCCCTCTAAAATGGACATCAAGAAAAATATGAAAGTGAATATCAGTCATCACCATGTGTCACCCATTTCAAGGAGTGGCCTTAGATAGTTGAATGTCTTCTCTATGAATTTCTTGGTGAAGATGCCAGCAGTTTTCTCTACAGATGGGAAATACTACAGTGATATCACCTACTCATGCACTAAGCTCATGATGCAGTTCATGTGAATCTCAATGTGATTGGTCCTTTGTCTCTATACTGTATTTTTGGATATCTTGATTTCACTTTGAAGTTCTCCAAGAATTCCTTACAACCACACACATTGTGTAGTTGTATTCACTATTCCTTTGTACTCGGCCTCAGCTTATTAAAGGGATATAGTGTGTTTTTTCTTACTTGACCAGCATATGGGACCATGTGAAAGAATGAATACATAACCTGAAGTGTACTTTATCTTAGTGGAATATCCATCTGAAATAGAATCAGTAAATCCAACTAGTTCTAGTGGAGAACTAGCAGCATAGTGTATCTTGTAGTCTTTGGTTACTTGCACATAATGCAAGATCCTTTTAGCAGAATTCCAATGGATCTCATGAGGCTCTTGCATATACCTTGCAACACCACCTATTGCATAATCCAAATCATGTCAAGAGTGTGAGATATACAACAATATCCCAACTAGTTTTTTGTATAACTAGTTGTCCACCAATGGAGATGAGCCAAAATCACCTAGTTTTACTCCTGAAAGGAAGGGACACTTGGTTGCTTTACATTCAGCCATTTTGAACTTAAATAATAGGTCTGAATCATAATTTGATTGTTTGACCTTAATACCTACATCAGATTTCTCAATCTCCAATCCAAGAAATTGTTTCAACAATCTAAGGCCAGTCATTGAAAACGCATTGTGCAATGAAGACTTAATTAAACCTATATCAACAATGCAACTTACAGTGATCAAAATATAATCAACATACAGTACTATGATATGAATAGAGTCATATAAATGTTGTAAATAAAAATTAGGATCATACTTTCATCTTTCAAAGCCTTATGAGAGAATAAATTTTCCCATCTTGGCATACCAAGCCCTAGGGGCTTGCTTGAGACCATAGAGAGACTTCTTCAACCTGTAAAAAAGTGAGGGATCATGAATGAAACCTTCAATATGATGCATATAAATCTCCTTGTAAATTTCACCATTAAGAAAATCACTCTTCACAACTATATGGTGTACCTCCCATCGCTTATATGCAACAATGGACAAAACTAGTCTGATAGATTCCATCTTTGCAACCGGCGAAAATTTGTCGCTATAGTCCACTCCATGGAATTGAGAGAAGCATTTGGAAACTAACCTGGAATTATATTTCACATCTGAACCATCAGCAACCATATTGGTCCTGTAAACCCACTTACATTGCACTAGTTTCCTCTTGGAAGGTAGAGGAACCAACTCCCAATTTTCATAAGATTCAAATCACAAGTGTAGAAAGCATTGTGAAACACAGATGTAGTCTTCCTAGAGTCTAGTGGATCTCCAACAAGATTACCAACTGCTTGTATGGATTTCTTATCCCATTTTTGGCCTTATGGATGATTCATGATTTGCATGCATTTCATCATATTCATAATCCATATCAAAATCATAAAAATCATATAGAGAAACATCACTTCAATCATCATTGAGTGGAGGTTGTGAGCAATCCCCCTCTACTAGTTTGACCTCTTGCATGGGCTCTTCTTCGAATTGTACACTTATCTCAATGAAATTTTTCTAATATGAGGGATCAAAGAGCTTAAATCCCTTTTCATACACAGAATATCCAAACATTATGGACTCCTTTATTTGAGGTTTCAAGGATTTTCTCTTCTCGAGGGGAATTCTAGCCCAAGCCTTTGATCCAAAAACCATTAAATGAGTAACATTGGGCTTGTGACCACTCCAAGCCTCAAATGGAGATTTATCTTTCAATTATTTCTGTGGATATTTGTTCTAAACATATGAATCACAATGGATGGCTTCATCCCATATCTTAGCATCTTGGATATTGAGTTAAACTATATCATATAATATACCAAATTAAAGCCCATAAATTATTTTCAATATTCATAGTTGTCACCAAAAAGAACTTAGAATATCTTATTTTAAAACATAACTATTTCATTTCCTATATTATGAATTGAACTATTTTTGTTTGAAATTGGGTGTTTTTCTCGAGGAACTTAGTTGTGCAATTCATTTCTTCGTATTCTTCATAAACTTAAATAGGAATGGATCTGAATATCATGACCCTATTTTTCCCCATGAAAATTATTTAAAACTAACCAATTCATTTTTATTTATTTTTAGTTTCTTTTGGCCCAATAAAGAGCTCTACTACCACTTGTTTATCCTTAACCCTTGAAATTGAATCACAAACAATATATCAGAAATACTAGACACTTTATCCAATATTAAAACCTTTGAGGTAGGGAAATTCCATATGATGATCCTTTTGTGGACGGATTAACTCCTATTCACTTTCTTTTAAGCATTCAATCTCCCAATGAGAAAATATCCATTATCATATACTCAGATATATGCTTCATACGGTGGAATCCATCCTTATTTGTGAAAAAAGATAAATATTCTAAGATTTTGACTTTTTTCTATTTGCCATCCCCAAAATCTAATCAAACAATATTTCCCAAACTGACATTTTGGGATGAATGAAATTGTTGTTTTTAATGCAAAAATAGGTTTAGCACCCTCAAATACCCCCATTATAACTATATTGTGCAATGTTAACATATGTCATTACCAATTCCATCAATCCAGAATTATTAGGTTGGATTTTAAGAGAAAGGTATGTGTCTTCCTTCTTGTTATTTTGAGTGTATGGAAAGAGCCAACTCATAAAACATTTAGATTGCATATTTATTTATAGCTATCTAGAGAACCCTAAATCATGACAACTTATTTACTACCTAGTGGACCTTCTTTAATGGGGACACATTACATATATTCCACGCTAACTAACTAGCGAAACTTGTTAAATCACAACAAACATAGTGGACCTAATCCATCGTACATTTAATTGCCTTATACCATTATTACTCTAATGGAACCTTTGGCACCTCGTTACACCTCTAGAGAGGATCCCGACATTCATTTAGGATGTCCACAACAATTCCTTTAAGCAATGGAGAAAAATGGTAAAACCATATACTAACATCCATACATCAATTGACATCCATTCCAAACCTAGTGACTTGTTGAATTATTTTGATTGCAGGTTACTTAAAGCATTTGACAAAAGTGGCAAAGATATTCTATTAATCCAATGCATCTAGTGGCTAGTCTTCTCCAACCCTCTGGTTGTTCATAGTATTGTTCAATGTATTGATCCATATACTAATTTGAATTCTCTATAATAAAAAATGATATCATTTTGATGGTTCCTTGGAGTCCTTTGCACTTACTAACACTACAACTCTAGGCCTAAAACAAAAAATCCAGACATTACAGTAGCATGTCACACAATTCATTATTCCCAAGCCTTGATAGATATTTTTTCATGAATTTGGGTAGAATCATATATGTAATAAGGGTTCTCTTTGCAGAACCATGCTTCCACCATCTCAATGGGCCTCAACCTACTTAGAAGAATCATGTATAAAAAAGACTATACACTCATTATTTCATCCACCATTGATGGAAGCATAACTAGAACCATTTTTGCACAATGAATGTGCATCACTTGCATACGGTACAATAAACATAGAGACTTATTCCATTAGCATCAAAATCATGGGATTTTGTCATATCAGGATCTGTTATTGTCCCCAATCTAATTGAGTTTGTTCCAAACCAACAACGTGTTCTTTCACATATGGATTATGCACATTCAAACACAGATCCTCAATTATCATCATGCCACTACCTAAATAACCAAGAAAACACCCGACATTTGAATATCATGATGACACTCCCCTAAATTGAGCATAAGTTTGTGCAATCTAAGTACAAAACAACACCATAATTCAGAATAGAAAAAATACTCAAAAACAAAACTAGAACTAGAATCAAAGTCAAAAAAATGGTCATCAATGAGCTGTGTAGTGTTAAGATTATGGAATATGGGGCCATAGATTCAATAATTGTACATTTATATATGTATAAAAAATGCTGAGTGATTTTAATGACCTAATTGATCACAATTTAGAGCATTGTCTTATAATGCACAACAACACAATAAATCACATCAAAATGGTTCCTTTATCTTCAACACAACCAACAAATATATAGAATAAAATAGTAAATACATGTGTCCTCCCTAAATAAAATTCTAGCATAGTCAATGTATGAATCCTCAAGAGTGTCAAAACATCCAACTATTGTCTCTAACCATTATGTTTTCCATTCCTTGGATAAAAAAAATCATCTAATGATTTCCTTTTTTAGCACTATCACAAAAATATCTATAGGTGCAACTTGTGTCAAGTACTCAAATTAACATGCCCAAAATTGCACAAAGTTGTTGAACCAATCCAACAATTGGCAAATTCCCTCATAGTCACAAAATTGATAGACCTTTGCTAAAGAATAATATTTATGTTATAATTTCATTACATGATCTTGATGTTAATAAGGAACTTTCTCAAACTAAATAATTACCCCTTCACCATGTTGTGAATGCAAAATCATGTACTCATATGAATTTCAATAAGATCAAGGTACCCTACACCAACCTGCTCTCTAAATATTTGTAGAATGAATTGAGTAGCTTAGATTAGTGATTTTCTTAGCAAGCATGATTTGTTGGTTAAACACGTCAAAGGAAAAGGATTCAAAGTCCTTTTCGACCAAACATGGATGGAAGATATGCATGCCATAATTAACATTGAAAATAAGTTCTTATATGCCTGCTAAAATCAACACTAAAAATAAAGTCTTATATGTATGCTAGAATTAACACTGAAAATAAAGTCTTATATGCATGCTAGAATCAACACTAAAAATAAGGTCTTGAAACTAAAATAAGATTATCAAAACCTAAAATTTATGTCACTAATCAATGGGGTATATGCATAGAACCTTCTGTAATAACTAACTATAAGTTTGAACATAGTTGTGCCAAACTACTCCAAATTAATGAAGAGTTAGGCAATGATTTGCACCAAGAAAATGATTAAAAAGCTGAAAGATTAATTTGGATTAATGGATTAAAGGTCTATAATACATGCATATTGTTCCAATAGGATTTATCAAATTCCAATTGGATGTATCAAAACCAAAAATGCCTCCACAACTAAATATGTGCATTGTCATACAATTTTGATCTTATCCAAAGGCAATAAGTTCATTGCATGATTCAAACTAATATTGATCAACCATCACCACCTTGCATGCATAAAGCCCTTAGTAGAGGTAAATGACCCTCACAATCACGTGTGTCCACCACACTATTAATTTTAAATTAAATTAAGAACATAGTATGAAAGTCAATTGAATTAAGTAATCAACATAAATCATCAT
Organism: Pseudotsuga menziesii; assembly: GCA_001517045.1. Taxonomy (NCBI): domain Eukaryota; kingdom Viridiplantae; phylum Streptophyta; class Pinopsida; order Pinales; family Pinaceae; genus Pseudotsuga; species Pseudotsuga menziesii. The sequence continues at coordinate 163,321 of LPNX010614834.1, forward strand.
CAATGCTAGTTGGTTATAATTAGTATGTGAACATTCAAATCATTAATCAAGTTAATGTTAATATCACGTTTTACATAGAGGATACTATTGGATTGTTTTTTCAAATATTTATTAGTATTGTAAACACTTTTTATACATGATTATAATGCATTTTATAAATCAAACAACGTCAACCAAGCATCAAATTGATTATGCAAATATTCATAAAATGTACAATATAAAAGTAATAATAACCACATCAACCAACTATAAACATCTTATAAAAATGGTGCAATATAAAATAATAATAACAATACATCCGGAATAAACGTGAACTATAAAAAAAAAGTCAATATACATATCCATCAATTTAATTGATTTCCATTGGAACTAGTGTTAAGTCCAACACTAGAGTTGGAAGCGTAACATCAACCAACCAATTACATGATATGAAATTGCATAATATTAAATAAACATAACAATACATCTCAAATAGAATGATAGAAAAAAATTAGTATGCATGTTTATTAGTGTCATTCATTGCCATTGCCACAAGTACTGTTAGAGTAAACAACCATCCCATAGCTTGTCCTGATGAATCCAATGGGCCCAACAACACTCAAATGCACCTCCTAATCCATCCATGAGTCAAAACCCTAAGTTCAAGGGTGCATTCCTAAGTTTGGGGGTGCATTCCCTGATTTGGGGGGATTTATCCTTGATTTAAGGAGGCAGTTGAGTGAAGACAGGGTGTTCCCCACTACGTGAGTCCTAACTAACCCTAAATATTCCTAAATGTTACTCTAGTGACATTAGCACCCTATTTCAGTTCACTTCAATACACATTAGTTATGTTCAGTTCAATGCACATCAGTACAGTTCAGTTCAATTTAATGCACATCGATTCAGTTTAGTTCAGTCAATTCAGTGCACTTGGGTTCAGTTTAGTTCAGTTCAATTCAATTTAGATCAGTTCAGTTCAATTCAATTTAGATCAGTTCAGTTCAATTGATAATAGTTAAACTCAAAGATCTCATTACTAACTTAGGTTATTTGTGCTAAATTAAGCCTAACTAGCATAGGAAACTCAAATTATCTCCCAACCTAATTTGAATTGCCTCTTTAGATATTGTAATCAACTTTATTCAATTTATTAATGAACTTGGTCATTCTTTTCTATTCCATTCTAAGTTTCTTATGTAATAATCAATCTTATATGTTCATTATATTATGATTTGATGGTTGATTTGTTTCTCATTGCATATCTAGTTATTTTATGTACCTAGATCTATACATTTTCAAATATTATATGGTATCAGAGCTAGATTGAATCTAGGTAGTTGTATACAAATTTAAATCACATCAAATATAATGCCACGGGTGATGGATCAACTACAAAAGTAGTGATTATATTGCATAGCAAAGGACTCTATAGGATAACAGTGGGAAAAAGGGTTGAAACCAATTCACTAGTGGAAAATCAAAGTTGTTTAATAAGATTGATGAAGCATATGGATTGTTATGTCTCTATAAATATATTTCTCTCTCTCTCTTATTTCATATCATATCTGCTACATATTCCAATGAAGTTTTGATCAAACTCTTTGGAAAGAAGCATATTGTAAGAAGACATCAGTTGGAAAATGAGTATATTAGTGCATTTGATACAATCCAAGACTTATTCACGAGAGTTAGATCTCTTTTGCAAAAAATCAAAGCATGTGGGATAGATAAGAAAGAGGATCATCTTGCAATTTCCATTTTGTCAACAAAAACACCCCTAGCTGAGAATTAAGAAGACTCGCGACCAGGTGAAGGAAAAGGAAAGGATATGGGCCACACCTTGATTGTTACCCATTGTCTACCTACTCCTTTAGATGAAGAAAGGAGGAGATCCTTTTCACTACATGCTATCTAGCTACTCAACGCCATCCTATTTTGAGAGGGGGATTTTCCCATGAGGTTTTCCCTCTTTTCCTATTTCCTTAGGATATTATTTTTTGTACGTGGGTTCTTAAAATGACTACATAATTGTTGAGACCCAGTTTTTTTGCATCATACTCACCTAAGTTATGCTTAAGGGGGGTTTGTTAGTGTACATATGCACCGTATAAGAACCCTTGCTAATTTTTGCAATTTCTAGTTTATCTAGTTGATTTATTTTAGATATCTTTAGTGATTTTGTGCATGCATGTAGTTAAGCTTAACGTAGTTGCTTTATTCCTTTCTTTATGGTGATATTTGGGTGCATGCCTTAGATAGTATTTTTCCCAAATATCACCATAAAGAAAGGAATAAAGCAACTAATTTAAGCTTAATTGCACACATGCACAAAGCACTAAAGCTATATAAAACAAAGTAACTAGATAAACTTGAGCTAGTGATCATGGTGGGACTGCGTCACATGAGGGGTGTTGGAATATCTAGTTGAATAACCACCACACCTATAGGAACATAATGTGGAATGATCACCACACTGGGATTCTAGACTATGTGCTTGTTTTCAAATGTTTACCAACATCTGCAGGTTTTGATGTAATGGAAAACCTTACATAGTATCAAAGCATGAGGGGTACTAAACTAGTTAGTGTTCAGTGATTTCTTATCAGTTATCTAGCTTACATGTTGAGAAGGGATTTCAAAGCTAGGATTTTGCAACCATTAAGAAGAAATTTACTGACACCTAATAAGGCTTTTGTGTCCATCAAGAAGGATTTTACCACCACCCAAGAAGTATTTTTCAACCACCAAAGAAGGCTTTTACAGCCACTACTATTTCAAATTGAAGAAGGATTTTTTTCAATTCACCAAAGAAGGTTTTGCAACCACCAAAGAAGTACTTTTACAGCCACCAAAGAAGATTTTTTTCAGCCACCAAAGAAGGCTTTTGCAGCCACAAAAGAAGGTTTTTGTAGCCACCAAATATCCCATATATATTACTCATTTGCATCCATCAAGAAGAACAATTATAGCCATCATAAGATTAGTCATTTTTAATGATCAAAGAAGTGCATTTGGAGACACCAAAGAGCTCATTGGAAACCATAAATGAGTGATTTTTCATCCATCAAAGAGATCATTTTCAGCCATTATAGAGATCATGTGTGGCCATGGATATCTTATTCCCGTAGATCAATTGCTACATTGTTGGTATGCTAGATCCAGTCATGTTCAAGGAGGCCTTGGAAGATTCACAACACATATCTTACAAGGACATATTCACATACATTCAAAGGATGACATAGGCCCAAGAAGCTTGCAATATATGGACTATGAGAACATATGCATTATCCACCAATTAGATGAGAAAGACCCTTTTACAGGCCCAGAAGAAGAAGTGATCTACAATTTTCTTCTATCCATTCAATAATTTGTGCCAGATATAGTTCAAATTTCAAAAGACTTTGAAGAACATGTCCCAAATCAAGTTCAAATTTAAGAATACTTTGAACAACTTGTCCCAAATTAAGTTCGGATCAAAGTATCCATTGGAGAACTTGTCCCAAATAAAGTTCCCATTGAACAACGAATCCAACATGTCTCTTTTGTCTCAAGTGCTATAGCTTTTTCACCTACTAATCACATATTTCTGCACAAATTTTTTCGAGTAGATTAAAATTTTCTTACATTCTATTTTATTGGGGGGGTTCCTCGTGAAGTTTTTCTCGAGTCTTTCCCAGTTTATAGATAATTCTATGTGTGCATGGGTACCTAATATGGCTGCAAATTATTGGTACCCATTGTTTAGATACTTTGTTTTTACCTAGTTAGGGTTATGGGGGGGTGTTAGAGTCATCCATGAGACCAAACCCCAAGTTTGAGGGTGCATTCCTAAGTTTGGGGGCGCAATCCCAGAATTGAGGGGATTTCTCTTTGATTTAAGGAGGAAGTTGAGTGAAGGCTGAGTGTGCCCCACTAACTGAGTCATAAATAACCTTGACTATTTATAAAGGGTCCTCTGATGAAATTAGCGCTTTGATTTAGTTCATTTCAATACACATTAGTTCAGTTCACTTCAATGCACATCTATACAGTTCAATTTAGTGCACATTGTTTCATTTCATTTCAGTTAAGTTCATTTTAGTTCATCTTAGATCAATTCAAACAGGTTCAGTTCAATTCAGAATAGTTCAACTCGGAACTTCCATGACTAGCTAAGGTTAATTGTGCTAAATTAAGGCTAACTAGCATGGGAAAATCAAATTATCTCATATCATAATTCAGATTACCTCTCTATATATTGTAAACACCTCCGTTCAATTTATTAATGAAATTGATCATTATTTTCTCTTCCATTCCAAGTTTCTTATGTAATAATCAATGTTATCCATTTATTACATCAAGATCTCATGGTTGATTTGTTTCTCATTGCATATCTAGTTAGTTTATGTACCTAGATCTATACATGTTCAAATATTGTAAGTAATAGGTCCAACACCATATCTAGAGGTATTTGTACCAAAAGATGCTTAAAGAAAGTAAGAAAACTAATCCTATAATGTAGGGTTAGTAGGTGGATCATTCAAAGGAAGTGGAGAATATCACGCATTAGTGGTAGGAGGTTACTAAATAAGTATTGTAGCAGGTGGAGCTCATGGGTTTTCTATATAATGTGCACCACACTATATACAAATTTAAAGAATGGTTTCTATAGAAATTTCAACTAAAATGCTCATAGGTGATTTTCGCACATTGGTGCACTCAAACAAAAGTGCATCAACATAATGTGTAAAACTGTAATTCAAATACATTTATCAAATGGGTGGCGTATCTAATGTTTTTAAAATGTAAACAATTGTGTGTGTATTTTTTTTTTACACACTAGTGCATCCTAGCCTCTAAGGTGCACCAATTTTGTTTTCCTTTGCTTGCCTACCTCTACTAAAAGCATACTAGTGAGTAATATCTCAACTAAACATTGTTTTCCTTTTAGTGAGGGTGATTAAAAGATACAAAAATTCCAGCACTATTCCATATGATACATGGGTAGAACATGATGTAATAACTAACTCTAATTTTGATTCTAGTCATGCCAAAGTAATCCAAATTAATTCAAAGTTGGGTAATATTGTTGCTCGTGGAAATGCTTGCAAAGATCACATATTGACTTGCATGAATGGATTAAATGTTTATAAGGAATACGTGTTGTTCCTGTTGGATGTAACAACACTATGAATGCTTCTACAATTAAATATTTACATTGCCATACAATTTTTATCATATCCGAATGCAACGAGTTCATGACAAGATTCATATTGTTTGCGATCAACCATCACCACCTCACACTCACCTAGCCCTTAGTCAATATAAATGTTGACATAGTCAAATGTGCCCACCACACAATTAATGAGAAAAATAATGATGCCATAAGGTTATACCTCGTACTTCTAACATATATATTCCAACTAGTGTTCATTAACCATGGTCATTATTTGGTACCCTCACACTTATCCTCCCTACACTTCTCAACAGGGCACCCATGTCTCCCCTCCCACCGTTGCAAATGGTATTGAGCATTGTTGACAACTTCTGTTTTTCGTCGCATAGTTTCACCCTCATATCCGTCCCCTCCTTGTCTCCTTACCACTCATCCTTTTCCTTAGTGTTTTGAAATATGAAACCATGGCCGCGTCTATATTTTCTTATGGTTCATCATATACATATGTAATAATATTGTTATCATTGACATATTGTTGTTAAGTAAAATATCCAAACTACTGGGGTAGAATCACCAACGTATCGAGTTACTTAAGATGGACATCTAAGGCTTCCATGCAAACAATTTAGACTCCTAATTACAGTAAATACTCAAATAAATCTATTTCAATAGTTAAAAAGTAAGAAAGCTTACATACCTTGTTTATGAAGGTTGGTCCTAGATTTCTTTGCTCTTCATATATGCTTCAAAGCTTCAACCCAAAGACCTAGAAAACAAACACCATACCCTTCTCAAACAAATTAGAACTCAAACATAACATATATAATAATTAAAAACTAATTAATTGAATGAACATTAATAAATAAACCAAATCTAAGACAATAAATTGGGAAGGGAAAGATTTCCAATCTATATGAAAAAAGTAGCAATAGTACAATCCATACCATGTTCTTCTTGGCACCTCATCGAAACTAGATATCAAGGTCTCTCCTGCTAAAGATCTCCACAAATCCCACCAAATCCTGTCATGCACAAAGGTAGAAAATGATTTTAGGGAAATAGTTTCACCATTTAGGGATATAGGATCAAATGATGATCAGCAATAGGAAGGGAAAATGGAATAAATGATAGGAAAATCCTCCAGCATAAATTTTCTACAGAAACAACTCCCTCCCATGACCTATCTCTCCTTTTTTATAGTAAATGGAGATAGTTTCTGTCAAATAAGAGGAAGTTGTAACAGAGGGGGCAGTTACCAAAACCACCCTAACTCCCCTATTTTCAAATTTTATATATTTTTAGGGATTTTTTTAGGGGAGTTCACTACCAAACCAAATACAATTAGCGAATGATTCACAGAAAAAGCAAAGGAAGCCTATGAATTCAATCTTTTGTTTCATTCACAAGAAAATCTAAGGAAACCAGAAAATGGATCACTTTCTACTTGAACATTAGGAGTGAATTAGGCTTAACATAGGGTTACAAACTTACTAGATGCAAGAAAATTTCATAGGTTGATTGAATGTTTCAATATATAGCATGAGTCGTCAAATCAAGGATATTCCATCCATTATTGTCCATCTCTATACAAACAATGACATTCAAATTGTCGTCTTTTGAACTATCATCATATACATAGAAGTATCAATTTGAGATATAATAGATTCCCCCTAGTGTATGAGGTCAAAATGGAACATGATGGTTGAAATACTTATAGTAATCAATGGAATCGGAGGTGGAAAAACATTGTTGGAGATCCCAAGAGACCTGGCTCCAACTAAGTACCTAAAATGGAAAAAGTAATTGAGACAATCATTTCACTAGGGTAAATAGGTCCATTCTCAAAATGATATAACATGAACGCTAGAAAGATACAGTGTGTATCCAACAAATATATGTAACGAATGTCACTATAATGGATACAAGAAATACAAAGTGGATCCATGTGATATATAGATAAATCATGGCCACGAATGAACATAGTGAATACATTCCTAACAACTTATCGTAACCACAAAAATATACAAGGTGGATCTATTTTAAGATGGACATCATAGCCACGAATGAACAAAGTGGATCTATGTCTCATCAAACATTCGGAGAATAATATAGTCGAGATGAGTAAAGGTCCTCCTAATGGTACCAGTGTCATATGGGGTGTTTTATAGTCTTGCTCAACTTGGGAAATAGAAAAATGTGAGGATGTTACTGTTGTACCAAGGTCTTCCATCAAAAGCACCTGAAGGTATGAATCATTCCCATGCGAGTAGATGAGTTTAAGTCGAACATGGAGGATACCGTTTGATTACCACTTATTGGTGTATATCATTAACAAATGTGAGGAAACCCACTGATAATGATAATGGGCCCCAAGGTACCTAGTACATTCTAATAGGTGTGAATAGATGTTCTTCAAGTCAAACCCTAAATATTTTATCGAGTAGGAGACATTGATGTATTCACACTTCCCAATAGTAAGGGAACCTACCACTCATGACTACAAGCCCCAAGGTACTACAGAAACTATAGACCTCATTCCTAGAGCAAGATTAGTTGAATTCAATGGGAAGAGATGTGTTGGATGGGAGGCACTAAGGCATACCCCATCATCCAACACGAGGAAATATCAAGGACTGATTTGATTTAGGGAAGGAATAGGGAAACTTTTTACAGTATCAACCACCGAGCAAGTCTTCATTGTGCACCAAATGTAAATAGAACATGAAAAATAATTCCTGAGCAACAACTGATAAAGAAATTCATTGACAAGAGCAAGGACCTCCACCAATGATGAAAAAGGAATCCAAGCTGGTATAGCATGAATCCTGAAATGTGAATATATTTCTTGACATCGAACATTAAGGGAAACCAGTAAATTAGTGGACAGTGATGTGTTGTCTTTGTGGAGTGCAGAGTCATGTGTCAATGATGTAAATAAGGCCAAGGTGTTATGACCCTAGGTTAATTCCTCATAATAGATGAGTTGTTGTTGATGAAGACACCAACCCACTTGGAAGAAGTCATTGGGGACCTTATCCACAAGCACAAGTATGGAACACTAAGTATATGATGAAAATAGACTTATACCAGGGAATGGCCAACACATGAGGTCAAGGAAACCGCAGAGACAAAGGCTAAATCCTTGAACATTGAACACAAAAGTGACTTGGGTAGCTTTCAATACAAAGGAGCAATTATGTAGATATGCTATGTAGGAAACACTAACATATTCTCGATATGATTGGAAGAATAACAAATCAAAGGAATTCTAAACTCTACGATGAAGGCTCAAATATTATGGTCAAATTCTATAACTCAACTTGTTGATAGACTCAAAATTAGTGCTCTAATCAAGGAGACGTGACTAGCCACCACTATTAAATAGACATTAGAGACCTTTCCCTTCCCTTTTCCTTTTATAATATTTAATTTTTTTGTCTTTTTTGTATACTTAAATCCTGAAAAATGAATAAAAGAATATTATGATACATGGGATAAAATGAGTTGCACGACGAGCAAGACTAGTTCCAAGCGGAAGGAAAAAACCTATGCATAATGCAAGGAAAAGCGATAGGATAATGAAAGTCGAGGTGTGTTTCCCCTCGGCCAGGTGTGTCAAGTTGCAAAGGCATAGTGATGCAAGGCTTCCCGAAAATGAGATAAGAAATGAGGGATTATATAATGAGATAGTGAAATATGGAATTAGGCTCATAAGAGCAAGCAAGTATATGCAAAACTAGTTACAACTTAAACACAAATGCAGGAGCCTTATAGGGGATGGCCAGAAAGATGAGAGAGAAATACATGCAGGTTCTTCTCAAAGTTATGAAAAAAATACCAAGGCTCTTGAGCCTATGAAAACATGGCATAGGCACCAAAATGGGAAAAAATTGTGCTAACTAGGGTGTCTCGTGTGAAGTAGGCTCTATCACAAAGAAAATGGTGGTTTTACTTATTAAAGAAGGGCTAATGTCGCATTCTCGTGAAATGTGACCTTCAGGATTATAAGGGAAAAAAACTAGATGCAATATGCATAAATAGGGATAACCTAGCCTATATGCAAGGTTTAAAGAAAAAACTTGTTAGAAAGATAAAAAAAAAATGACAAAGATGACATAGATATAGGGACTAAACTATAGAAAAGTGGGTAAACCTACAAATAATTTACCACAAATAGATGGAAATAGGTAAAAAAGAGCTTACTTGTGTTTTTTACCACTTTGGAGAGCAAAAAAACCTAAAACTATGAACATTGATTACAACCAATCCAGGACATCAAATCAGGTTTCGTCTTTTCCAGGTAGATCGCCCATCCATCTCATTACTTTTTGATGGTTTAATTAATAGTTTTAGGTTCAATTTTGATTGATTAACTTTATTATACTACCCTCACAACGTATTCATGGGAAAAGCATTAGTGAATTACTATGGATTCATGGATTTACAATGGATTTCCAGTTGTGATTTACTTGGTAAGGTTAACAATGATTGTTTGACAGGGATGGATTTCATTTGGCGTGAAAGGGAGCATGAATACAATTTATAGGGATGCAATGGGTGACCCATTAACACTAAATGCCTGGCGTCATTGTGGATTGCTTAAATTTTTCAGAATATCCAATATTTCAACGCAAAATGCATTTATTCAAACATTAATCCAATACTGGGATGCGGAGAAAGGTGCATTCATAATCATAGGGGAAATATTGGAGATCACCATGGAGGATATTTACTTCCTTGTAGGATTTTCATGGAAAGGAGCTTCGACAAACTTGAAAGGAACTATTCATGAGGAAAATGCACTCTCAGTACAAGAGTACATAAACTCATATTGTTTGGTCGTTACACGAAAGTTAAGTACATATATATTGGTCATGGTGATTGTTAGCTTCCCATTGAAAGTTATCCAAAATATGATCACTAGAGTGGCACGATCTGTAGCAATGCATTTGGATTCTGGAAGCTTTATACAAATTGGAGTTGAGTGATTGAATGTCACTTTGTTTAATTGTTTTACAATGCTACTAACTAACATGAATATTTTGTTTGCCGACTGCAAGTCGGGGAAGAAAAACAACTGCGAGTATGGAAGCATACTAGTCTCATTGTTTTTTTAGAGGCTTCCACATATGAGCATTAGAGTCTCACTTCCTCCTTTGGATCTATGGGATCCTAGGATGGTAGAATGGGCATATCTATTATATCATTTGGGAGGTGGATATGCCACCACTTTTTTCTATGAGGAGTATAATGTATGGTGGAGCAGACAGTTTCCTGCCATTAAGGAGTATCCAAATGTCGAGCTGGAATTTTTTCATGACCTATATCTAATGCTTCCTCTCGACAGATCATGGGGCAAGATAGGTGAGGATATGTTTTTATTGTATTTTTTATTATGAAAATATTTAATCATAAAAACATTTTTTAGTGTATGAGTCTTAACAACAAGTTATTGACTACGACATAGCTATTGGACTAGAGAGACCTACTAGCCAACCTCTACTAAGATGACATAGGCCATGGCTCAAGGAGGGACTTGAGTCTACCTTGAATACCATGGAGGAAAATATCCAAGGCATGATCATGGGGGTACCAGATTGAGCGTTTATCAGACCAAATGCAGAGACAGGTAGTAGGAGTGCTTGCTACCTAGGTCAAACTACTCCATCAAATGGCTACATATGTCATGTGCTACCGAGAGGGAACAACACCAAAGGAGTGATGTAAATAAAACTTTTTATATTTTGTATCTCTTGGTTTTATCTATATCATTGAGGGATATATGGCCAATTTTGTATATTATGAGTCAAACTTCGCATGTGAGACTCACTTTTTTATTAGACACAGATTTTTGTAATATGGAGCTACTTATATATACATGGACGATGGCTTTATCGATTTATATTTACATTTTGTACAATGATTATGTATGCTTTATGTGGGTGATTGCTTTAATTATGATATAGGTGTCGATCTAATATGCCAGTAGCCAACAGATTAGTTAAATGATTGCATCTTCTAGGAATATGTATGCGCGAAATCAAATCAAATTGATGCTCTAACAAGCGCACCCTTAGAAATTTATGCAACAACACAAGAAATTGAATGTGATACATACCATTTAGATAAGACATTGCCAACTACTATTCTATATATATATTTAATGTGTTAGATATCAATAAATACATATCTAAACATCAATTCAATTACGGTACTATATTCTACGATATTGTTAGTAACTGCTCCGAGAGACACTCCACCTGAATTCACTAGTTGTCCAACTGGTTCATATATTACGCAAGTTATGGAAGTGATATTCCAAGTGTGATGGAAAGATTTGTTGGCATAACCCAAAAAAATTTGTGTAGTTGATGACATATGTCAAACGAGCAAAAAGCATAATTTGTGAAATCCATTACTAATCAAACATAAAAGCAAACAACATTCCAAACTAGCTATAGTACAATAATTACAAGAGAGACCTACTTATACATAAAGTCTAGGAAAAGCACCTCTTTAAGTAGAGTACATTTATGGACCCTAGGATGTTTCCATCAAAATATTCTAGCTCTTAGGCCCCCTTATTAGGGACTTTCCAAACATTATAAGGACCAATCCACAAAGAAGCAAATTTTTCGGACACTGACTCATCGTGCTTATGGTCATATACAAACACTAGATCTCTTTCAGAGAATATCCGTGGGCATACTGATTTATCATACTGGGCTTTGAGACATTTTTTATTAATTTCAATGGTAGTAACAACATCCCTCCAATGCTTGTCTAGTTACTCCAGATACAACAAGTGTTTTTCAAGCTCGCTAGTGTTTGGTAGGAGTTCTAAGACTAGCTTCAAAGATGGAATTTCATGCTTGATAGGTAACCATACTTCCACGCGATGAATGAGATGGAATGGACTAAATCATGTTGTATTCTCAACAAAGGTTCACTAAGCATGATATGCCAATTGGACCTATGTTTATTCATCGTCCTCTACAATATGGTTTTCAAATACTTATTAACTACTTATACTTGTTTGTTTTGCTGAGGATAATATGGTGAACATAAATCCTAGCAAAAACCAAGTTTCTCTGCTAGCTGTGTCATCATCATATTTTGAAAGTGAGTACCATTGCCAATGGAAATATCTCTTGGGATACCAAAGCAAGCAAATATTTGATTGAAAATGAATTGTGCAGTAGGTTCATCATCGCAACAAAATGTAGGCATGGCCTCAAACCACTTGGTGAAGTAGTCTACAACCAAAATAAGGTATTTATGGCTGCTAGTCAATGCCATATTACACGTTGTAAAATCAATCCCCCACTTGGTGAAGGGACCAACAATGACAACTTCATATGAAGAAGCGGGATGCGCACGCATCTTTTTCATAAATGTTTGAGATATATGACACTTCTTAACATATTCAATACAATATTTGAAAATTGAAGGCCATAAGTATTCGGTGTGGAAATTTTTTTGGATTGTAGCAAGCCTAGAAAAATGACCACCACATGCTCCACCATGGAAATCATTCAAAATATCATCGGTCTCCTCATGAACTAGGAAACGCTTGAGAATAGTATCAATACCTCGATGATACAAAGTTTCACCGATGATAACATAATGTCTTAATTAATGACATATTTTGCGCCTTTGTTTGTGGGTAGACTGAGATGGAATCCTCTAGGTTTGAAGGTAAACTATAATATCACCATCCAAGTTGATGAGGAATATATGTTCATTAGTAAATGACATATTTTCAACAAATCCTTCATCCTTTTGGGGTAACTCCGTGTTGAAGGTACAACAGATCCCATGTTTTATCCAAAACACGAGAACCCCAATTTTACATGCAAAGGTAATTTTTCATACTTCCTTAAGTCGTTTTGGGGTCCCCATAACATTTATCATGGTTTCTATGATTTGAATTAGCTAAATTTTAGAAATTTATGCATGTTTTGTGTGCTTTTGGTGAGTTGCGGAAAACTATCTTTCCCTTAAAATGTGTCCTTCCCGCAACCCGCAATGCGGATTACGGGATCTTGAAATTTAATATTTGCGAGTTTTCCATCCCGCATCCCGCATCCTACAAATGCGGAATGCAAGATATGGGAGAATTTTTCTATGAGTGCAGTGTGTCATCCCGCAACCCGCATCCCACAAATTGCGGATTGTGGATTGTGGGAAGTAGCTTGATTTATTATTTTTGTTGTGTGATCCTGCAACATGCAACCCGCTATTTGTGGGATGTGGATTGCAGAAGGGGTTGAATAAAATTTTGATACTTTGTGATCCTGCATCCCGCAATTGTGGATTGATGGTCAATAAAATTTATATCTCGCATTTCGGTCCCGCATCCCGCAAGATTTAATCCCAACCATCCATTCATTTTAATCCTACGGTCTTAATTTGACCCATGGAAAATCTATATATAGGCTGGTCTTTTATATTTTTATTTACCATTTTTACTATTGCGAATTAATGTGCTGCGTTAATTTTCACTGTGTTTTTACTAGACAATGTCATCACAGTCCAAGTTGATTCTAGGTTGGTTTCTTATTCAGTTTTTAGTTTAATTGCTTACTGTAGATTTGTCTGAATTAGCCTTGATTTCTTGCTTTACCCTTTTAAACAGAGTTTTCCTCAAATTCCAAGAATGGCACGGATTACCCGCTCCAAAAGCCTTCAAAAGGATATGCTGACCAAGGACCCAAACTTTTGTATTTTCTTGGACACCAGTGGAAAAGTCACTGAAACTTATCAATTTGAAGCCTAGGGTGTACTCAATTTTTGACAATGACGACTTCTCTGATATACAGAATTACTAGTCGGCATACCAAAGAACTAGGGATTCTGGACTTCATGCAATTGCTGCCAAACCTGCCATCGTTCCTTATAATGGTGTGATCAAATGGATCATGGAACACGCAAACCCTAAATACTGTTCCTTCAATGATAGTGCAGGGTCATGGTTAGCTACCTTCCATCCCGAAGTCTTTACCAGAGCCTATGCTCTTAAACCAGCTATACAACCCCTTAACGCATAATTTTCCCAAGCCTAAAGGACCAGGTTCAATTTTGATGAAATGTTAAAATCTTGGATGAATGAACCTAGTAAATTCTCATAGAGTAAGGACAACCTTTATCCTATCACCTGGTTTAGGGAACCCTATTCTTTGCTAGCAGCCATGTTATGTCAACTTTATGGTCTTCCCAATTGCTTTGTTTTTAAAGTTGAATGGGATCCAATAGCTCATCACATCCTAACTACTGGTGAATATTTCCCATGGGATTATTTCTTGTCACTAGAGCTTAAAATGGCTATCCAGGATTATCAAAAGGCTACTACCCAGAAGAAACCCAATTTCTTCTTTTCATCCTTCGTCATTGGTGTATTCTGCACTAAGTTTCAATATACAAATTTGGGATGGAACTGGACTTTGTCAGCTCCCCCTGTGCCTATTTACCATTCAGAATTGTGGGATACTAACTATGCAACCAGGTTCTATGATATTTGTGAACACTTCCTCAGCATCATTTATTTTTCAATTTTCAAAAGGGAAACGCCCACCTTTTTAGCTAAAGCCAAGACCTTTATTGCTACAATGGGTGGTTGGTATGTTGGCGAGTCTTTTGCATATTTCAGGATTTGGGGCAGCAATATTATCCATATGCTTCCCAAGATTGTCCCTGACAGGTTGGTAATTGAAGAGGTATCTTTCCAGACTGTTACTGCTCTGTGGAAGACCACATTAAGACTTTTATGCAAGCGATTAGGAATAGAAATGTAGTACATGAAGATGTAGTCTGCATATTATTCCCTTATATTTTTGAGGGAAAATATTCTACATGGTATTTTTCCTTAGAAACCAGTTCTATCCCATCATGGGACGCGTTCTCAGAACTCTTCACTCTAAAATTTGGGGATGATAATACCCCAAAGGATTTAATTATAGATCTTTCTTCAATGAATACCAAAGGGAAAGAAAGGGTGAAAGATTACAACAATAGGTTTTCATATTTTAAAAACAGAATTCTCGCCACTGTCCTCCCTGTTGAGGAATTATCGGTGGCCTATTATATCAAGGGTCTTTTGACTCAAATGGCCATGTGGGTGAAAAGGGATCGCAAAGAAACCTTGCAAGAGGATTTCTGTGAAGCCATACAAGTAGAAAAATACATGTTCTACCTTAAGGACAACCCTGACTCATCAGCTGAGCAGGAATCCACCTCCCGTAAGAAAGTTGAAAACTTTCCTAAAACCACTACTACAAGTCAAGATCCTTTCAATATGAATGACATGAAGAAGCTCCTACAAAAAATGTCCAATGAGATGGTGGATTTGAAGAAGAATAATAATGAAAATCAACCCAATAATAGAGGTTTTATAAGGCCACCTTTTAGGCGACCTAATCAACCTCCTCAAAATCCACCACCTCCCAATCCTAGTGAAGGATTCATTTCATAAGAAATATTCTCTATTTTGAAATCCCTGGCTACCAGAACACAAGACACCCTTGAATCCTCTAACGATCAAACAAATCAAGATTCACAACCACCCCAAGAAGAAGAAGAAGAGGACCAGCATGTCAATGCTGTAAGTTTCTTTTCCGAAGAAGAGGAAGAAGAACTTAACACAATGTTCAATTTACAACATACTCATAACACTAGATCTAAAGGGCCACCTCCATAAGAGCCACCACCTACAACATCGGTCCCCAACAATGGTAAGTCCCAACTGCAGAAAGATAATGTTATTCCTGAGCCTGAGTACAATTTGGATGAGGATTTGAAAAGAGTCAAGGCCAATGTCTCATTATTCGATAAAATCCCTTCTATAAGGGATTCCCTTCCTAAGAGCATGATCATCAAACAACCCAGGGAAGCTCAAAATAATAACCTTGACTCTTCTCCCAGACCAAATAATCAGAAGCCTGGAAGTAAAAGGGGATCCCTCCTTTCTTACTTACTTTTGAGATCTTCAACAGGAATGTACACAACTGCATGATATATTTAGGCACCTCATCAAATGTGATGCCTCTTTCTGTATGTAAGATATTAAATGCTACTTGGGAACCTTTCCCCATCCAAATTTTTCAATTGGACAGGTCTAAAGTTAAAGTAGTAGGAAAGATGAGAAATGTTCTTCTAAGGTTGTCTGCAGATCCCAGAATTCATCAGACCATTGACATCGTGATCGCAAACATCCTGGAAACTTATGGAATGTGGTTAAGTAGAGATTGGTCTAAAAAGTTAAAAGGCTACTTTGCCACTGATTGGTCTCACCTATGGTTACCCCTAAATGGAAAACCCAGTAAACTCAAGGTTAATAGGGAACCATGTATGAAACAAATGGTGACCGATATTGACGGATCCAATGAATTTGTTTCTTACTTTAGTGCTCACATTGAACACTTCACATTCAACACATTCTTTGGAGATCTACCTGCTGATGTTTCACCAGTAGAGAATGTACAAAAATAGTCCCAAATTACTCATGTTACTTATGTACCATTCTTTGGTACCATTGTGCATAATGTATATAATGTAAACACTAATTTTAGAATTGACCCTTTTATTTGGACTTTATTATTTGATGGCTCCATCTCTAAAGATTGAGCTAGTGCAGGTTGTGTCCTCATTGATCCAAATGGGACCAAAACAATGATTGCATGCAGACTGGAGTTTGAGTGCACCAACAACGTAGCTGAGTACGAGGCACTAGTCCAAGGACTTAGAAAAGACATTGACATTGGTGCAAAGGTAATTGAATGCATCGGAGATTTTGAGATTATAGTAAAGTAGGTGAGAAACCAAATACATTGCATGTCTCCTTACTTAATCAATTATCAAAAGTTGATCAGATATCTTACTAGCTCTTTTCTAGCATTCAATATCAAGTCGGTCGCTAGATCACATAATTTCGATGTTGATCTTCTGGCTAATACTACATCTAGGATGATCCCTCTTGAAGGTTTATCTCCATAAAATTTTACAAATGAGCTGATGTATAGGCCTACCATTCCATACAATGTGATGAATTGGAAAGTATTCAATGACGATCAGCAGATGCTGGACTTTCTTTCAGCCTAGGACACCTTTCAAGGTATGGCTATTGATGAGGTTAAACATGAAGAATCCTTGTCTGATCCTTCCAATATTATTTTGAATTCAGTCATCAATTTATAAAAAATTTACGATCTACAAGAGAAGTTCAGAAAACCACCAACTGTAAGACCCAGAGCCCATCCCTTAATTATGAAGCCGTCAATCTTGGAACTGAACAAAATCCCCGTTTCGTCAACCTTGGAATTCATTGTTCTAAGGAAGAAAGGAGAGGCTTTATCAAGCTATGCAGGGAATTCAAATATGTCTTCGCCTAGACGTATGACGAACTCAGAATGTTTGATACCAGCATCATGCACCACAACATCTCGATGAAACTAGAAACGAGACCGTACCAGTAGAAGCTAAGGAAGATGCATCGCAGCCTGGAACCTTCTATAAAGAAAGAGCTCGATAAGTTACTAGCAGAAATAATCATATTTCCTATCAGACATACACAGTGGATTTCAAGGCTCTGTGTTGATTTCAAGAACTTGAACAGAGCTTCCCAGAAGGACAATTATCTTGTAGCTCCTATGGAGCAGATTTTTCAGAAGGTAGTTGGGTCTAAAATGTTCTCACTCCTTGACGGATTCACAGGGTATAACCAAGTCCTGGTTACCCCTGATGACCAGCTTAAAACAACCTTATGAACGCCTTGGTGAACATATGCTTACAGGAGAATGCCATTCGGGCTGATAAATGCAGGAGCTACGTTCCAGAGAGCTATGGATATATCTTTCAGGGGCTTAATTCATAATTATGTTCTTGTATATTTATATGATATAACAATTTATTCTAAAAAATGACATGAACGTTTCTCTGCTCTGAAACAGGTGTTTGAACAATGCAAGAAATACGAAATTTCCCTCAACCCCAAGGTAAGGTAAGTTATTAGGTTTCATTGTCTCCAAGGAAGGCATGATCATTGATCCAGAGCGCACTAAAGCTATTTCAAACATCAGACTCCCTGGTTCTAGAAAAGCAACGCAATCTTTCTTAGGTAAGATCAATTTTGTCCGCAGGTTTGTACCAAATTTTTCCCAAGTTGTTAAAACCTTGCAACATTTAGTTAAGAAAGATGTACAATTTAAATGGTCTGAAGAACAGAGGAACGCCTTTGTTAAAATCAGAATAGTCATTGCAGAAGCACATGCTCTGATGTCTCCAGATTTCAGCAAAGATTTTATATTTTATACCTTTGCTACTGACTTTTCTTACGCAGCTGTCTTGACACATAAGAATCTTGAGGGCACCGAGATGCCCATTTATTTTATGAGTTCAACGTTTAAAGTATCCGAGCTCAACTATTCCCAGATCGATAAACAAGCCTACGTAATTTACAAATTGGTGAAACATTATAGGCCATATCTACTGAAATCGAGCATTAAGGTGATTGTCCCTTACGTGGTCATTCGAAATGTCCTCATCCAGAAGGAATTAGGTGAGAAGAGGGCTCACTGGATGATGGCATTGCAAGAATACAACTTGGAGATCAAGCCACCAAACCAATAGAATGACCCTAAAGATCAGCAAACCAAATGGGAGCAGGAGGAAGTTGTACCCACAGGTTCTATTAATGCAATTGAAACTACAACATCCGAATGGTATGATCACATTGAGTTTTTTCTAAATCATGGAGGATATTATTGGCCTACCTTATTCAGAGATGCTCATGCCTATGTCCGAAAATGTGAGCCTTGCCAATAGTGTGCTGGAAAAGTCAAAAAACCTACCTTCCCTTTGCAACCAATAGCAGTCTAGTTTCTGTTTCAGCAATGAGGACTTGATTTTGTCGGACCCATCAACCTTGTTTTGTCCCTACAACACAAGTACGTCTTGACAACCACTGATTATCTTACCAGGTGGGTTGAGGTAGTTCCTCTTAGACTATGCAATACGAACCAAGTAATATCCTTTCTTGAAAGTCAAATAGTCACTAGGTTTGATACCCCTAAATATCTCATTTTTTACAATGCATATTACTTCACATCCATTGAACTCATAAGCTACGCCCTTGAAAAAGGGATCAAGCTTAAATTTTCTACCAATTATTATCCTCAGGGCAATGGACTTGTTGAATCCTCCAACAAAAACCTGATAAATATTCTGAAAAAGATAGTGGCCTTCCATCACAAATATTGGCATACCCAGCTCTACAATTCTTTTTAAGCAAATTGAATCACTCCAAAGGCAGCCATTGGAAACTCCCCTTATTGTTCGATTTATGGCAAGGAATTCGTCCTGCCATCTAATCTCACCATCCCCTCATTACAGTTATCCCAATCCATTCAATAGGATGATTCATCCCCACTCCAAAAGAGGATTGATACTTTGCTTAAGTTAGAAGAAGATAGGGAAAGATACAAGAACAAATTGTATCAACAATTGGTAAAAAAATGGTTCGATGAGAAATCTTCTTCTGACAAGGATTTTTCAATGGGGGATTTGGTATTAAGGTGGGATAAGTAGCATAAAGACAATAAGGATTATATCAAGTTTCAACGCCTTTGGTTGGGACCTTTCATTTTTACAGAAAATATTGGTCTTAACACTATTCGGTTACAGACACTAGGAGTCATTGACACCTACCCAGTGAATGTTTCTCTGCTTAAAAAGTATTTTTTCTGAACATTTTCATGAGTGATGTACATAGGTTTGGTGTGTTATTTTTTTGTTTTCATTGTTTTGAGTGTTTACTTGGTATTATTAGGCTTTTTAATTATCTCTGCACATTTGTTAATGGCGGATAATCAGTTTCTCTCAAGATTGCAGCACTTTGAACCTTAATACATTGTCAGTTTCAACCTTTTTCTATCTTGTATCAGGATTTGTTTTATATGTTAATGGAAATCAATAATTGCATGATTCCATATTAATACATTTTTAGCCCGGTCAATATCTTTACATATGCTTTATTCATGTGATGAAGGCCGTGAGGGTAACTGGTTCTTCTTGTCTCGGGACTCATTAGTGCACTACAGCATACCTTTATAACCTATTCGACCTTATCTATTCTGGATTCTATCATAGTCACACTGGAAAAATAATTTTATTATGGATTTCAAGATGGGGGGTCTCATCATGAACCATCCCATTAGGTTCATAGATTCTTGGTGGAATTACATCTTCGCCATGTAACTGGGGGATGGCTTTCAATTTTGATGAAAGATGGAAGATCCTATCACAAGTCAGTTCATTCATGATCTGCAAAGCATCGGTGAGTAACACTACTTTTATGTGGATACTAAGCCATGGTAGTGTCTTGCAATTCATATGCAAATAAATTCTTATTGTTTCTGTAAAACAACTATTGTACATAAGGACAATGGGGTCTTATCACAAGCCAACCCTGCTATGATCATAAATTTGATTTTGTACTGAAATTATCATTAGATGGTTCCCAGGCCATGATAGTTGCTCTCAGTTTTACAGCTGGAAGACAAGAAGTCTCCTTACCGAGCTGGCTTGTTCAGTTTCCAGATCAAGTTTGTTAATGGCACTAATCACCAAATTGGAGCAGTGGTCTTATGTCAATATATTGGTAACCTATGTTTGGAGATACAGAATACGCTTAGGTTTGATTCCAAGTTCAACTTAAGCTGTGTGCCTATGCTTTCCTGATGGTAATAGATCCTTGTTATCCTTCATACCTCCTGAATCAAAATTTGCATCATCTTTAAATTGATCATGAATGGGAATGTACAAATCATTTTTGATAAATCTCCTTGTTGGTTGCATTCTCATATAAACATTTTCTATAGTTTCAGGTTATATATTTTGTTTACTAATATGTTTTCTGTGTGAAAGAGTTCTTGTTTTACAGAGATAACTAGTTCCTCCCAACCAATCGCCATTTGTTGTAGGTACAACAGATCCCATGTTTTATCCAAAACATGAGAACCCCAATTTTACATGCAAAGGTAATTTTTCATAATTCCTTAAGTCTTTTTGGGGTCCCTATAACGTTTATCATGGTTTCTATGATTTGACTTAGTTAAATTTTTTAAATTTATGCATGTTTTGTGTGCTTTTGGTGAGTTGCGGAAGACTATATTTCCCTTAAAATGTGTCCTTCCCATCTCGAAGTTTAATATTTGCAAGTTTTCCATCCCGCATCCCGCATCCAGAAAATGTGGAATCCGGGATACGGGAGCATTTTTCTATGAGTGCAGTGTGTCATCCTACAAATTGCGGATTGCGGGAAGTAGCTTGATTTATTATTTTTGTTGTGTGATCCTGCAACCCACAATTTGTGGGATGTGGATTGCAGAAGGGGTTGAATCAAATTTTGATACTTTGTGATCCTGCATCCTGCAATTGCAGATTGCAGGTTGCGGGATGGTCAATCAAAATTTAAATCTTGTGTTTTGGTCCTGCATGCTGCAAGATTTAATCCCAACCATCCTTTCATTTTAATCCTACGGTCTTAATTTGACCCACGGAAAATCTATATATAGGCTGGTCTTTTATATTTTTCTTTACCATTTTTATTGTTGCGAATTACTGTGCTGCGTGAATTTTCACTGTGTTTTTACCAGACAACGTCATCACAATCTAGGTTGATTCTAGGTCCAACTTCGGGATGGGATGTAGTGCTAAGTGATCATATAGTTTCCTTGAAGCTTTGTTTTGTTAGCAAAAGACAACATGACCCCAAAGGATTTCTTGATGCTCATTTCAAGCAGAACCATGTCAAGGGTGGTTATATTCATGAGGAATTCCCTGATGACTCTATCTACCAGGGATTAGATACCTTTTCTAAGGTCTTGGCCAGAGTCAAAAGAAAATAAGAACAGAGTCACATCTTATAGTATCAAAAGGAACTCAAAATCAGCATTCAAAGCTATAGAGCAATGGAACTGGACCTCCTAGAAAAGGTAAGAAAGGACAGGGAAGAGCAGGAAGCCCAAGTAACAAAGGATCTATCAGTAGTAACTGATACTGAGGGGAATAAGGGAAAAGATTCTATGCAAGATCTCCCACAAGTGACATTCTCTCAACAACTAAAGGTTTTGATGCATGCTTCTCAGCAATCAAAGCAGAAATTGGCACAGATAACTTCTACATTGGATAATCAAGCAGCTCCAATTTCTAATCCTATTCCTGACATTCAGGTGACTACTACAATTACTCCGATAGGTGATGAACAAGTAGCAGTTGGTGTTAAGCCATTTAAGGAATAGAAAACACGGGTGACTATTTCTCAAACACCTACAATTGACCTTGATGACTCTAATGTTGAAGAAGAAGTGCATTCCTCTGTACTTGTAAGAAAAGAAGTCACTAAGCCTTTGAATACATTTGCATATTTGTTCAATTATAATGGAATGAAAGACTTTATTCCTAACTTAAGCATCCCAAAATTTGTTCATGTTCCTATCTCTTAAACCGCAGCACTCCTCCTCTCATCCATCCACACTCTTTCCACTTTGCCTGTTGGGGTCATCCCATCATCCTCATTATCCCAACTCTATCATTCTTTGACCTTGACATTTGTTTTTGTCCCAGTTATCTCGGTCCAACACCCCACACCTTCCTTTACTATTGATGAGACCCAACTTTTGAAAATCCCTCTGCCATTACCTCCACTCATTGTTCCATCATCAGTTTTTCTTAAGCAGGTTTCATCATAATTGATTACTGGCACTAACAACCCACTTTCTAAAATTATCACCCCAATAATTTCTTCAACCTCTTTTCCAACAATCGATCAAAACCTCTCCTCTCCCTTATCTACTTCACCTATCACTATGTCTATGCCACTTCCTACCATTACTCAGACATCCTCACTGGTTTTGAAAGTGAGTGGGACTTCATCATCTATTCATTCAGTCAATGATTTTGATGAAGACAATGTAGTCTCTCTTGGGGATTACTTTTATAGTAGGTCGTCAAAGGCAGTGATAAGAAAAGGAAAGAAGAGAAGTAGGGATCATGATGTTGTGTCTGGACCTGTCACCAATCAAATAGTATGGACTCAACGGTCTAGTGACCCTCAGATTGATGCAGTGGATTCAGCCATAGCTTTGGGTGTTTTCATAGGTTCCAACCTTGATGCAGTTCTCACACTGAACAAGGAGTTTGAAAAAAGGAAAGAGGAAATGAAAATGCTACAGGAAGAACTAGATGATGTCAAGAGACAGCATAAAACTCATGTGGCAAATCTGGAGAAAGCATCTAAAGACAAGTTCATAGATTTGCAACTCAAAAATGCCTCTCTCCAGGATGAATTGCAAAATGAAAGAACTATGAATGATGTTAATACCCAAAGGATAGCTTTGTTGATAAGACAATGTGAAGATGCAACTACAAGTATAGCTTCCTCTGCATTCTTTAGGTTTTCTAAGTAGGAGTTTCAATATTTGGCTATCCAGGTCAATTAGGAGCATTATGATTTAATAACTGAAATGTTTAGGACTCTGGATGATTTTTTGAGACTTATGTTGCTTTTGATAAAATGTCTATCACCCTTGAGACTCAAACAGCCAATAGAGAACAAGCATCCAAAGCTTATGATGATGTTGTGGATTGGCAAAGATATATGAAAGACAGACTAGAAGGTATTACCATCCTCAGCAGTTTTCAATTGAAAAAGGTCATAACTGTTTTGCGTGCTTGGCTTGATTTGAATGAGATGATTGAAGATTCCATCAATAAAGCATAAGAAATTTGTGGGAGAAGATGGTATGCGGTTGACAATATCATGGAAGAGTTACATTTCCCTACCATGGAGCTGATCGAAAATGCCTGTCCTCCGAAGTTAACAATAGAGCAGGTTGAATATAGATGTGAAGAAGTTAAGGAAAAGACTAAAGAGCTTGATCATATCAGCATTGGGGACATGGATCAGTTGATAAGGAAACCATTTACTATGCAATGAAAGATCCACATTTTCATCTGTCTTTGGCATAATTTGGCCAAAAATGAAATGGAGAATTTTAGGTGCCATATTCAGCTTGGGTTTGAATCAGCAAATTACCCAAACATAGACGAATTGTTGGAGATTTGGAATAAGTGGCGAGATTTTCTTGGCTACTAGTTCTATGTGGATCTTGTGATCCCAATTTCATGGGGATTTATCCTTTTGTAATTATTATTTAAAGGGGTAGACTTCACATGTAAAGGGATGATTTTCTAGGAGGGAAAAATCTGGACAAGAGATTGGAGATACTCTGTTTAATGGAGGTTTTGTAAATTTTTGCAAACTTTATTTAATACAATGATGTTATTATTTCATTTCTGTTTTTGTTTATTTGATTAAGTTTCCTTGACAAATGATGATTTCTCCATTTCAGATGGATCATTGTTACTGTTAGTCTTTTGCAATCAATAAGTGAATTTATTTATAGCCTTGATTTCTCTCCGCTAATGATTCATGTACTGATAAACTGTTAAAAGAGTTTATTCTATTAAAATATTTATCTATTTATGTGAATAATTACATAGTAAATTCGACTATATATGTTAATTTTTCAGTTGACATACCGATTATAGGCTAACCTTGAATGTGTTAATTTCAAGTTGTTGTCAGTCAAATTTTGTTGGTTGATTGTAAATTGAATTGATAAGTAATTGATCTTGTTTACATTTTTGTTAATCTGATTAAATACTTATCAGTCTTTAATTTGAGAACAAACCATAACACCTTTCTTAGATTAGTATAGACTTAATTTAGGTTTCCTTCACGGTTAGATTAAATTTCCCTTTTAATTTTCTCACTCATCCAGTTTTCCTTCATTGGGAAAGAGATCCTTCCAGGATCGAAGAACTACAAGTGCCAGCGGAGGCCTTGATATCTATGGGTGTTAACCACACCAAACAGCTCAAGGATAGGATAATAATTGGGTAGGATAATCTGAATCCTACCAAGGAACCCATTCCAACAACCTACACATCCGAGGATTCAACACTCCGACATCGACTAAGAAAATGCTGAAATTTTCTTTAACATTGCAAACACAAACCCTAGATCAAATACCTAAAGGATGATAATCCATCTATTATACTTGCCTTCGATGATCTGTCAGGACAAAATATGTTGGAGCGGATTGACATCACCTATTATAGTGATTTTCCTAAGCAGAATGTAATGCCAAATGTGTTGCATGGCATGGACAACAACAAGTGCAAGCTTTTCAACATGTAATTATTTTAACTCAAGGCCAACTATTAATATTAATTAATAATTATACCTCGTCCACCTTAGTCATTTTAGCAGTTTCCTAGTTTCCGATAATATTGTAGACCCCCTAGTACTATGGAGATGTTTTATGGGGATCACTAGCCACTTGATGTTCCCTCATGCATGAGTTTAGGAGCTCTTGAGACCAATCCCTACATTTTAAGAGCCCACTTTGAGTACTGGGAGTCCCACCTTCATTTCACCCTCACCCTAGTGGAATTAGGCTCCGATGGAAACCTTCAGTTCACTTTCAGTTAGATAATGTGCCTCCTATGCATGTTTTTAGGATAAAGGCGCCCATGCACACCTACCAAGGATTAATTAACTGATTATGAACTGATTCAATTGTCCAGAGCTGCATTAGTGATGCCTACATTATTTATTTTTCCTATGATATTCATGTCTCAATCAGGGACTCGAATCACTCCTAGGTAATTCGAATTTCCTCTATTGTATCCTCTTATGTTCATACACGGATTAATGATAATTATAATTACCATGTATTGCTTCCAATTTGGTTTTTCTTCCATGTTTAATTTCACAGTTCATTTTTACCAATTTTAACACCGCAATCCATCATTCTTCCTATTTCTTTCACTATAAGGTATTATTTAACCTTAAGATATTTTGTAATTGATAATTTTACATGGTATCAGAGCTCTACAGATTTAGTTATCTTCAAATTGATAGTTTTATGCAGGTTTGGAGAAGAATTCAGTAAAATATGTGTTGTTGCTCTAGCTGCAAAATGGAAAATTCAGCTCCATTGCCACCAAGAATCCTCACACCCTTCAATTATCTAGATTGGAGGGTAAATATGCAGATAGTCTTGCAAAAAAGTGTCTTTACAGGACCACAATAGGAGAGGATATCGAACTCGGGGCATCTATTAAGAAATCAAAGTACCTGAACAAGCTTGATGAAGATTTTGGTTTTATTTGCATTCATATATCCAGAGAATTACTCTTCCATATTGATGGATTGAAAACCCCATGCGAGGTCTGTGTGAATCTCAAATCTCTATTTGGAAAGCAAGATTATCTAAGAGGCCACATTTCAGAGAATATATTAATTTCTCTTCAACCTAGCAATTTCGAAACCATTCAACAATTCTTCACTAAACTCAAGTCTTTGGTCATGTAGTGCAAACAATGTGGAATTGACAAGAAGGATGAGAAGTTGGTGATATTCATTCTAACTAAGCTTGGACCTAAATTATTTGTTTTTGTGTCCACCTTCCACTTTGGGAGACTAACAAGCCAAAATTGGAAAATGCCTTCACTAGATGCATTCATTGAATCCCTAATTCAAGAACAAGACAAACTGATCCAAATGAGAGCCCTGAAATCCTACAAGAATCGGGATATTTAGGATGGGGAGTCAAATAATGTGAATGAAAAAGGGAAGAAGAGGGGAAAGGATAATAAAAAAATCCTTAATCCAAACCAAAGGAGAAGCCTAATACATCAGATGGAGCCTCGAGTTCCAAGAAGGATAAGCAGAATAGGTTTGAAAAGACCAAATGCACCTATTGCAAGAAAGGAAACTATCCAGAGAGTAGTTGTATGAAGAAATATATAGATAAAATGGCCGAAATTCTTAAACAGAACAACATTTACTTCCCAGAAAGTGCAAGGAAAATTGATTATGGAAACAAGTCAAGTGATCATGAGATATGCCATGCACTAAAGGTTAGGATTTCACAATATCAGGCCTTCCTGATTGATTTTGGAGCCTCCAACCACATGGTTTCCTCCAAAGAGTCATTTTCTTCATTAAATCTCATTGATGGTCCAAGCATTCACATAATAGATGATTCTCAGATCCCAGTTGTAGGGAAGGGCACAGTACAATTCGAGCATGATGTTTTCAAAAATGTTATGTGTGTACCCTCCTTAGAAGAAAATTTGTTGTTTGTTTATCAGGTGACACACACTAGTTCACCGAAGAGAGTTGTTTTTTAACCTGACATAGGTGAGATCTCAGATATCTCTACTAGGAAGATGATAGCTAAAGGTGTTGCAAACCATGACTCCAAGGCATATGAGTTCTCACACTTTTTTCCATACTCACATCAAAGTGCATTTATATTGATGCATGCCATTGAAACAAGAAGGCTCTAGCATGAAATATTTTGCCATCTAAACTTCAAGTACATGCAACAGCTACACAATGAATAAAATTTTTAAGGATTTCCCCACATCGGGTCCTCTCAAGGAATCTGCAAATGCTTCTTGGAAAGAAAGCATCCAGAACAAAAGTATGATGTTGGGAAGGAAAGAAAAGCCACCTCCACACTTGATTTGATACACAATGATGTCTCAAGACCAATTCCCACGGCTTATACTAATGGATCTAGATACCTTTTGACCTTCATATATGATTATTCTAGGTTTTGTTGGATCTACTTTCTTAAGAAGAAGTATGAAGTGTCTTAGACTTTCAAAGTTTTCAAGGCCTTAGTTGACAACACTGTTGGGAAGAATATCAAAGTACTCAAATCATAGAATGGAGGGGAGTACATCAAAATATAGTTTCATATTCTATGTGCAACTGAGGGAATTCAAATGCAACATTATTTACAATACACACAACAAAATGGTTTATCTAAGAGAAAGAACCAGTCATTGAAAGAGATGGCCACCTGCCTGCTTGAAGCAAGGAATCTTCCACCATATATATCTGGGAAAAAGAAATGAACTGCAATTCGTACATTGAGAATAGGGTACCTCATAAGTCAGTTGTTGGGGCCACTCCATTCAAAGCACTAATGGGACATAACCCTTATGTATCACATCTGAGGTTTTTTGGTTCCAAGGCATGGGATAGAATCTCATCTGACAAAAGAAAATCCCTTCAACCCCAAAATAGTGAATGCATTATGCTAGGATTTGCAAAATATCCAAAATCTTACAAGCTTATGGAGATTAGAACCAAGATATGCTTCATTGAGACAAGTGTCCAATTCAATGAAGATCTGTTTCAAGATCTGCAACCAGTTGAAAAGGAATGTAATTCTGCTCTACCTACACCATTTGCACATGATCACGTTTCTTCTGATGTTTCGGATTTAGAACCAGAAGATGAGGACCAAGTTGAATCAAATATTGATGTTCAGAATGAATATCAAGCATATCCATATCCATATCTAGCTCATGCTACCAATCCTAGGCCTAAATGGGCTCAAAAACTCATTGAATTTATTTGGAACATTGTTGGGGATCCATCTAACAAAAGGAGAGCCAGATATTAATTTCAAGATGAAAAGTTTTCACCATGTCATAAAGATCCACTTCTCCCAAAGAGGTGCTACATGATGGTGGTTTCTAATCCACAATACTGCAAAGAGGCTTTCCATGATACAAGATGGCATGCAGTCATGGATGAGTAATATGATTCACTACAGAACAATGAGACATGGGATCTTGTCTCCCTACCTCCAAGGAAAAAGTTTGTCCAGTAAAAATGGATCTGGAAAAAAAAACTTGCATTTGATGGATCTAAAACCAAGTACAAGGCTTGGTTAGTTGCAAAGGGGTACTCCCAAGTTCATGGCTTGGATTACAATGAGACAATCGCCCCTATTGCAAGAATGGATTCCATAAGGTTGTTTTTGGCCATTGCAGCTTCGAAACAATGGGAGGTACATCACATGGATGTGAATAGTGCCTTTGTACATGGTGACCTGGAAAAAGAGATCTACATGAGACATATTGAGGGGTACACTAAAGATTATTCATTGGTAATCAAGCTAAGGAAATTATTCTATGGGCTCAAGCAATCCCCAAGGGCATGGTATACCAAAATGGATTCCTTATTATTGCCATAGAGGTTCGAAAGGTGAAATTTTGACTGCAATGTATACATGCAACAGAAGGGAGATAGAGAACTGTTGATTGTATTGTATGTGGATGACTTGCTCATCACCGGTGGTTCATCTACCGGATTGAGGTACATCAAGTCAACTTTGAGAAAATATTTATCCATGATAGATCTAGGGCTACTTAGGCAGTTTATTGGTCTTGAAGTAAATAAAAAATATTTAGGGATCGTGATTCAAAGTCCATATACATAGCTTATTTGATCAAAATAATCCACATGACATATTGCAAAGCAACAGCTTTTCATTTCCTATTTGGCATCAGATTGGAAGAAGGTGGATCTACCCCTTGGTTGACAGAACACTCTATAGACAATTGATTGGTAGCTTATTGTACTTGACACATTCATTAACATATCTAAGTTGTTATTATTGTTGCAAGGTAAATGCAAGAGCCATATGAGTTTCATTGGAAGGTAGCAAAGCACATCCTATAGTATGTGCATGGTACTGGAGAGTTTGGGATTCACTATTTTGTTGGTGATCAGTTAGAACTGGTTGGTTTTACTGACTCTAAAAGGGTTGGAGACAGTATTGACAAAAAATATACTTTTGGATTTTTGTTCATGTTGGGATCAGGACCAATATGATGGTCAAGGAAGAAGAAAGTAGTTCTTGTACTCTCTTCAGTTGAGGCAGAGTACAATGGATTCACAATGGATTTAGGGATTCAAAGGGCATGCTGAAAAAAAAATCCACTTCTGGATTTTTGTTCATGTTGGGATTAGGACGAATTTGTTGTTCAAGTAAGAAGAAAGTAGCTCTTGCACTCTCTTCAGTTGAGGCAGAGTACAGGGGATTCAGGGGATTCATCTCTTGCACTCTCTTTAGTTGCGGCAAAGTGAATGCTTCCATTTAGATAATTTGGTTACATGGGATTCTAACATAGTTTGGAATTCACACTTCTCCTTCAGTAGGCATTTTTTGCGAAAATCAAAATGAAATTAAGATTTATATTGCTCCAGTACAAAAGCAACGAACCAAACACATAGAAGTCCACATGCACTATATCAAGGAACTAGTGTACAACAGGACCATCACATTGCATTACTACCCTACAGAGGAACATGATGCAGAAATTTCCACAAATTCTTTCACCCATAAGAGTTTTTTCTATCTCAAGTCTCTACTTGGTGTGAAGACTAAGAAAAGGTTGATTCAGTTCCCTACTATTCATTTTTTAGAGGGGGGTTGGTTCCCATGTGGTTTTCCCCATTTCCTTAGTTTCATGAGTAGTTATTTTTTTTTCATTATTGTTGTATGGCTTACCTTTGGTCTCAGTTTCCATGGTGTAGGTTGTCTAAGTAATTTGGATTAAGGAGTGGTGTTAGGATTAATTAATAATCCTCCCTTGTCCACCTTAGTCATTTTAGCAATTTCCTAGTTTAGGATAATGTTGTAGACCCCCTATTGCTATCTAGATGTTTTCTAGGGATCACTAGCCACTTGATGTGCCCTTGTGCATGAGTTTAGGATATCTAGAGACTAATCCCTTTATTTTAGGAGCCCACTCTAAGTTCTGGGAGTCCCACCTTTAGTTCACCCTCATCCTAGTGGAGTTAGGATCCGATGGCCACCTTCAGTTCACTTTCAATTAGCTAATATTCCTCCTTTTCATGATTTTAGGATAAAGATGTCGATGCACACCTACCAAGGCTTGGTTAACTGATTATTAAATAATTCAATTGTCTGGAGTTGCACCGATGATGTTTATAGTGTTGATTTTTCCTATGCTAGTCATGTCTTGGTCAGGGATTCAAATCACTTCTCGGTAATTCGAATTTTCTATATTGTATCAGATTTTTTCATACATAGATTAATGATAATTGTTACTAGTTGTTGCTGCCAAGTTAGTTTTTCTTCTATGTTTAATTTCACGGTGCATTTTTACCAATGTTAACACTCCAATCCATCATTCTTTCTAATTCTTTCACTGTCAGGTATTATTCATTTTATTTATCTCCTTCAATTGATAATTTTACACCAATGAGATTCTTACTCAAGTAGTAAATAACATGTTCCTAGTAAGAATCATCCTTTTGAACTATAACCATACATACGGTAGATTCAAATGTTTCTAAATATAAAAGGAAACCCTTTTTTAAATCAGGAAGACTCAATAGTTGTGTAGACATTAAATGATCTTTTAATGGATCGAAGGATTTCTGAGCATTATCATCCCTTAAGAGCATGAAACCTTTAGTGAGCTCAGTGTAATTAGTAGTGAATCTACACAAGAAGTTGGATTTTCCTTAAAGGTTCTGCAATTGATTTAAGTTTTTTGGGTGAGGAAACTGCATTATTTCCTCTACCCTAAACAGATCTACCATTACACCATCTTTGTACACAATGAAACATAGTAATTGACCTGATTTGACATAGAAGATGCATTTATGATCATTTAAACAAATATTATAATAAAGACACATATCAGATACTACCCACAAGTATTTGGGGCGATCCACTCTCTTCCCCGATTTAGCAGTAAACTCATCTAAATAGGATTCTATGATCTTCTTGATGTCATGAAAATCATAAGACATGACACATTGAAAGGTAGCTCCGACCTAATTTAAGCCAAATGAAATCTTCCTATATGTGAAAGTCCCCCAGGACATTTAAAAGTAGTTTTGTGTTTATCTTCGGGCCGTATCTGAATCTGGTTATATCTAGATAATTTGTACATGAATGAGAAGATCTCATTACTAGAACATTCATCAATAATATGATTTATTAATGGAGTAGAAAATTTATCCTTGGCATAGGGTATATTAAGTTCCCAAAAATTAGTACAAACTTGAATTCTACCTTGTTTCTTGTCAATGGGTACTAGATTGGACACCCATCCACTCAAGGGGACAAGATAGATGAAATTAGCTTGAAGTAACTTCTCAACTTTTGCTTTGAAAATTGTTAGCGGAAATCGTTGGTATGTGCAGACACAAACTGTTTCCCTAGTCTAAATGGGATAGACCTATAACAAAGAAAATACAACTATGAAATACTTTCCCTAGATTTGCAGAATCACTTGATTGTAATGAAAAAATTACCTTCCCTATGAAGGTTGTCCTTGTTGGTTGGATATCCTTAGATCAGTTGATGTTCAAATAGCCTACACGGATTAGATCCAACAAAGTAATGGAAACATACAAGATAATCAAGCTAATATATATTAATGACCGAAGAGAAATATAATAAACAATGATTAATACACAAAGTTTACATGAGAGGGAAAAAATATTGTATTAATGAAATAGATGGAAATATTATAACCCAGCTTCGGTGTTGTTCTTCTCCCCACAAGCTTTTGATCCACAAAATCTACAAGCCTTTCACTCACGATCCAAAATATTCGCCTCTCACGCCTAGAGTAATTCCAGAAACATAAAGGTACTCTTATGTTCCTCCCTCATCCATGAGGGTGAGCTAGAAGGCTCTTGAAAGCTCTCTTTTTTCCTTTTTGTGAGCACCAACGCTCTTTGTACACTAGAAACACGCATCAGGAATGGCCAATGCTCTTTGCTCAAAGGCAAAGAGTATCACCGACAATTTATGTCAACAATAAAGAGGCATCAGTATTCAATAACTCCCTATGTCAAGAGACAAGGTGCGTAAGAGCTCCTAGGATTGGGATTCTAACAAGGAAAAATTCCGCCAAAAGGTTTTTTTGGCATATAAACTTTAGGGAATTAGGAAAGGTGACAATTTTTAGATGTAACAGAATGCCCCCCAAAGTATGAATCTATAGAGATGTGATAGGTGAAATACTTTTCTAGATGTGATTTGGGAGAAGAGTAAAAAGAGTGTTGAGTGAATACTTCTTACAGTACCAGATACTCTGAGTTATGAGTTGTTCGAACAATACACTGCATATCCATGTACAATGACCATATCATGGCTACTAAAAATACACTATAGATCCTTGATACACAGGACTCAAATTTGGACATAGCTACCAGATATACATTATAGATCTATGTCATCATGACTCAAAGTCAAGCATAGCCACCAAACATACATTGCGGATCCATGCAATGACTCAATCAAAAAATACTCCATCGCAACCTAGGGATAGGAAAATATTCAAGTGAATACCTAAATACTAAGGCTCTTTATCTAAATCTCAAACAGTATGATTCTATCCATGTGAATAGATTTCCTGATGTCGAACATGGTAGAAACCACATGATTGCCGGTCATTGATGTGTATTGTTAACAAGTGTGAGGGAAATAACCATTAATGTCAATGATTCCCAAGGCACCCCAGTACATTCCTCTGAATGGGAATAGATAAGTTGCAGTCGAACAATCGGCGGAATATTTCAATCAGAGGCCAATGATGAGAGCCTATTGTCGAAAGCGAGGAAACCTACCACTGAGGCATGGAGGCTTCAAGGTACTAACTGGTTTCTAATACTAATTCATGGATGATGCATTAGTGTCAATGGGAATAGACTTGTTGAAGGAGGGCCATGATTTTTCCCTCGTCATCGACATGAAACTTGAAACAAAAGTGTTTTTCAAGTGATTTTGACTATGGAACAACCATGGGACTAACTCAGATATGACCGACTCAAAGAAAGGTATAGTAACTGGAGAGGTAAGTTGTGGTAAATACTCCCATTGAACATTGAATGGCTTGACAAATGACTTGGAAGCATTGACTCAATGAGGAAGAGACCAGACATAATGTAAATATAGGACAATGCATTCTTTGAAAATTAGATCGACTCGATGACAAGCTGATTACCCAATAGTTTGAATGAAATGCAGACAGGCGCCATGTTCAAGGGTGACTATAAGCTGCCATTAATACAAATGAAAATTTGTTTCCCAATTCCCATTCACTTAATTTCCCCATCATGATGGATATAGCTCATCATAGGATGAGTCCAACCTCACATGTCTTTTGAACCTGAGAAAGGAGGGTTTCATTCCCAGAAAAGGGTCCTTCATCACTTAATCTTATGAGTCTGAAGAAGCTAAACTCGGTTGTTGTTTCATGTTTAGAGAGTCTGAAATGACTAAAGAAAACGCCAAGATGGATTTTTTTATAAATTTAGTCCCCGAGATCCAAAAAACTATAAACCAATACCTAGGAGAACTCTTCTAGTTATGATAAACTAAAGTGTACATTTTTCATAAATGAGTCTAAAAGGTCCAAAAAGGGGGTAAAGTATAATTGGATAAATGACCTTTCAAATACTTTTATAAGTGTGAAAGAAACAAGTTCGCTTGGTGATCTTTTCCTATTTACAGAGTATGAAAAGTGTTTAAAGACAACTACGGGGGGTTCCTTTTTCGTAAAGGTTTTGTGAGTCCGAAAAAGTTATAAAAGTAAAATTGACACCCTTTCACTTAGTTTTTAACAAGCATGACCATGGTATCAAAGGAGTTTGAAACCTTTTTCATGTTTGAATCTAGTGCACAAAAAAGTAATAAACTAAGTTCAAAACCACTTTTCATGTTTTAACCAAAGCACAAAAAATGTAAAAAGTAAGATCAACACCATATTACTGTTTTTACTGAGCTCGAATATCAGTTGGAAGAATGCTCAAGGTATCTTCTTCATTTTTTAATGAGATTGACACATAATAGGAACTATGCTCAATATGTTGTTTCATGATTTAGCGAGCTCGAAACTAAAAAGAAAGTATACTCAAAATCAGTCCCATTAACGGGTGTTTCACAACATGATGTCCAATGGTTGGTAATTTCCCTAGGTATAATTGTCAAGTTGCTTAATTCTAACATAATGAAAAGGGTTGGAGACATACCCCCCAAGCTTCATTTTTTGCCTACTCTTCTCTTCATCCAACTAAATTCTGTGTTAATCCTAGGAAAAAGTTCGCTAGAGACAAAGGAAGGAAGAGGATTACAGGAAGATGAAATGAAGGTTCAACTATTGAGTCTGGTTAAATAATTGACACAATGGAATAATCCATTCCATTTTTTAATGAGCTTGACACTAAAAG
This sequence comes from Pseudotsuga menziesii, assembly GCA_001517045.1. Taxonomy (NCBI): domain Eukaryota; kingdom Viridiplantae; phylum Streptophyta; class Pinopsida; order Pinales; family Pinaceae; genus Pseudotsuga; species Pseudotsuga menziesii. The sequence continues at coordinate 198,606 of LPNX010614834.1, forward strand.
GGAACTATGCTCATAAAGACTTGTTTCATTTTTACACAAGCTTGAAATAGAAAAGAACTATGCTTGTGGGGACCTGTTTCATTTTTGCACAAGCTTGAAAAAAAAATAACTATGCTTGAGGTATCCCATTTCATTGTTTAATGAATAAACTATGCTCAAGGGCGGTTTTATTTTTTAACAAGCTTGAAACTAGAAATAAACTATGCTCAAGGGTGGTTTTATTTTTTAACGAGATTGAAACCAGAAATAAATTATGCTCAAAGACATCAGTTTACTTTTTAACGAGCTTGACACAAAAATGGAAGTATGCTCGAGGTCAGTTTTATTTTTTTAAAAGCTTGAAACTAGAAATAAACTATGCTAAAAAACACTTGTTTCATTTTTTAACAAGCTTAACACAGAATGGGAACTATACTCGTAGACATCTGTTTCATTTTTTAATGAGCTTGACACAAAATGGAAACTCTGCTCCCCTTCAGTTCTTAGCCAACATGATGTCTAGAGGTTGGTAGTTTTCTCCCCTTACATAAGAAGCTAGCGCCTTAACTTCAGTTTGATTTTCAGAGACTGGAGACATGGTCCCTAAGCTTACCCATGATGGGAAGAAGCTATCGATTTACAAACAACTAAACTCTAGTATGATGTCTAGATTTAAGAGACATGGCCGACGAAGGGGAAGGAACCACAAGAACATGTGGGACATTCATGGAAGTCTGATGACTAGAAGTTATATGATGATTAGGTTTAACAAAGGAAAGTTGATTAATGGTCAAAATATTTCCATCATGGGGAAAATGCATCCCTCAAAAGAGTGTGGAAACTACATCTTTCATGGCATAAACATAATCTCATCCAAGGAGAGGATTAAAATATAAGGGACCTTGGACTACCATAACATCAATGCAGATATTTTTCCCTCCTAAGGTAATAGGAAAATGACGAAGGATCCCTACAGGTGCAGTAGGTCTTCTATTAAAATCCAACATCTTATATGTGGCTTGAACAAGTTGAAGAGAACCTATAGCTTTCCAATAGTGCAAAGTGTGCTCTTAGCGGTAGCTTGCAAAATTATTTGGAAAGGTACACTCGAAGGAAGATGAGATTCTGTTAGATTACTCCAACCAAAGGAAATAACCTCAATACTTGGAGAGGGTTCTGTTGAAACATATAGGATTTCCCCTTGCATAGAACAATCCTAACTAACTACGAAAACTTCAGTGGATATCAATTCACTCTCAACTGGAAGGTGAGACGAAAATTGTGTTCAAGTGACTACTTCAATATTAGCACTCTCAGATGAAAGAGTGGAATCGAGTGGAGATGACATCGACTCGACCACTTTAACTTCACTCTTCAAAGGAAGAGTGGGATTAATTACTTGTTCTTCACTCTCTAAAGAAAGAGTAGGATCGATCGAGGATGGAACTGGATCAACCACTTTATCAACCAATGGGAGGTCAAGGGACAAATTATGGTAACCTGTTGGAATTCATTGCTGAGGAATGGTAATATCTTCCAACAACTTTTAATCTTCATCCATGTGAGTACAAAGGTAATTAAGGTGCATGTCCTTACATAGCAAGAATGGATTTCCGACTTTACCTTTTCAACTCTTAACCATAGAGTCACTAGTTGATGGGGTATAATAAATATGATGGCCATAGGCTAATGGAATGGGTTGTTGGGAGGCCTTATACCACACTTCTAATACTTGGGACAAACTATGACAATCCTAAATAAGGTGATCACCCTTGAAAATTATGCAAGGGAACTTAGGCATGCGAGATGTTTTGGTGGGAATATCAACACTCTGAGCATTTTGAGAAGTAGTTGGTTGATATTTGGTTTCTTGTTTGTCTTTATTCTTCTTAATCTTCATTTTCTTCTTCTTCTTATCCACCTGATTACTAGCTTCGTAACTTCGACAGGCGAAGAAGAATAGAGGGAAGAAGACACATCTGACGAAAAAGGTGAAAGATCAACATGGTGTCGATTCTCTTGTAATGGAGAGTTGGGATTTGAAACAATCGGTTGACTTGGGATAACTCTACTAGAGAATAACCATATAGGTAATCCTATAGTCAATCCGGGAAGACTCAATGTAGCCATGACAGGAGGACCAACATTTCCAAATGAAGGAATAATAAAAGGTTCCCCTTGAGAAGGGTTCTTTTGGTTGGTAGTCCCAGAAGGAATAGCCATAGATACGTAGTAAAACTACCTTTCTCTTTAATACTTTTAACTGTACAAGAAACAAGTGCTACTCAATCTAAAGCAACAAGAAAACATGTGAAAGGAGTGGATAAAAATTCTATATCTTCACAAGATTGTCAAACCATCACAACCCATGATATATTGTAGGGTCCAACAGTGAAACGCGACAAGGAGGATTGGGACAGTACCCTTTCCTGTATACTCAAGTACTTGGACGGCATGTGCATAGTAGCTCCTCGAGTGTTCTTCCCGATGTATTGTGATGATAGGATGGTCAAAGGTATTTTCTCATATGGTTTCAAGATCCCCAATCGCGTCTCCCTATGTACACAAGGTACATGGGACCTCAAATACGTAGTAGTGCTATCTAATGCACAACTATACAAAAGGGGCCTTCCTATATATTGTTGAGTACGTGAAGTACCTTTCTATATACCATAAAAGAATGTGAAATTTCATTCAATATACCAACGAGTACGTGGAAGAACCACACAGTCCCCGGGATGCAGTGTAGGTAATATACGATATCTCCTATGCTTAAAGACGTTGGAACACGTCTCTAACCTATCACACACTTCTTGCTAATAATTTTAACCTAACTAGCACTTATTCTTATCTGAAATATTTAAGTGGACATATGGAGTGAATACTGACTTAGAAACCATGCAAGGATGAAATACAAATATTTCACTTTTATTTCAATGGATGCCCTACTTATGAGAGAGTAAGAGGTTCTTTTCTTGAATACATAAATTGAATAACCTACTCCCAAACTTGAAACTAGAACTTTGTTTCCTATGTTTCCAACAAAAGTGAAAAACAGATCTCTAAGAAGAAAAAGATCTAATTAATGTTTCCAATCAAAAAACTAAAGCAAAGAGTCTTTACAGATTATGAAACTTGAATTTTTTCTTTTATGAAACTAAGATTTAACAAAAGAAAATTTTGAAATAAACTAAAACAAGAATAAATTGTTTTTTGATTTTCAAGTATTTTTCAATCTAATAAAGAAGATCAAAGCAAAACTTTTTCTTTGAACTATTACGGAAACGAAATATATATTTTCCTCTTCTACAGAGATCTAAGGAAACAAAAATCAATCCCAAGATGAGAGAACTCAAGAATAACTCAACACATGCACACAAAAATGAAATGCAAATTTTCCAATTTCGATAAATACTATCCACAAAAAAAAAAGTGAGAAGTGTCAATAAAAGAAATAAATGTAAAATTCAGTGCACGAAACATAATTTTTTCCTTGAATTCAAAGAGCTTATCATTCAAAGAGACTGGAGACTATACGATGCAAAAATGCACTTCATTTTATTTAAAATGCAAGCTAAAAACACTCCAAAATCAATCTAAAAGGGTCACTGAATACCTACCTCGACACTTGTTGTAGGGTTGAACCAGTGCGTCCTTTGTTATATGACAATCTTTGCTCACTGTGGAAAGGCATCGATGACACTTTCTGTATACTAGTAATTGGAGTCGGTGACGCTCTGTTAACAAACACATAATGCGTTAAAGAGTAGTCAACACACTGTATAAATGACCCATGTGTGTCGGCGCATCCAAGGATCCAAAAAAAAGAATGAAAACCTTCAAAACAAATAATCACTGAATAATATGGAACTTTATGAGGGTGGATACTAACCTGAAGAGGTAAATTGCAACTAACATAAGATGAATTTCACACCTTAAATAAGCAAAACAAAATTTGAGATATTGCAATGAATAAAATGCATAGAACTAGTCGATCCCTAGCGGATTCGCCAATTTTGTTAGCGGAAATCCTCGGTAGGTGCAGACACAAACCGTTCCCCTAGCCTAAATGGGATAGATATAGAACAAACCAAAGACAACTATGAAATTCTTTCCCTAAATTTTCAAAATTACTTGCTTGTAATGAAACCTTTACCTTCCCTCCAAAGGTTGTCCTTGCCGGCTGGATATCCTTAACTAAGTAGATGTTTGAATAACCTGCACAGATCAGAGCCAACAAATCAATAGAAACATACAAGATAATCAAGCTAATATATACCAATGACCAAAGAGAAAGATAATAAACAATGATTAATACGTAAACTTTACAGGAAAGGGACAACATATTGTATTAATGAAGTAGATGGAAAAATTACAACCAAGGTTCGGTGTTGTTCTTCTCCCCACAATCTTATGATCCACAAACTCTACAAGCCTCTCACTCAAGATCCAAATTCTTTGTCTTTCACACCTAGAGTAATTCCAATAGCATAAATGTACTCTTTTGTTCCTCCCTCATCGATGAGGGTGAGCTTGCTTATGTAAGTTTTCCTCAGTTTTCAACCACCAGTTTAAATGTCAAAATTTTCTCTGTTTAATGCCCAACCCAGATTTAATAAAGGCTAGAAATTGCACAATATTTCAAACTGATAAAAATACTGTTGAAACTCACATTTACTGACAGAATATAAAATAATAAATGCACACCATAAATTTCAGACTTGGATATTTTTGGAAAACTTGCCTAGGAAAAACCCATAAGGGGAAAACCTGTTTGGAGAGAGAAATTTTTATTTTCAGGAAAAAATTACAACAAATCTCTGAAAATTTTTCATACCAACTTATCTCAACCGGATGAAAATTTCTGCCTCGTTTTCTGTGCCAAACAGGAAAAATAAAACTTAGAATTTTTTTGTTTTCTGCCTCGATTTATGTGTCGTTGTACGGACTAACTGTACGGACCTCAAAATCTATGCCAAAAAAATCTCAAAAATAATGCCCAGAAATTTGCCTCAAAAACCGTTCTTGATGTACTGAAAATTGTACCGTACGAACTGTACGAACCAGCAATAAATGATGTTGTCCTCTCCTCAATTTCTGTGCCCTCTCTTGTTGTTTTCATTTCCTCGAAATGGTTGCCAAGAGAAAAAACTTGTTGTTGGTGGTGTTTTCTCCTCTTTCTCAGAAAAAATGGCTCTGGTCTCTCTTGGCTCTCTCCTTCACTCTCGTTCTCAAAACGTTTAAGTGGTTTTCCTTTCCTTACCTTCTTGGTGAAAACCCTAGGGTTCTTCTAATCCAACGATTGAGATTGGATGAGATTAAATGCTCATTAAATCTCATTTAAAATTAATTTCACTTACTCACTTAAATTTTTTCAAAAAGTGACTTTATTATCTAAAGTAAAATTAAATGCTCATCTCAAGTCATTTAATTCAAGGGTCACTTTATTTCCCCCTTTTAAGTGATTAAGGCTAAATTCACCTAGGGAAACACTTCCCTAGGTACAAAAATCAACAGCTTATATAGGCCAAAGAGAGATCAAATGAGTTGAGATTCTCTTGGAGGAAGGTGAGGGATCATCCCTAGAGGTTAGGGATTCAAATGCCACCTAATCTGATGGGTTGAGATAAGCCTCCACGAGGGATTTCTTCTAGAAGGCTCTCAAAATCTCTATTTTTTGTATTTTTGTGAGCATCGATGCTCTTTTCACACTAGTAGTAGGCGTCAAGAATGGTCGATTCTCTTTTACCAAAATCAAAGAGTGTTACTAACGCTTTTGTCAATAAGTAAGAGGCGTCAAGATTGGATGACACCCTCTGTCAAGAGACAAGGTGCGTCATAGCACTAAGATTGGGCTTTTGGCAAGGAAAAATTCCTCCAAAAGGTGTGTTGGCATATAAACTTCAGGAAATTAGGAAAGGTGACAATTTTTAGATGTAACAACAACAACATCTTTGTGTGGGTTAACCGGTCTTAGATTCTACCAAACATGTTTTGCATTAGGATATGCTTTAGTTTCATGTTCAGCAATCGATGGGTTAATTCCTAGCATTTCCTCAAAAGACCAGGGGAAAACATCTCTATATTATGTAAATAGGTTATGTATGTTTCAATATCATCAAGTCAACAATCAACACCAATAAATACATTTTCAAGAACAGATGGGGTTTTGGAGATATTCATGGGAATAGTTTTAGAAATATCCATCACATTCCCCTCAGCATAAATTTGTGAATATCCAAGAGGGCTCCCATGCCACTCCATATGACCTGGCTTAATGGTTCCATCTACATCAATATTGAGGTCACTTTCGGTTGGAAGAAATGATGCACATTGATGCATATATCTCCAATGACATTCCCTCAAGAATTACTTCATAGATAACCACTTATACTATGAAACGAGAACTCGACACGGTTCTCATTTTTCTCTCTCCTAATTTTAGTAGCTATTTTTACCTCTGTTCAAAAAGGGTTGATACCAATATAACACATTTTCATTTTGAGGCATTTTTTTGGGCCTTTGAATCATCTTTGTTGTAAAATATTTTTAATTTCTATTTTCAAGTGTGTTTTTTAGAAATTTAACAAAATAACATATATTTAGAAGCAAGTTATAATGAAAAACATATACATTTTGAAAATTTTTCTTTAAAATAAGACATTTTTATTGACAAAATTGTAAAAAAATCTAGAAAATAAAGACATTTAAAACCATTTTCGATGGATTTTTAGATTTTTTTGTATAAAAATAATACTATTTCATATTATTTTCCAAAATGTGACTATTCACATAAATTCAAGAAAAGCTATACCATATATTTGTAAATGACGTATTAAAAACATTATATGTAGAAATTTTATTTCTAAAATAAATTCTGAAAGTGAAAACATATCTTATCAAAAAGTTGTCAAATTTAACATTTTCTTCAAGACATGAAACTAATCAGGAATATTATGCAGGATAAATTCTTCATCGAAATTGGAATTTTATGGAGCTTGAATTTCTTTAGGGATATCAATGTCCACTTTCATTGGATCTTCTATGTCTCCAAGATGCCCAAAGTGCTCCTTTCCAAACATCCCTCATATGCCTCCAAGATGCACAAAGTGCTCCTTTACAAACATCCCTCATATGTCTCCAAGATGCCCAAAGTGCTCCTCGCCACAATTGTTTCACTAAACTCTCCTTTCTTCAAACTAACTTCTTGCAATTCATCTGAAAGAACTTGAATAACATTAATTATTTCCTTGATGTAATTGCATTACAGTGGATCATTATCAATGGATATGCAATTTATTCCTTTCTATAAGGAACATGCTATTGTTGTACCTAATCACCAAAAACAAAAACAAAAATAGTCTATTCAAATAGTATAAAGAAGCATACTTGAAAAATAAATTAAATAAAAACAATAAAACTTGAAATATGTTTTCATATCTAATATCAGAAATTTTACCTGAACCCGAGAACAAAACTAAGACCCAATCTCCTTCTCTTGAAAATGCATCTCTGAGATCATTAATCAACATTTATGGCTTTTGATACATCGTTATAGTCACTCCTTTCAAATCCATTTCTTCATGCATTAATTTTTTAATCACTGCATTATAAGTCAACATCTGATTATATTTTCCTTCATTATTTTCATTTATTAAACAGATTCATAAGTCTCATCTTTTGTCCAAGTTGCAAGATGTATGGTTTTAGTATCACTGAGAAATGAATCATTACTGAAGCTATAAATATTAAGCTTTTGCCTGTAACAAAAATATCTATAAGATCGTATTAGAAAAAATTTGAGGTAAAAAATGGGCTTCAAAATGACCAAAATGTACTATAAAAATCAACCAATTACATTATAGTATATCACATCATCCCCCATGGTTGAGGTGGCATTGCATGAGTTAAGAATGTTTGTTTGTCACATTTTCTATGGTGGATGAAAACCCATAGTTAACCAAGGTAGTGGTACAAGTACTTTTAAGTCATAAAGTAAAGTACTCACAATAAAAGTCATTTCACACTTTCTCATAAAATAATATTATTGTTATTTTCAAGTAAAGTACTCATAATTCCTAAAAATGTCTTTTCACATTTTTTTATAAAATAATATATTGTCATTTTCATGTTTTTTTAATTTTAAATTATATATTCACTTAATTTTATTTAATATCATAATCAAACTAATATATATATATATATATATATATATATAATCTTGTATTTTTAAATTAAATTAAATTCATTAATAATATTAATATGAAAGATGTATGTTTATTATGGATGAGTTATACATATATTGAATTATACACATTCCTTTATATCATATTTGAATGTATAAAACAACATGTTGATATGATAAATGTTTATATGATTATAACTTTATTATAAATTTTTTTGACAAAAAAATAATTATAATTTTTTAATAGTTAATTTTATAGAATAATATGCAAATTATGTTGTTATAACTTGTTAAATCTTAATTAATAATAATTTCATTATGATAATAATTATAATAAATGTTATCATGTTAGTTTTAATAATAAAAATAATTTAAAATTTTAATGATTAATAAAATTAATTAAGTCATTTATATTTAATTTGAAATTATAACATAATGTGTAAAACAGTATTATGACGCATTTTTTTAACAAATTAATAACATTGATTTTTTGCATATATATTTTGTATTTATAATTTTTTTAGTTGCAAGGAGTGGAAATAATTTTTTTAGATAACTATTTATATTATAAAAATATTTTCAAAATGTATTTTTTTAATAATTTATTTTCTTCTATAAAAAAATATTAGAATAATTTATGTTTCAACTAATAAATTAAAAGAATTTATGCACCACCATTCACTTATTAAGTTAATATGATATATTATGTATACACAACTTTTTTATTGCTAAAAATTAATATACATTAAATTCAACTAATAAATTAAAAGAATTTATACACAAGTATTGGCTTATTCAGTTAATAGGATATATTATTTGGTAGTAACTTTTTTATTGCAAAAAAATATAAGTAACTTTTTTATTGCTAAAAACAATATACATTAAAATTTTATATACTAATATGACATATTTTCATAATGTATAAATATTTTTTTAATAATTTATTTAAGAATAAATTAAGTCTTATATTATTTTCTATAAGAAATTTAATTATAACATTCATTTACAATAAAATGAATATATCAAAAAAATTATGATTTTGATATTAATTTATTTTAATAATACAATAATTATTATAATAATATTGTTAAAATTTTACATATAAATAAATCTCAATTAAATCACATTAAAATTAAATTGATGAAGAATGTACTAAATATAAAAAGTCAACATAAATTAAAAAAATAACTCCTAAAAATAAATTTTTTTGTTTAATTTCATTTACAAGTTCAAGACAAATAAATGCTAAAGGACAATAATTTTTTGGGGAATTTACAATGAATTTTAGTCACATCATTGTAAAGTTATTTTATTAATTTTATTTATAGTCAATTTAGAAAAGTAACTCAACCATGGTTATTTATATTGTGCATAAAAAGTAGTGTAGGAGGTGAGTTGTCATATATACCTACACCATAAAACCCCTAACTCATAATATTTTAATATATCTTATATTTTTGTAGTATATCTCTTAAGAGGCCCATTTTTTACCTCAAATTCTTTGTCATATTAAAAAACAAAACAAATTAACAAAAATAATGTAAAAAAACTCATGTTTAAAAAAAATTAAAAACAAAAGTATAAAAATGATTTTTTAAACTTGAATGTTTTAAGAAACAAACAAAAAACAAAACAAAATAACAAATAAAATAAACAAAACAACAAAAAAAAACAAAACAAAACCAAAAAAAAAACAAAAAAAACGAAATAAGGGAAACTTAATAAAGGTGGTGTGTAAAAAGGGTAGGGAGGGGTGGAGCAATTCTGAGAATCACACCACCCCTCCCTACCCCCTTTTACATACCATCTCCTCCATCTCGCCACCACTCCACCACCGCCATTTCCATATCATTTTCCTATGTATCCCCTATCTACTCCTCACTCCCTACTACCCCCTCCCACTCAACCCTTCTCCATCCCCGCCACGTTTCATATTATATAATATTATATCTCCATCCCCACCACGTTTCATATTATATAATATTATATAGTATGAAACATGGAGGGGAGGGGGAAGGGTTGGGAGGAGGTAGGGGATATGTAGGAGTGGGAGTAGGGATAATGTAAGCCTTTTATTTTATTTTGTTTTGTTTTATTTTGTTTTCTTAAAACATTTGTTTTTATAAAATTATTTTTACACCTTTTATTTTAATAAAATTAAAAAACATTAGTTTTTTTACACAATTTCTTTAATTTTTTACTTACTTCCTAAAAAAAAAACATTTTTTTCATTTTTTATCTTTAATCTTGTCTTTTTTTTTTAAGTAAAAAAAATCAAAATTTGTTTAAAGTTTTTGAGGATTTCCTTTCTTTTTATTTAATTTTTTGTGTTGCTAACATTATATGAATCATTTGTTCTTGTATGGTCTAATATATGATTTCATTGTGAATCCCGTCATAATTTCTTTAATTTTTTATGGTTGGAGTGCTGAAATTATTTATGAAATATTTTTCTTGTTTAATAAGCAAGTTTCAAAAAAGTTGTAATTTATCTCTTGAAGAAAAAAAATGCAATTTAGGGGTTGATTTTAAAGTTTTTGTAAACAACAGTATGGGATGTTTAGGCCATGGATTTATTTTTTATCCCGAAAAAGAAAAATGTGTATATGGGTATCAACACTTTTCTATTTGGGGGTGCTTTTGGTGTTTTTAATGCAAAAATCATCGTTTTATGGCTAGAGTTCTCATTTCATAATATAAGTGGTTAGATGACAAAATTGTATCTAAAAGGTCGTTATAAGGAAAAGAACTGACAGCAAAAAATGGGCATCAAGTACTAGTCATTAACTTCCAAAAACTAATGTAAACCAACATCGTCTGCTTTATTTGAAATAGTGTCTTGATAATCTACCTCAATCATAGACAAGGCTTGATTCATCCGACTACTGCTAGCTTCAGACGCTAGCAACTTCTAGGGGTCATGAAAATAAGAAGTATTGAACTGAGACACCTTAGATACAGAAGTCATGGAAATAGTAGATATTGCATATATCGAAGATGCATTTAAATGCAGGTCGGGTGGGGGTAGATTAAAGGTTCCCAACAATGTAGGGTACATCCCAACACTAACATTCTCACAATCCTTTGCATAATGGATTTATAGGGGTATATTGGAATTGTTTTGATTGTTGGATCCATTGGTGCAAATGATAATTGATCAATGGTATCAATATTTCCATTATGTGGAAACTTCATGATACAAAATATTGATGATACTATTGTCATCATCACTTGGGTCCAAATTCTCCCTAATAACATATTATAATCAAGAGGATTATCAACCACCTCCACTTCTACCATGATTATTTTACTCTCCAGCTCCATTGAAAGAGATGGGATTATTCCAAGATGTTTAAACAAATTTCCATAAAAAACCTTCAACATTGTGACAGGAGACACTACCTCAAGTGACCCAATATCTTTCCAGCATGACAAATACATCATGCAAGTGGGGGAACCCTCTTAAATAGTATCCCGATGTACATTGGGCTTACCAGATGTCACTTGGATCTAGAAAACCACATGATGTGGTAAATGAGGCTTCCATTTCTCACAATCTAATGCTATAAGATAACTATCCACAAGATCAAATGTTCCTAATGCTGAGAGCAAGTTACTTCCTTGCGTTTGACAACTCCACATAACCTCAATAATGGACATTGCGCAAGGATCTTGACATCTTGTTCCAGATCCTCCACTTTGCTATAAATCTTAGCAACACATGCATTGGGAATATACACGACCTTATTCACATTACTTTTTGGTATTCTAGGCATAGTAACATTAGATGGATTTTCTATGTGTAATGGGGAAGCTACATCAGAGTTGGAGGTTTCCTTACCTTTGGATCTAGATGTAGTTGTATCATAAGATTTACTACTAGTCTAGAGTTTAATGTCCTTCTCGCACATGAAAACTTGACTTTGGCGAATACTACCCCCTTGAGAGGAGGAACCCTGATTTCCCCCTTGCAAGGATCCATGGTTGGTTTGGGCCGTATCAATCATCTATTTCTATAATGGTGGAAATGGGTTAGTTAATGCAACATGCTATGTAGAGCATGCATGTTGTCCAAACAATTTCTAGGCCATTTTCATCTTAGATCACTTATAGATTAAATAATGTTCCTTGATAACAAGCAAAGGAATTTTATTTTACCTTTTTCCTTCTTTACCCCACTAACAATATTATTGTTGTTGGTGTTATTTGCATTTTTGGTCCCCGTGTTCCTATTTTTCTTATTATTATTATTATTTGGTCTGGGATGTTGGTTTCCCTTAGATCTCGATGTCTGTACTATCATAACATCCGTGGGAGGCCCTAGGACTTTAGTTTTGTGTGTTTTTTGGGGAAGTTACCAATGAATTTTGACCAACAAGGTGTGTAACCTAGCTATCTGTAGCACTAACTGATAAAAAAAAACAATATTAGCATGTGTTCCAGTCACAGGTTTGGTCATATCAACCTATTTGCAAGGAGTATAAGGCAAAATTTCATAAAGAATTATAGATTGAGAGTAAACTAAGTCTAGTTATTGGGATTTAATGATGCCTTTGAACTTAATTTGTATCCCTGGAAGGGCCACTTGTTTCGCAATACAATGATGCAAAGACTTAATAAACTAATCTGTTAAAAACTCATCAGGAATATGAGATTTAATCATACTACCTTTCCTCTATCATTCATGAATGTGGTCGGATATATGGGTGGACTTATACTAACGAAATGAAGTCAACAGTTTAGTACCAGTTTTATAATGAACTGGAAGCTAAAAGTGATTGAGGAAAATCATTGTAATGCAATTTAATGTTTGGAAAGAAGCACATGACAACCCAATACACCATTTTGCTTCCATCCCTATTAGAGTCCACTGGGAAAGCCATAATCTAATGGAATCATCCATCAAAGAATTAGACAAATACCACAGATGAAAATTCATCATGTGGTTTGGTGGATATTCCTTTGTTTTTCCTTCAAAATTCAAAATATCTAAAGGTGACTTGGTAGGGAGTGGTGTACATGTAGGGTCATGTAAGACCGAATCATTGGTTAACTTAGTCAAGTCATGCACATTCAAAGTGGTCAAAAAAGGAAAGTTTATTTGATTCATAGAGTTCTAGGATCTAGGAGCATTAGCATCCCATTGATTCATATTGACATTAGGTTGTCCTGTAATGTACGAAGTTCTAAAATTAGTGAAAATAAGATTATACTATCCAAAGTTTTGACCAAACTAAGGTTGTGCACCAGGTTGAGTAAATCCTCCAAAAGTACCTTACATCCCTTCAAGAGGTTGGATACCTAGTAAAGTATTAACTATCATCGTGTTAACCATACGTGATCCTCCTAACCCAAAAAAGGAGATGTTCCCATGTGGATCATTCTACCCCTATGGAAATCCAGTACCGATACCCCCTAATCCAAGTACACCATAGTATGTGGAATGTTACATGCAAGGGAAGTACTAGTACCCATGCCTCCCAATGACTGGAAAGGAAATCTTATATGAGGTAGGTTGGAACCAACAACAACTCCAAAGACAAGGGATGGATTTGGTACAGACATTTTTCCAACAAAAGGTGGGAAATTATAGAGAGGTATTGATGGGCCAAAGCTTGAAGCACTAGTATAAGCAGATGCATGAGGAAGCGAAGTAGAAAATTCATCCCAAAATAAAAGGGATTTAGACTTTGTGGACAATATGCAGGTCCTCTAATAAGAATAATCAAAGATAGCGGACTCCATCCAAAACCTAGAACAGATGATGCATTTTCACTAACTACTCCTATAGGATTAGTATTAACTAGTGGGGTTACCTCCCCAGTACCAGACACTTCTCCAATGTTCTCCATATGAGCCCATAAGGATAATGGATCATGTCACCCAGGGATATCAAACTCAATTCCTCGGGTAGAAGTAGGATTTTGTAGTGGATTCAAAAATCCTAAAGGATCTATAAAATACAAAATGGAGGTGGGACCTAAGTTATGCTATAGATGAGAGGAAAAAACTAGGGGGGATTTATGTAACAAACCAACCCTCAATGTCACTAAAATTTCTTCCTTCAAATGAGGTCTCAGATTTGGTAGAACTAGAACTACTTTCTTCTTCAACTTGTTATGTTTGTGATTCTTGTTTTTCTTCCCCTTCCCCCAAAGGGGGTGGATTATTGTAATCTAGTATTAACCTAAGCACAAGGACTTATCTTTATTTAGGAGAGTGTCCTTGAATTATTCTAGACCTGGGAAAAGGTTTATCAACCATGGTGGCTTGCAGAAGACTCAGAGAAGAAGTCTAAAAAAGATAAATTAACAAACAACACTCACTAGAAATTTCCTTAAAATATTACAACAAGTAAACAACTCTTTCAATGAAAAGTAGTTGGTTATTTAAAACCAATTACTATTCAATGGAGAGCCGAAATTGGGGTCTTTTGAAGGCTATCCTAGGATGAGTAGGGCCTAAATCCAACCATGGAAGATCTAGAGACAGTTACCCTACTCAATGAAACCAATCACCAATGGTACAAGCACTTGCCTTTGGAAAATACCCTCCACAAGGATTTGGGCCATAGATTCTATGTTTTTATATGTGTCAAAAGAAATTTCCCTTGCAGGGACCTAGGGGGAACCTTCGAAAAGCAACTATGGTCACCACTTCATGCCATGTAGTTGGGAAGGGTGGTCTAGAAAGGGATTCTGCGAATGGGAAAGGAACGCAGGACACAAGTCCTAGACCCAAAGTTGTCGATAAGTAGTGGTGTCACTTTGAGGACTTGCCACACCTAAAAAAACCCTAAACATGCATAAACCCACTAACCCAAGCATCATAAGACAATCTGCACACTTGGAATAGCTTTACCTATTGCTTTACACCAATTTGAGTGGCGCTTTCCTTATAAGTACTTTGCATTACTAATGGATTTTTTCTTTCTTTAGTGAATTCCTAGTTTCCAATCTTATGTGATTGTGGAGGACTTAACTCACAAAAATTATCTCCAAAATCTTATCCATAAACTATTAGGTTAGTTTATTACTAAAAAGAAAACCTAGTATCCTATACCAATTTCTTTCTTGCTTGTTCAAAATGCAATTTCAAAACTTTCAAAAGAAGAAACTATGCACAAATAAATACTTTTCAAATGCAAAGAAACACTCGTTAACACTCTTTTAAATGATATATGAAGCATTATTACATGCAACTAAAGATATTCAAGTGAAAATGCATTTGTTGTTGTTCTTTACAATGAAAAATGGAGTGCTTGTAAACCCCTTAAATGAACTTTTCATTTTTCAATGCCTTTTAATTAGCATGCAATCCCTAAATGCAAGAAGAAATATCAAATGCAACTACAAGTTATCAAATACACGCTGAAAATTTCACTTATTTGATGCAAATGGAGATTGAATTTTACACACTAGATGCAAATTTTCCTCAAATGTAAATGCAAGACTACCTTTTAAAGTGCAAATGCAAATCCAATTTTATAAACAAATACAAATTTTAACTTTGAATGCAAATGAAAACTTTGACTGGAATACTAGTTCAAATTCAATCCTAAAAGGTGAATGAGGACTCAATTTGATATGCACATGCGCTACACAGACCAAATGCAAAATATTTTTTAACTTTTTGATGCAAAGTTCAAAGATATATAACTTGAATGAAAACTTGACGTACAAAACAAAGAAAAAATGCAACTTTTGTTTTCAATGCAAAATGTAAATCTAATTTTTCGAAGGCTACTCGCAATGTACAACAATTAAACTCAACTTCATGAAATGATTCAACTTTGTTTTTTTCTTTTTTCAAGTAATGGAAAGAACCTAACCTCGAACAACCACACAAGACAAGCAATTGAAAAAATATATGATGTCCTTATCATATTAAGTAACAGTGGCCACAAACACAATATTTTTCAATCATACAAGGCTCAAGCATGCACGATTGAGAAAAGTATATAAGACAACTTTTAGACTCAAACAAGCAACAAGACTTACTGAGCTATAAGGTTTGGTAAAGCTTGATTTTTTGCACCCAAACAGTGTGATCAGGGCCATACACAATAGGGATGTATCCTAAGCTTCTACCTCAAAGGATTACCAAAACTACAAATATAAACCAAAAAAGGAGTGTAAAACAAAAGATTGTTTCTCAAAACTTTTCACTCAAAAGATTTAAAAGGACTAATTGAAGATAATCACAAAGAGTAAACACAATACTTCTAAGAGGTCACTTTAGGACCTAATCAATCAAACACTTTCAAAGTATATCAAACCAACTAGTGAAAATGACTACAAGTAAATACACTTTTCAAAAGACTTCATATAAAAGATCCAAAAAGACAATCCAAAACTAATCACAGAGTAGACACCCAATATTTGAGAGGTCGTCACAGGACCTAAAACCATCGGGTATTCTCAAAATCCCTCAAATAACTAGGCATACAAGTTAAGGTGTAAAAAATCACCACCTATAGGAAAATTTGTGATTATTACTAAGGTTGACAGTGAACCATTAATGGTTGTTTCTAAGGTTGACAGCGAACCATTCATGGCCGTTAAGAACATTACCAACAAAATCCAAAAGAATTTTCTACTGTAAGTACCATTAACAGTGAATAGGCATTAGAAGGCTTGAAAAATAAAAGAATAACTCATAAAAAACAAAATTTGAGATGTCTACAAAGGTCTAATACCAATCTAAACTTGCAAAGAGACTAAAACCAACCACGCAATCTAGAGGAACTGACCTACAAACCCCAAAGCAGATGGTTTTTCCCTAGCAAAGTCACCATTGATGTTATTAAGGAAAACATCCAAATGACAGGGGTAGAATCACCAACGTACTAGGTTGCTTAAGATGGACATTTAAGTCTTGGTTATAAGCAATCTAGACTCATAAGTACAACAAAAAATCAAACAAATCAATTTCAAGAAATAAAAAGGAATAAAGTTAATGTACCTTGTTTATAAAGATAGTCCTATCTTTCTTTTCTCCTTAGATATGATTCAAAGCTTCAACCCAAAAACCTACAAAACAAACATGATACGATTCTCAAACAAATTGGCTATAAAATATCATTGGAATTCAAACATAACATATATAATCAAAAAATAATTAATTGAATGAACATCAATAAATAAGCCAAATATAAGACAATAAATTGGGAAGGGAAAGATGTCCAAACTTTATTAAAAAACATCAAATAGTACAATACATACCATATTTTGCTGGGCACCTTGTTGAAACTGGAACTCAAGGTCTCTCCTACTCAATTTCTTCACCAATCCCACCAGAGATCTACATGCACAAAGGCAGAAACTATTTGAGAGCAATAGTTTCAACATATAGTGATATAGGATCAAATCATGGTCAACAATAGGAAGGGAAAAGTTAATGAATGATATCCAAATCCTCCAACATAACTTTGCTATGGAAAGAGATTCCTCCCATGGCCTATATCTCTTGCTTTTATAGTAAGTGGAGACAGTTTCCATCGGATAAGAGGAAGTCAGTGTAACCAAGGGTGTAGTTTCCAAAACCACCCTAACTCCCCTATTTTCCAATTTTGTTTATTTTGTGGGGAATTTTAGGGGAATTTGCTATCAAACCAAAGACAAATAGTAAATGATCCATAGGAAAAGCAAAGACATCATGTGAATTCAATATTTGTGTTGCATTCACTGGTAAACCAAAGTAAACCAACAAATGGCTCACTTTCTTCTTGAACACTAGGAGTGAATTAGGCTTAACACATAGTTACAAACTTACTGCATGATACAAAATTACATAGGTTGACTAAATGTTTCATACCATAGCATGAGTGGTCAAATCAAGGCTCTTCCATTCGTAAGTGTCCTTTGTATGATGAACAATGACGTTCAAAGTGCCATCTTTTGAACTGTTATCACAGACTGAGAAGTGTCGATTTTATCTATAACACCTACACCTATCTATCCTAGGCTATAATCACTTCTACTACAAGCTCTAGATGATCAATAACATATAACTATGCATTCCACCTTATCCTGCACATTGAAGATACCAAGGTCAGCTTGTGTAAAGACCAACCACTTTAGTTTACATGGATATTTCCTCTTAAGTTTCATTCTACTCACCTTGGCCAACCACCTTTATATCCTTTGATAAATTATTTCCTCTAGTGGCAATGTTTATAGTTTTTATTTCTCTAATTTGTTACTAGAATATGAGTTGCATTTAAATGATGATGAAGACTCAAGACAAGTGACTTCTCACCACCCATGATGATCTTTCAATTGAAAAATTAATTAATTTTGGATGAAAAAATAACCATGCCATTTTTTCACATTACTTCACCTTTCCAAGTGGAAACATTGCCAAATGGTGATTGGGTGATGACTTAGTATCATAGCTCGACCTTGTATCATATTTGTTGACTTGAATACATGACTCACATTCCTCTTAAAGTTATTTGATACAACTATCAATTGCATATTACTAGAATTTTATGCATTCACAATTGTTAAATCAGTTATACATATGATGCATGAAGTGAATTAATGATTTTTTATAATGGAAAATTTTATTTATTGGCACAGATATTATATAATTGCTCACTTTTCTTTCTAGCTTCATTATCTACATTTGAACATTATATGCTACAGATCATTGCTCTCTGTCTCACGATTATTCATTACAATGTCATGAAGTCCTTTATGCTCCCTAAATGTCTTCACCATTATCATCCTATAGAATATATCAATTTCCCTCCTCACACCACTTAATGCCAAGGTGATAGCCTAAACTAGGTCAATCATATGAAACTTTGCATTCCCATGTAATTTGTTACTATGAACTAGTTCAAAGTTATGGATATTGATGATATATATTAAGCTCTATAGATGATCAATTTTTAGGTGTATGATGTTTAGTCCTTCGATGTTATTCAAGCATATGAACTCAACACATGGGATTTTAACGACCAATACATTTGCATAATGTCTCCCCAAATTTGCTAGGATTGTGGTCATTTTGGTGAAGGTTTGGATGTGGATCTTGGAATACAAAGGTATTATTCAACATCTACAACAATATTCTAATGAAGCATTAAAATATTCCAATACTTGAAATGGAACTACTCTAATGATAACCAACAAACAACTAAAATAAACAACAATGAAAGGAAACAAGGTGTTGGAGGCACCAACACACCCAAGGATTGGAATGCTCCTGCAATTCAAAAGATGGTAGAATACATAACCATGTACTTGGTTCTCAAATGAGTAAATAATATTTGGTTGTATTAATAATATGGATAAATTATTACAAGTGAGAGGGGGGTCATTTTAACACAACTTCTAGACTAGCGTAGCGATGAGGAATTATTGCATGTAACGAACACCTATCCACCAACATAGTGATGATTCATTAATATGAATAACTGAAAAAATATGTTGTGTATAGTTACACAACATGCACTCATCCTTAAAACCCCAAAGCTATATGTTATCCTATTGCTAATCATTTATTCATTAATAACGTAATAAAAGCATGCTCAATTGTGTAAAAATCGCCTTTATTAACATATTGCATCATTACTAGCCCATGGAACCTAATAGATAGCAAATACAATAAGCATGTGCATCACATTTATAAGTCTTATTATGAATGGATTTGCTAGGGACACGACATGCTCACCCTTGCTAAAATACTTTGAGCTTATTGCATAAAGAAGAAATAGATAAAATGCAATTGTTACCCAAAGTCATATTCATGTAGCCATACAAGTAAGATATAATCATATATTTCACACAATTGACTTGGTACTATGCCATCCACTCCTTTTGGAAGATAGTGATAATTTATGGCAATCCAATGGAATAATGGGACCTCTTTGTTCCATTTTCACTATATTGATATTCATGGATTGTTTCTAGTGTAGCTAGTAGTTTAACTACAACACAATCTATGTGCGGAGACTCCTCTTGGACTTTTTTTTTGTAATGCTCATTTTCACAAGATTTAATAGTTCAATGAGGTCATTCTCTTGTTCGTTTCTTTCACAAGTAAATTCATAATTTTGCACAATCGAATATTCATTGAGAGGAAAATATTCTTGAAAGAGAAGCTAAGAGATGTTTTGAACCTATAATAAACTCTCTTCACAAGCCTAGCATTAATCATAAATAGGAGGGAATTTGATCTTTGCAGGTGCATCTTCTTCCTCTTCCTCACTTTGTATTTATTGCTTCTTTCATAATAGTGATAATTGCAAGTGTTGATGTCATAAATGTCAAGCAATGCAAGAAGATTGTTTATGTGACTCTTGTAGAAATTGCACCTCCTTCTAGTACTCATCACTTCTCATAAAACTACCAGTAAAACACTGTGTATAATCCATTGGAACAATTCACAGCAACATATCTTACAAGTTTATGCAAACTCTTGTTATGTAGTCTTTTACTTAAGATTAAAATTTAATATTACTAAAATATCACATAAAATTATAAAATAAGCTAAGACTAAAACAAAATAAGCTAAAATATATATACCATACACACAATGAAAACAAGATGTTCCATGGGAAAACCCATTACAGGAAAAACCAAGCCAAAAGGTGATGGCGATGCCTTGCTCTTTTATTTTCAGTTATGAAATGCAAATACAAAGAAAGTGAACTCACTATGGAGTTTTCATGGACATGTGGCCTATATGGATATAACATGGTATTATTTTTTATTTGTTCTACTTCAATATCCCTCTCCCTTTCCCTACTCAACTATGAAATGATAAACAACACAATAAGAATAGAACCCCTTTATTTCCTATAAACCTTGTATTTAGCAATGTCTTGATAACCGTATAGAGTTGGGGTTAGGGTTTTTCCATGCCTCATCTCTTGATTAGGATTAGGATTTTGAACCCTCTAGAATATTATTAAAAGTACACACGTGACTAGCTTCACATGTGTGATTAATAGGAGTTGACATGGCATCCTCTTGATACTATAGTAGGCAACAAGATAGGTCAACTTATGGGAGATATAACTCCCTCATACGAACTTCAAGTGAGGTGATTTTTGCATGGTTAGAAAAATCTCTATGTGTAGAACAACATTGACATGTTGAAACTTCAATTTCAAAGTTTTGACCCCCAAAAATGTTGTTTTATGCCCCAAATATGCTCCATAAGTTTCTAGATCCAAAATCACCAATATAGGACATGCCCCTAAAATGGGCCCTACGAGCCAATAACTTCAATATTTCCACCTAGATAATACCAAAATGGATGCTTAATTATATAGTGATCCATTTTGGATCATAAAATCCCTTCATTGGATAGGCCAAATTTGTTAGGCCGTTATCTTCTTCTCTTTCTCATTGAACTTTTACCACAATAATTTCAACTTTTTCACCATACTTATACAAATTGAAGTCCTCATAACTTCCTCATTATGAATCATATTCAAGCATATAGTATATTGTTTTGAATATAAAAATATGAATTTCACAATGTAAAATTCAAACAAGATATGTTATATGTTATGTTGGTGAACAACTAAAAACCCCAAAAAATAAATCTGCAATTATAACAGAAATATCCTAAAAACAAATGATTTTCAATCCACAATATCTTGGCCATATGAAGTCCAATTTAAGCTTCTTCTTTTTTAAGTCACGTATTTTTTTTAAAGAATCTAAATACGCAATCAATTGTTGAAGATTCTTCTAAAAACGTTTTAGGAATTGATATGAGTTTGTAATATCCCCCATGTTTAACTTTGATTATTGACCAGGAACAAATCCGATTTTGTGACTAAGTAGTTAATATTCTATTAGTTTATTTGAAAATGTGCAAGATAAAAGCTTCCCACTTGTCCTAAAGGAAGGACAGATGTAAAAGTTAGTTTTTGAAATTATTAATTAAATGTTGGAGCAGTTGGAACGACCATGTTAGAACTTAATGAAGCATGACCCTACAGGAGGGGAACATAGTTTTGCTGCTCATGATGTGGGAAAGAAGTGTCAAGAGGAAGTCTCCTTGAACCAACCCCCTAAAATCTAGGACGAGATCCAAGGCTAAAAAATTCAAGGAGGGAAAGTTGGGCCTTACATAATACATCAAAAAAATTTAAGTATATGCATGTGTTTGAAGACAAGAGATTGTCTAGAATGCATGAGAAATATGTTATGTGGGAATTGTTATGTGTTAGGAAATTTTTTAGAAGTAAGAGTTTTTCATGAGTTAAGCAAGAGCTAGTTATAAACTTGAGAGTGTGTAAATACTATTTGGATAAGTTAGTGCATCTAAAGAGCATGGTGTTAGCCCCTATGGTGTCATGGTTCATGCTATAGGGTGACTATTGAGCAAGAATATTAGTTGTTACTGAGTATATTATTGTGTAGAATATGACCATTCCAATTGTGTTTTCCTACAACTATTGCAGATCATGTATGTGGTTTAAACTAGTTTACTTATTATACAATTTAAATGTTCATTTAATGCTCAAATTTATTTCTATTATGCAAGTTAAATGTTCAATCTATGTATATTTATTACTACTATACAATTTAATTTTTCAAGCTACATGTTTTGATAATGCAAACCTACATTTTGTTTCCTAACCGCAATGTTAGTTCAATTTCTGTCTATCCAGTTCATACTACTCCTCTATGTAGGCTTTAGTTTCATGTAAACACAAATAGATCTTTTACATCGTTTTATTATAAATGATTTATGCGGTATTAGTTCAATCCAGAAAGTACCATAATTAAATTACGATTTTAAATGTTATGGGATCTGTTGTAATCTACGAGCTTGCATGGAATATAAATAACATAATCATAGAAGACAAGGAATTCATATCATACATGCGAGAAGATACCAAACTGAAGGAACAATAGAAACACTTATATTATGTCAGAGACAAAATATATGTACAAAACTAATGGTACTATCTTAGAATCATGGTTCACCAGCCTATATGTATTGGTTTACATTTAGTTATTCAATTACAAAATCAGTTATGTTGGCTTAACCAACTTACTGTAATATTGGACCGAACCAACAGTGGTCGTTCGGAGGACCTAGCCGGCTAGTCGACTAGGCTCTTCCAACATCTCCCCCACCCACAAAAATTTTCTTCATCCCAAAAATAATGAGGAGATGATGAAAAAGTTGGATCATAATGTTGTAGTCTTGTTAATTATGGTTTTTGATTGGTTGATGTAGATGGTGGACCGAGAGTATTGCATGCTTCTATAATAGCTGGAGTTGAAATAGCAAATCCTCATTTGAATTCTTCCCATGTGTGTGAAGTTGTCTACATGTTGACACTCAAGGTTGTGAGATTAGAAGTTAATTGATTTTTTCAGTAATGGAAAGATGCTTTTATATTTTGTAGGTCGGGTCCCAAAAGTATGTACTGGCTATCGATGCAAAGGAAGAAGCGGTCGATTTGAGACGCAATGGGGTCGGCCTATGTCTTTATAGTCTATACTTGTCCAACCCATGGTTCCTGATTCTTTTGAAGGTCGATGAGGTGGTTTTGCTCCATTTCGATTTGTTTCTCTAAATTTTGGAGAGTGGTAGGGTCTGCAGTAGCCTTTTGCTAGAAACTTTTTCTAAGGTAGTATGCACTTTTCCCATATCAATGAAAATGTGTCCATAAAAAGTGTACCATGTATTGAGAACTGACTTGGACTGTTGTACCTTGATGTCGTACTCTTTGAGATACTTGTGTTAGTCAATGAAGAGATGGTACTAATTTGCAAGGAGTGCAAATATATGCTTGACATCTTGATGATCCTTCTATTGGATTGTCCCCTGCTACATTGAAGCAAGGGATCCGAATGAACTAAGAATTTGGTCAAGTGATTTCTTGGTCGAAGGTCCCTAGAGGGTCGACACAACCTGGGAAAGTATTAACTGATAAGCTTGTAATGCTTTTTTGCTCTTCTTGAGTTTGTCGACTTTATTCTGTCTAGTCGCCCATCCTCTATTATTTTCTTTATGGATTGTATCCATGAGAGCATCAAGTTCATGATCGTTTGGAATTGCAGAATCAAATGTAACTGGTACTTCAACGAGATCTTTTGTAAGATTTAGAGATACCTTCAACTACTTATTTTTATCCTTTTTGTTTTTCTTCTTTTGAGAAGTGTCAGTTGGAGTTTTTGTAGTCAAAGGAAGAAGTGGAGTATACGGTGTAGTAGTTGGAGGTCGATCGATCGACACAGGTGGAACAGTCAATATAGGTGGAGCAGTCGATACTAGCAAGATGTTCGATGCTAGAGGAGCGGTCTACACCAAAGGGATGATTGGTGCCAAAGGGATGGTCAACGTCGAAGGAACATTCGGCATCAAGGGAACGGTTGACACCAAGGGATCGATTGACACCAAAGGAATTGTCGACAATGTAGAACTAGTTGATGCCAAAGGAGGGGTCGAAACAAAGGTACTTATGTTTTTTGTTAAAGGTGATTTAATAGAAGTAGCAGTGGATGAAGTGAGCATCGGAGTATCCAAGATCTCTAGTAGTATTTAGTAAGTAGTTCGATAAAAGGAAAGCAACAAAGGTACTGCAGAAGCCGAGATCGTCGATATGTCATTTCCAAGTGGTGACAGGGCTCGAATGTTGGGATAGACGGTAGCTTCTTGAACCCTTTTCTTTGTAACAATTATCCACCAATTGGGAAAGAGATTTGATAGGTTAGCGACAAATTGTTGGAATTCAGGATCTTTCATGATTTTAGATATAGTTGGGGCTTGCTCTTAATTATTGTCGGGGACAGAGGTGTTGAGTAGTTGGGTATAGGTACAGGGTCTTCAACTTATGACTGTATGCAAATTTTCAATTTATTTGATGGGGTCGTCTTTACCTATACAACAGCCTCTCGACCAGCAAGGACATTGTCAATTTGCTCGTCAATGGAGATGTGGTTTGCAACTACATCCATAATAATTTGATCGGTTTCCTTGTGCATCTCATGGACTTCATCTTTTGTGGGTGCTTGGAGAATCATTTTTCATTTATTTGTCCCTTTTTCTTTGAAGGTTTGTTGTTTGGTAAATATCTACTCTTCTACTATATCTAGTTTTTCTTTGGAAAGGCCAGGCGTCGAATATTGATCATCTTGAAATTTATCATCCTTTGTAGTCTCCCCAGTCAGGTCTTCCACTTCCATCTATTTAGTTAGTTTCAATGGGGGTATGATAGAAAGAGGATTTTCCTCTTCTAGAGGAGACCCAAAAATCTCTAACTACAAACTAGCTTCGTAGACTTCCTCTCTTTCTCTATCAATCAAAGGCTATTATATTTATTTGAGTTCTCTCCAAGAGGTTTCAGTAATTTGATGCATAATCTATGATTGGGCGCCAATATCTAAGAATATGGATTGAATGGATGGATAAAAGTCAAGCTCAGCTACAGTGGCAACGGATCCTTGCATAGAACAAAATTTAGTGCAATCAAGGTCCAATTGTATGTGGATTATCGAGGATAGAGTTCGGTGAACCTTTTGAGGAATCCTCCATCTTGAGCATGTGATTTTCAAGACTTGAAACCAATTTTCAAGCCACATTTTTTCCGTCGCAGGGCCGTTGGAGCATTCTCGAGTCTAGAAGGCTTTAAAATTATACATGGTTGTGGAAAATTTTACAGTGAATGAGGGGTCGTCGACAGGTGTGATCTTGTACATTGCCAACCAAATGAGGAGGGACAAGTAGAAAAATTTTGAACCAATAGGCTTGGAATTTTTTATAGGTCAACCAAGCTATCCCAACCAAAAATCCTGCCTAATTGAATAGTTTTCCTTCTATTGCGACGACTTTCATTGCTTCCACCATGTTGATTTGTATGTGTGATGGCCGACTAATGCTAGTTAAATAGACAAAAATAATGATAGAAAAATATTTGTATGTGGTGTACCTAATTTTACTGATCGCTAGACCTGTTGAGTTCTTTCCTCCCATCGACCCTGTGAACTCTTCGACTAGTTTTGGGTTAACCCTGACCGGTATGGTTGTTGGCCCTGGGTTTGTTTTCGTTATTTTCGATACTAGTTTTGAAGTTCTAGACAAAGTGTGAATGAAGATGCTAAGGAATGGTCGAGGAAGCGTTCAGGTCCTGAGTTTTAAGACAAGAGTGAGGAAGACCAACTATTTTTACGAAGTCCAACTGAAAGGTTGGTTAGTTGATTAGAATTTTTGTCCACTTACATTTATGGGATCGGGTAGTGGGTGCAGATTGTGAAACGACCATTAGAGACTATAAAGATGTAATGGATTGGGATTTTTGGGTTAGTCAATTTTTGGAGAACATAAGAACCTTTTTGTATCTGGTTGATAAGTTATGTATTGTTTGTCGAATATTAAGCTGAGTCGCATAGTATGAGATAGATATGAAACTATGTGCTTATATTATAATAAAGTTCTATATAAATGTTTGTAGGTTGTGTGCATAGACTTAAAGCATTCGAGTTGCGACTCTCCATAATAAACGAATGCTTTTGTGGTTTTTCCCATCTTGGGTTTCCACATTAAATCTTGGTGTCTTTTGTGCATTATGTGTGTATGTGCTGATTTTTTGTTATTTACTAATGCAGAAATGGATAACTATGATTGAATGAATGGATAAAATGATACTAAACTAATTACTTATATCGTAATAAAGATGGTTGATGTCACACATAACTCTCTAAATACTTGTCGTAGTCTTTAATCTGTCGTAGCTAGTTATGTCATTGTTTTGTATGGCGAGGTTCCCCTTCATCAGTGCAAAAACCTGGTTCCTGCAATTCCCATGGATACTTCGGGTGATAATTCATTTGCTCTGCGGGTGTTTCCAAAAGGGATAAAACCCTTTCGGGGCTGTATCTTGGGTTTTATTGGTATGATATTGTGTGAACCTGGGTTAGTTTAAGATTGTGCTAATAAATGGTTCCATTTCCAAAACCAGGATAATTGTGAAGGGGATATGTTCATGTGGTATCCATCTAAGCTTGAGATTGAGGCATGCTTAGATCAGAAGTTGAAGGAATTTTCTTAAGAAGAAAATAAAGATCCGTGACTAACTCCAACATAGTGGTTGGGAAGGTATGTCTATTCAAATATTCATGAATTTTTTTTCAGCGAGTTTCCTATTTTGTTAAACAAGTGGTTGTCAAGACTGAATTTCCAGAAGACAAATTTCCAAGGGGGTGATCCTGGGAGTTGGACACCTCAGTTGATCCAGCGACTAAAGTGTGTCAACAACAAGATATCAAGGATTGTTGACTTTTGGGTTGATAGCATTTTAGAAGGATATATCACTGAATTTGTTGTTAATAATGTCAAATCATATGGCAAAGCAAAGTGTGAGTTCTTTCAAGGCCCAAAAGGTAGGTACTTGAATTCTTAAAAATTGTGTATGAAGATGTTGCTATGTGAAAAGGGGGTTTTGAGAATGAACTCCGATAAGTAAAGTGATAGTGTGCAGACAGCATCGGTATAGATTGGAAGAAGGTCAAGGGAGAATATGCGTGATAAGAGGAAATGATCCAAGGAGAAGTAAGCAAGAATAACAAATAGTGTGTCCACCTGAGGAGTGGGAAGAGATTCTAGTTGAACAAGAGGATAAGTACTGTGACCAGGAGAGAGAGTTGCAATGTGAACATACAATAGTAGAGTTCTCAATTGGTACTATAACTTAACAAGGAGTCTTATGATAATTAATAAGACTACTGGTTTATTTCAGACGAGGTGAAAGTTCCATATCTACACTAGACCTAAGTCTATGACATACCCACAAACCCACGTGAATCTCCAGAAACTAAGGTAAGACCCAAAATGTTATCGCATTGTTTTCCAACAAATCAAAATAGTAGTAATAACAAGAATAGTGGTACATACAATAGTAGAGTTCTTAGTAGTACACCTCCAAATTCAATTTCATCATAATCCCAGAGGCATAGGCTAGATGGTGATGGTATGAATTTACATGCATTCAATGGAAATGGGTCAGAAGACCCAGAGAAACATTGGTTTCTTTGTGAATATGGATGGATTGTTCGATAGGTCTAGGATGAGGCCATTAAAAGGTCCTAGAAGATTACAACCTTCCGCTGTTGAACATTAAATTGGTACATTAAGTGTTATGTTGTTCCTACAGGGACTGGTCAAAAAACGTTAGCTAAGATCAATGTTGGACTAATGATCGAGTTCAAGAAACTGAATTCTGAGTCACAATGCATCACGGAATTAAAGGAGGTCAAATAGCTATCGACAAAATCCGTGTGGAATTTAGATCAAAGATTGAAAATCCCAATGGTCAATGTGACTTTCCAAATGTCTAGTGTACAACATAAAGAGTGGTTTATAGTTTTAAGTTTTTAATGGTTATACAAGATCTAATAACATTTAGCATCATAACATCATAACCATATCCAAAGGGATCACTGAAAGATAGATAAGCACGGCCACACAAAATAATACTGAGATTTATCTTGGGAAACCCTCATGGGGAACAAAACCCAACAAAACTTCCTCTATATAGATGTATAAGACAAAACCCCAAAACAGGTAATCCTCCTCCTTGTTGGTATGTCTCTCTCTCTCCTATGTGCAATACACAAGTGTGAGTTTGTGTTTAAATGAGGAACACAACTCCTCTATTTATACTCTTTTTTTCACTTGACATTTAACCTAACAAGTCAACCCCACTAAGCTGTCTGGGTAGACTTCACCTAGGAAATCACAAAATAGTATTATATTATATTATATTATGGTACTATTGACCCGTCTTACAATGGAATATTTACCTCATGACTATATGATGACCAATTACAATAGTAACATCTTGACGGAGGAACAAAACATCTCCCTTGGGGTACATCAGTAAAATACATTTAGAATACCCTTTGAAGCCACAATATTTCAACACTCCCCCTTAACGAGAAGGATATTCTGTTGACAACAACATCATCAACTATAGGAGTAACAAGAGAGAGCATCTTCAATAGTATCAAGGTGATACATCTATATGTCATAGGAAGTTCTAAACAATCATCAACAACTGGAACAATTACTCTTCAATGTCTTCAGTACTAGAACATCATCTTCTATAGCACCGAGTCTTTATCTTCTGCAGCACTCGATCACTTAATCCTTTGCACCAACACTTCGATCTTCTTGATCCTTCATAGAAGCACTTCGATCTTATTGATCCTTTGCATCAATAATTTTATCTTCTCGATCCTTTGTAGCAGCACTTCGATTTTCTTGATCCTTTGCAGCAGCACTTCGATCTTCTGGATTATTTTCAGCATCACTTCAATCTTCTCGATCCTTTGCAGCAGCACTCTGATCTTCTCGATCCTTTGCAGCAACACTTTGATCTTCTCGATCCTTTGCAGTAGCACTTCAATCTTATCGGTCCTCTACAGTAGCACTTCGGTCTTCTTGATCCTTTGCAACATTACTTCGATCTTCTAGATCCTTTGCAGCAACACTTCGATCTTCTCAATGCTTCGATCTTCTTTATCCTTTTCAGCAGCACTTCTCGATCCTTTGCAGCATCACTTCGATCTTCTCAATCCTCTACTGCAACACTTCGATATTCTTGATACTTTGCTGCAACGCTTCTTGCAGTACACATGATCTCTTTGTAGGATGATCAATCCCTATCACTTTAGCACATAGATCCAAGGATGATGCAATCCTCATCGACCTACTCCCCCTTAATGAGTAGGGTCCATAGTATCAACCATCTAGATTGTTCACAAATGAATGTAGGACCATATCGTCTACAACTGGATGTATATCTCGTCTGCACATGAATGTAGGACCTGTTGTCCATAAGGACTCAACATAGACTAGCCTCATCTTGTTAAGGCTACGACCACTCCAAGCGAGTGTTATACTATGACATATACATATGAATGTAGGAATGTATGATACTGCAGATCTCATATGCACCTGAATGCAAGACCTATCATTTGTAAGGACTCAATGTAGAGCATCCTCATCTTTTAAAGCTAGGACCACTCCCAAGCAAGTGTTATTCTACAACATCTACATATGAATGTAGGATCGTCAACTACTGCAGATCTCGTCTGCATGTGGATGCAGGACCTGTCATCCGTAAGGGCTCAACATAGAGCATCCTCAGCTTTTAAAGCTAGGACCGCTCCCAACCAAGTGTTATTCTATAGTATCTACATATGAATGTAGGTACACTCTCCATGTGAGAGTAACATCTGCATGACCATCCTTATCTAGTAAGGACCACTCTTAGGAGCAGAGTGTTATTGTCTGCAATAACATTTTGAAGAGAGGATACTATTGTCCACAAGTGATGTCGAAACTCATCATCATCTATAGGAGCACTTAGCCTCTTTCATACTGGAGCATCACTGCCATTACATCATCAATAGCAGTCTCATCATCACTCCCCCTTTCCAAGGAGGATCCATATCATCAACCTGCTCCCCCTTTGTCCAAGGAGGGTTCATATCTTCGACATGTTCATCCTTTCCAAGGAGATTCCATATCTTCGACCTGTACCTCCTTTCCGAAGAGAGTCCATATCTTCGACTTATTCTTCCTTTATGAGGAGAGTCCATATCTTCGACATGCTCCTAATTTCTGAAGAGAGTGCATATCTTCGACCTGCTCCCCCTTTTTATAGGAGGGTCCATATAATCATCATTCCTCCTTGTGAGGAAGGTTTGTATCATCATCATCAATGTTCCTCCCTATAAGGAAAGTCTTCAGTTCATCATCATTATTCCTTCGTACAAGAAAAGTCTTCAGTATCATCATCATTATTCCTCCGTATGAGGAAATTATACATCATCATCATTGTTCCTCCTTACAAGGAAGGATATATATCATCATCATTGTTCCTCCTTACGAGGGAGGATCTATATCATCATCATTGTTACTCTTTACGAGGAAAGTCTTTGGGAACTACACCAAGATGGTCACAGAATATTGGTAAACACATCAGCAACTAGCTCATTAATACTCACATACTAGAGTTTTATAGATCCCTTCTGTACCATATCACTTATGTAAAAATATCGAATTTCTATGTGCTTTGATTTATCATGGAAAGCAAGATTCTCTATCATCTTTATACAATTCTGGTTGTCACATGGAATTACTATGGTGTCCAACTCCAGATCAAATGGACCTAACATTAGCTTCCAAATCCATATGTGATCCAGGAGGATACTGGTGGCCACCCATATATTCCTCTTGGACCCCCACCACTGTTTCTTTCAGTTTTCCAGTTTCCTTAATTGTAGCACAATTTACTATTTTTGGTAGTTTTCAGGTCCTAAACTTCCGAAGCCGTTTTGAGGCCCTAAACGACGTTTTTTTGGCATTGAATGGTCCATGATAGACTTAATATTTCTTATATATGGATGTAGTCCTTAAATAGATCTTTCTAATGATGTATCATGCGTCTCAAACGGAGGTAGTATGCTAAAGTTACGACCCCGGGAAATTGATGTACCAAGTTACCCAAAGGGGCCCACATTAAGGCATTTCACCTCCTAGGGTTAGGTTTTTGGATGTGTAGGGTTTCCATTGTTTCTCAATAATATATAGGCCTTCGAGCCTCATTGTGACACAGATTTCAGAGGCATGTAGCCGCCACATCTCTTCTCAGAGATAAGCTACCAGCACTCTAGCTAGTTTATTTCGATTCTGTATGTAAACAAGTTTCAGTTATTGATTAATGAAATGAAGTGTTATTTCCACTGCATATTTGTTTCTATGGTTATTTGTGTATTCTTTTGCATTCCTGCATAAATCTAGATTAGTGGTATCAGAGCAATCTGCTCTTTCTCGATCCTTCTTTGCATGTCCCCAACGAGGGCGGGGTATAAAGAGTTAGGGCTTGATCTGGTTGAACCTTTGCAAGATCAGCCTCGTAAATCCCAATGGCCACCCATGGGGGACAAAAATAAAGAGGAGGGCGCAAAAGATCCTATCAAAATGTTGCTCGAGGATGCCCTTGAAAAACAAAGGAACGCGATGATGGATAACTTCGCCCAGATCCTTCAACAACTTTCCACTAGCGGCGCATCTGCATCTAGCAACCACTCTGGAGGTGCAACCCCTTCTAAGGTACAAGTAAACTTCGACATTCCCATATTTGATGGTCGAATAGATACAGAAACCATAGATAAATGGTTGAATCTATTAGAAGGATATTTCTCGGTTCATGACTTTTCTAACTGGGAAAAGATTACTTTTTATCTACTCAAAGCCACCCCCCATGTCAAGGACTGGTGGGAAACCTATTGTGAGAGAAAGTATAAGCAGGAACCCTCTCTGTTCTTAGCCGTACCCACTTGGAATTCTTTTCGAGATGCCATAAAGGGACAATATTATCCGGTGGGGAGCTATGAGGACAAGTACATCCAATGGACTACACTTCGGCAGCAAAGAGATCAAGATGTGCATGAGTTGACGAATATGTTCCATACCCTGCGCACCATGTTGGGTATCAAATATTTAGAGAATCATTTGGTTCTAAAGTACCGCAGTTGTCTGCACAGATAAATTTAGGAGGAAATGGATTTCCTCAACATCTTCTCGCTTGGTACGGCATATCGGTATGGTGCCAAAATTGAGCAAAAATTCAAATAGAAAAAGCAAGACTTTAGATCTGCGAATCAGAAGCAAGGGAAAGGTGCCCACAAACCACAGAACCAAGGACACAGCCAAGGCATGGCGACTCAAGAAAACTTGCCAAAGCTGCAAGCAAAGAGAAACATTGCAAAGCCGAAGAAGGAAGCGGGAAAGTGGTGCGAGTTCCATAAGATCCCCACTCACAACACAAGTGAGTGTCGGGCTAAGCAGTCACCGGTGTCTGAGATAAAGGCTTCTGAATCATATGCATACTCTGACACTGAATCTGAACCTAAGAATGGGAATGATAGAGGGAATAATATTATCGATGCAGAGCCCAACGCCACCATAGCCACCACGAAGATCCAAAAGGAAGAACAAGAAGATTTAGAGGAGGAGGAGTGTCTTTTCCACTCCCAAATGTGGGTAAAGGGTTTCCCACTACAGTTCATCGTCGATAATGGGAGCCAAAAGAACCTGATTTCAGTAGAGGTCATGAAGCTGTTGGGTTTTCCAACCATAGCACACCTGCAGCCGTACACCATCGGGTGGCTTCACCAAGGACGAGATCTTCGTGTCAGCTAGTAGTGTTGAGTTCCCTACAGCATCAAGCCCTTCACCGATGAGGTATTATGTGATATTGCTCCTCTTGATGTTTGTGATGTATTATCAGGTCAACCATACTTATGGAAGCGACATGTTGTGTATGAGTCTCAGCCTCGCGCTGTTATTATTACGTTGGGAAATAATTTGTACAGGATACCAGAGGTACCACCCCCTACCACTATCTCTTTGGTTACTGCAAAACAATGCAGTAAGCTCATTTCCAAAACCAGGAAGTTTGTTTTCTTGATGATCCTCCCTTAGGGAAAGAAGAAGATCGTGGCCACAACCTCTAGACAGGGCCCCTCCGCACGACAACAACAAATGGACAAGGTCATGGAGGAGTACCGGGACATATTCACATCACCCACCGGGGTGCCTCTCCACTGTCAGGTCAAGCACCCCATCGATCTGACCCCAGGTGCGTTGATGCCCAATGGACCGATCTATCGTCACTCTATTTTGGAGAATGATGAAATTAACAGGCAAATTCAGGAGTTGTTACATAAGGGTCACATCCGGCCAAGTTCATCACCCTGTGGGAGCCCGATCATTTTGGTACAGAAAAAGGATGGGAATTGGAGACTCTGTATTGACTATCGGGTGCTGAACAAGATCACTTTCCAGAATAGGTACCTGATCCCACGGATTGATGACCTCCTAGACCAGCTTAAACGGGCAAAATATTTTAGCAAGATCGACTTAAAGTCTGGGTATCACGAGGTACCGATCGAGCCAACCGATGTGTGGAAGACTTCCTTCAAAGCCAAGGAGGGCCTTTTCAAATGGTTGGTCATGCCTTTCGGGCTGACAAATGCTCTTGTAACCTTCATGAGATTGATGGAAGACATCTTGTGGCCATTCACCAACTCATTTTTAGTAGTTGGATGACATCCTGATCTTCAGCCAGACTTGGGAAGAGCACCTCCACCACATCCAACAGGTCCTCCAAACATTGCGGCAGCACAAGTTGTGTGCCAATTTGGACAAGTGCACTTTTGGCATGACCCAGGTTCAGTATCTAGGATACATTATTGATGACTGTGGGGTACATGTGGATCCAACCAAGATCCAAGTCATTCGGGATTGGCCAGCCCCAACTACTCTAACAGAGCTTCACAGCTTTTTTGGCCTTGCTAATTTCTACTGCAGGTTTGTGTTGGGATTCTCTCATATCACTTGGCCCTTAAGTCAAGTCACCAAGGGAGGAGCGAAAGCAAAATTCTTTTAGTCAGAAACTCAGCAGAAGGCATTTGCAGAATTGAAACATCGCCTCTGTTGTGCCCCAGTGCTCACATTACCAGACTTGCAACAATCATTTGAGATCGAGACAAATGCCTCTGACTATGCTATTGGGGCAATCCTTACTCAACAAGGGCATCTAGTGGCATTTCACAGTGAGACACTCTCAGACACAGTCCGCAAACATCCCACTTATGACAAAGAGATGTATTCCATTGTACAAGCTTTCCGGCAATGGAAGCATTACATTTTGGGGAAGGAAACGATCATCCACACAGACCATCAACCCCTGCAGTTCATGCAAACACAAGGGAAGTTACAGAACGATTGCCATCAAAAGTGGTCCACATATCTACAATAATTTCATTTGAACATCAAGTACAAGAAGGGAAGCACCAATAATGTTGCACACTGCCTCAGCCGCCCACCAATTGTGGTGATAATGACCGTGCTTAACTCTTGTGGGCACGAGACTTCTGATTGGCCACTTCTCTACAAGAGCGATCTAGAATTTAGCCACACATACCAAACACTCTTGGAGGGAAACCAAGTTCCAAAATTTCACCTCCAGGATGTACTACTATGTCACATGGGACACCTTTGTGTTCCTTCAAGCGAGCATGCCAAGATGATTTGGGAAGCGCACTACAGTTGGGTCGCTGGGCATTTTGGGGTCGAGAAAACAGTGGTAATACTGCAAAAGTATTTCTATTGGTCGAACCTTTGACAGGACATCGAGAAGTACATATGATCCTGCACTGCCTGCGCCATTGCCAAACCATCCATCAAGAAGTAAGGCCTCTATACTCCATTGCCTACCCCTAGTCGACCTTGGGAATCCATCTCCATGGATTACATGTCAGGCCTTCCTTCTACTAAGCACGGCAACGACTGTTTGTTTGTGGTCGTTGACAGATTCTCAAAGATGGCCATAATGGCGGCCTACAAGAAGAATATCACAGCAGAAGCCACTGCTAAACTCTTCTTTGAATGAGTGTGGGTACACTTTGGTATCCCACAGTCTATAATATTAGACCGGGATAGCAGGTTCCTTAGTACATTATGGTCTATCCTTTGGTCAATGCTAGACACCAAGCTCACAAAGTCCACAGCTTTCCATCCCCAGACTGATGGCCAGACAGAGGTCGTCAATAGGATGATCGTACACATTTTGCGCATGTACAAATCAAAGCATCCACACACATGGGATGAGAGCCTCCCCTCTATACAACATAGCTATAACTAGGCACTCCACAGCTCAACCAACCACAGCCTATTTCAGGTGCGCTTGGGATTCCAGCCACTATGTCCCATTGACGTAGCCATGTCATTTGTAGCTACTCAAGCTGATTCAGTTCATATCCAGTCTGAAGTTTCCAAGGCAAACAGCTTCATTGAGCACATTCAGCACATTCACCAACAGGTTCATGACATATTGGACAGATCCAATGCTAAGTACAAGCAGCGACATGATCAGCATCGGGTGCAACACAACTTCCAGGTGGGCGATAAAGTGTGGCTACATTTACAGAAGGAGCGCCTCGCTAGACCCCACCACAAGCTTCACCCTCTCCGATATGGGCCATACACCATCACCAAGGCTGTCGGGGACAATGCCTTCAAGCTCAGTATTCCACCATTCCTTGGTCTGCACCCAGTGTTCAATGTGGACTGCCTTCGACCCTACTTTCCACCTCTACTAGACACATCAGACGTGGCAGAACAACTCACACCAACAGAGTTAAACCTCGACTGCATGGAACAAGCCACAAATTATTGGATTATGGACACACAAATCAAGAACACCCACCAGCAGAATATCCATCTATATCGAGTTGTCAAAGTAGGCCAACTCCTTCACCAGGGAAAGTGGCTCACCGGGGACCAAGTTCAGCAGAATTTTCCTCATCTCATGGAGGAACTCCATGCAATGGGGACAATTGCTTCCTAAGGGGGGAGGAATGATCCAGGAGGATATTGGTGGCCACCCACCTATTCCTCTTGGACCCCCACCTTTGTTTCTTTCAATTTTCCAGTTTCCTTAATTGTAGCACAATTTACTATTTTTGGCAGTTTTCGGGTCCTAAACTTCCGGAGCCATTTTGAGGCCCTAAACTATATTCTTTTGGCATCAAATGGTCCTTAAATAGATATTTCTAATGATGTATCATGCACATCAAATGGAGGTAGTATGCTAAAGTTACGACCCGGGGAAATTGATGTACCAGGTTACCCAACAGGGCCCACATTAAGGTGTTTCACCTCCTAGGGTTAGGTTTTTGGATGTGTATGGTTTCCATTGTTTCTCAATATATATAGGCCTTCGAGCCTCATTGTAACACAGAGTTCAGAGGCATGTAGCTGCCACATCTCTTCTTATAGATAAGCTACCAGCACTCTAGCTAGTTTATTTCCATTCTCTATGTAAACAAGTTTCAGTTATTGATTAATGAAATGAAGTTTTATTTCTGTTGAATATTTGTTTCTATGGTTATTTGTGTATTTTTTTGCGTTCCTGCATAAATCCGGATCAATATGGCTTCTAAAATAGAGGAGAAAGCTTCTATGTACTCTACTTCAACCATGCTAGGAGCAACACTGGACTGTTTCTTACTAAACCATGAGATCATGGCGGATACCAGAGAGTAACATCCACCTGAGGTGCCCTTTATGTCTACAGTACTTTCTTCCCAATATGAATCCATACATCCATACAATTTGTAGTCATGATCTCTATCATAGTATAGTCCAAAGTCTATCATACATGTACCTTATCACATGCTTTGTAGCTATCAAATGAACACTTCTAGACTTAACTAGATACTAACTAAGGATGTTCACAGTAAAGCATATATATGTCCTGGTATTTGTCAGATACATCAACAAACCAATAATCTGTCTATATTGAGTCACATCCACTAACTTTGATGATTCATCAGAGAACATATTCAGGTTGGTATCCATGGGTGTGCCCATGGATTTACAATCCAACATATCAAATCTTCTTAAGATTACCATAGCATACCTTGTGAATCTGGATTGCTTCACTACAGGCTCAACATGCTGCAATGTGCTCAGCATCTTCATGAGATCATACCCGATCCCAAAAATCCGGAACTGCTCTTTTTGTCCTCTGCACTTCCTCTTTGCATTTACAATGAGTCCATCATGTCTGGTCATCGACATATCCCATTCTTCTACATTCAACCTTGAAGTTTGTAACCCAGTTTACTCTTCGTAAAGCCTTGGTCCATCAGGAAGTTGTCCATCCTGTCACACCATTTCGAACTCGAAGATCTTCTACAGTCACTCCCCCTGAAGCAGAGCATCGTCCTCCCTATGCATTTTGTACTCTATGTATCGAAACATTATGTACTAGAGTGACAGGTAGCATCCTCTTCTACTGA
Source organism: Pseudotsuga menziesii (assembly GCA_001517045.1). Lineage (NCBI taxonomy): Eukaryota > Viridiplantae > Streptophyta > Pinopsida > Pinales > Pinaceae > Pseudotsuga > Pseudotsuga menziesii. Next base: position 236,631 of record LPNX010614834.1, read on the forward strand.
TCTTCTATGTATCGAAAAGTTCCTCTTGCACCCATATGTGATCTTGTTGTCTTCTATAAGTTTCCATATTCAACCTTGTAGCAAAGGTTAATATATTCATCACTCTAGGTGATTTTCAATCTCCTTATGTAACTGGATGTGCTTATCGATGGGTGCATTTTGAGCTCATACAAAGTCTTTTTTGCACATGTGGTTCTTTGCTCGATATATACTTTTTCTTCATTGGAGAAGTGTGTCTAGTCAATGGAGTATGTCATGCCATAATCTACTCCCTCTTTCTGAGACAAACCAAAAACCTTGATTTGTATACATGATCTTGTAGATCCACATGGAAGACACTATAGACTTCCCTTCAGGTCTCGGAACCATATCCTAGACATCATTCCCCATGATCAACCGGTACTCTTTTATAATAGCTTGTTCCATAACTGGAAGGGTCTGCAGCAATGATGTCACACAAATGTGCCACATAACTAGAGTGTATCTAAGGCCTCTTACTTTAGTTGGAATTCATGTCATACTTTTCTTCATCTTGAATTATCTCTCGTGACCAAGGTGGTCTTCATCTCCCAAGGTAGATCTTTTGCTTTCTTATATTCTTCTAAAGCTCTTTCTTTCATCATTGTGTCTCTAACCCTGGGAGCTTCGGGTTCATCTTCATGTATGTTTTACTTGAGTGAATCTTGAATTGTCATCACTTATTCTTCGAAACAATTCTTATCGCATTTTCTTGTAGGTGATTGTACATGACCTTTCCTACAAGTCACATACACTAGTTGCATGGTTAGAAACATTTGATAAGACATATGTATAATGACAAGTTCTTATGCATAACGATATAATCATGCAACTATTTTATCAAATACAACATTCATACATACGCGGAAGCTTTCTAGATGCCTCCCATATCTACCATAACATTATTGAAATTGTGCACTAATCCCAATATATCAGCAAAGAGGTTTCATTCTAGATAAGTAGCAATGGAGTGTTGTATAGAACCATGGGCTAATTACCAATAACATGCATATTTGTAGTATGCTATCATTAATGCAACCATTCTATCATGCATAATACATTTCCTCGAACACAACTAAATAATGACAATTCAAATATTTGTCTTTTATTTGTTTGGTAGACTCCTTCTTAATCCTTATGTCCTGGATCCTTCTAGTGATTCTTGCAACCTGTATACTGGTTTTGAGTGTCACTAATTTCATTCTTTCTTTCATACAAGCTGGTCATTGTACCAAACATATCCTTGGGAGTCTGTAAGGATGATACATGTGAAATCCAATGGAAGTGGAAATAATCCTCTTGTATTTGACTAAATCCTTCTTGTGATTTGTCTTCATCTCCCTCTAGATCTGCAGCTTCTTCTTTGACATAGTTCTCCAGGTCATGCTTCTTTAGGTATGAGAAGCATTCTATACTTACATGCTTATAGGTTCTCGAATTCTTCAAGCTTGTTCTTAATATTGGTACTATTTTTCATAATGATAAAGATGACAACCTCAAATGGAAATAGGGAGGATAGAACTTACCAATGAGATTGCTTCAACTTTATGCTAGCTTGAAATATTTTCTGGAAGACTGCTTCTAATGGTCCTAGGGTTTGATAGAGAAACCTTAATTTTTCAACTTAGGTATATTTCATATATTATTGGATATAAATATTCACCTCCTCAAGATGAGCTGAGCAGCATACTTATTTTCCCAAAACTGTGAACAGAACTGCAAAATATCTAATGCCCTAGTTTTCTTCAATTTCTTCTGCATAATTTCTTGATCTTGTTTCTATTGTATCTTGGAAATTCCTCCTCCTCTGGGGATGAAACATAGTACTAAGGTACCATGTTCTGTCTACTTTCCAAACCCATAGGTTAGAGCAGAATTGGTTTCACCAATTGGGACTTATGCGAATTTTGCCAAGGTGACTTATTTCAGGACTATTCAGCATAGCGAACTTGTACGAACTTCCATGTGTCATTGTTTCACCATCGAGGTCTCAACCTTTTACCATGGAAACTAAATTTCATGCCCTATCTAAAACATATTTCTATATTTCATTTGGACCTTCCCATCCCGACATATAGCAATTCTCCCTAGGTCACATGTTTAAGGCCGAATTCTAGGAAAGGTTGGAACCCTAAGTTGGAGTAATCGTACCTCCTATATTATAGCAAATCTGAGGCTGAAAATTTTACACATTTTACATAAAGACTTCATATTCAGCCTTTAAAAGTTTCAGCTCCTGAGCCTTCACAAATATCTCATTATAACTAAAGTACCAACATGACTAGTTTTTGTCTTCTAAGGTTTTCAAGCATGAAACCCTAATCTTCAGTAATTGTAGTTGTGGTAGTGTTTCGGCTGCACAAAGACTTATTTCAGGGTATCTCTGATATCATGTTAAGTTTTTAATTGTTATACAATATCTAATAACATTTATCATCATAAACATATGCAAAAGGATCACTAAAAGATAGACAAGCATAGCCACACAAAAGAACACAGAGATTTATCTTGGGAAACCCTCATGAGGAAGAAAACCCAACAAAACTTCCTCTATATAGATGTATAAGATAAAACCACAAAATAGGTAATCCTCCTCCTTGCTGGTATGTCTCTCTCTCTCTCCAATGCGCAATACACAAGTGTGAGTCTGTGCTTAAATGAGGAACACAACTCATCTATTTATATTCTTTTTGTCACTTGACATTTAACCTAACAAGTCATCCCCACTAAACTGTTCCTGCCAAATTCACCTAGGAAATCACAAAACAGTATTATATTATATTATATTAGGGTACTATTGACCAGAATTACAATGGAGGCTTTACCTCATGACTCTATGATGACCAATTACAATAGTAACATCCCGGTGAGGAATAAAACATCTCCCTTGGGGTACATTAGTAAAATACATTTAGAATATCCTTTGAAGTTAGAATATTTCAACATGGTTTATAGTTCCACTATTTCCACACATTCAAGTATCTTTAATGTAGCATAATATGGTGTCTCAATATGAGGCACTAGAACTTGCTATGAAGTTTGAATATTCACCAATTAAAGAAATTGGTGGTGGGATGGTTCAGTTTATGTCGCAGTTGGCCAATCTATCATTACAAATTTAGGACATTAAGAAAGGAAAATAAGTTAGTGAAGAAATATGGTATACAAGGTGTAAGATAGAAAGACATCATGGGGATTAGTGTCCATATTTTCATGAATATCTTGTTGTTGGAGCACCGAAACTACTCATTTAGTCGGGAATTCCATGGTGCAAAGTCTGCCAAACTTAAGGACACTGATCGAAAGAATGCTAGTATCTAAAGAAAATAGTAAGTACCCCTGCAAGCCTTTATTGTAAGTTCCGTCAATCTATTGAGCATGATGAAAAGGATTGTTGAGCATATCAGTTTCTCCACGAACAAATAGTTGATACTTACCTAATGAAAAGTGATGAGAAAATCCAAGATGAAAGAGTGAATGCACAATTCAATTAGCTTAGGGCGGATTCCATGGATGGGGACAACAAGGATTTGGTTGAGCTAGAGGCCAATTAATTTGTTATAACTATGGTAAATTGGGACATAATGCTAGAGATTTCCAGAATCCCACGTCAACATGTTCCTATTGCAAAGCGTTGGATCACACCATTGAATAATGTATGCATCTTATTGCGAAATGGAAATAAAAAACCAATCAAAATCAGAATTAGCTCCATAAAGCAAACCATAACATTCAAAATATTACGGTTGAACCAAGAGAAAATCCACCGACTGTCGCTGTTGTGACCATAGGAGGAGCTGCGATAGGAGAAGGTAAAATTAGTCATCTGCAAGATTCAAAAATCTGGCTAATGACACAATGATGGACATCTTTTGATGTCAAGAAAGATAAAGGGGTCTTATCTTAGGCTCATAATGAGTTTATTAGGAGGGATGATAGAGCTTCAACTTTGAATGCTCCTCCAATATTTAAGGAAGGACTAGTGTATGATATGTCGCCTCACTCTGATCATTATGTCCAAGAGAAGTTGATAGGAAAGGTAAGTACTTTGAAGAATTTCTTGAAAAGTTGTCTAGATTTAGTTAAGGATAAAAATGAATTAGCAAAATTATCTAGTCTGTTAAAAATAACATGAAGAAGATCTCTGACAAGAGAATGTTGTTAATCATATTCATAAAAGAAGGAAAATTAGATGAGAGCTGCATATGAATGCTTAAATTGGATATTATGATATGGATTTCATTATATTGGATATGGGATCATATGTCAAAATTTTGACCAATAAAACATGGTAAAGTATGGGAAATCCCAAACTAGCATGGTACCCCATCCAACATTGGTTGGAAAATAAGTTCAAGGTTCTTCCAATTGGTCGACTATAGAGAGTCCATGTCAAAGTAGAGGGATCCAAACTTATGTTGATTTTGAATTAATAGAAATTGTCAATGATACTAATCGTTATCAAGCACTTATGGGTATCGACTGGGCCATTGAAAATCAAACCATCATCAACTTCAAGAAGAGGATTTTGTCTTTTGAAGATTTAGAGATGTGAGTAGTTTCACATTGGATCCATTGGAGGGACAATGGTACGTGGAACGTGTCTGAGGAGAGTACCATGAAGGTGACCTAGATAATATCTACAACATTTCTTCTTGACTAGATGATTATATTAATCCGAGAGTTGATGGTAAGCTGATTTGGAGGAGTGTCAACTCATGTTCATCTGACAAGAGAGTGCTAGAAAATTGGCAGAATCAACTATACAAAGCTTCGATGTGGAAGTGTGCTCAGATCACAAAGTATTTGCAATGGGTCGGCACCAAGGTATGTGGTTTTCCTACCTATGAAGGATTACCTAACTTGGATACATTCTTGTTGAATTTTGAATTAAGGTTCCAGAAGAACAGTGGTTGTTGGCCTTAGATGCGGCTCTAAAGGCTACACTAGCGAGGTGGTGGGATGTTCATACAGTCTATCTCAATTTGGTCATAGAGTCGACAAATTTTAGTTGAAGATGGAGTTCCTTATGTTGGGGAGAAGCATACATGGTTGACCAGTCTTGTCGATCATATCAGTTCTTGTACCATGGCATGGAAAGTTGTACCAAAGCAGGAGTGGGTGCATATGTTTATACATACATTGGATATGATACCAAGAAATTGGTACACATCGCTTGAACGACGACACAGGATTGCAAAATGGAATGAGCTTGCCAATACTTTCAAACACACCTTTAGTTATGTTGATGAAACTTTGTCGATTAATGCAACCCTTAAAGTGATCAAAGCCAAAAAAAAAAGTAACATATCTGTGTTCCTATTTCGAGCTTGTCATAGTGGACTGCGATAGTTTAGAACCTAATGGAATGTTACAATATATGGGATGAGCCTAAGGACGACGACCCATGAGACATTCATATTCCAGAATCTGAAGGAAGTCAAGCATTGGATGGACCTGGCATATCATCTAACAAATTCCTGAAGTTGTTAAAGATTAGAAAGGTAAATATCTAGTCCCCTGAGAATCCAAATTTTGTAAACATTGGTTATTATTGGGATGATGAGATTGTCGGGAACTGACTTGTTGCATGAGTTTCAATAGATGTTCATGACGAACTCTTTGAGATGAAGGGAATTGTTGGAAACTTGGGTGAGATGAATATTCCATTAAAACCGAATGCTAAGCCATTAAAGTAGAGACCGTATAGACTGAACCCGAGGCATACAGAAAATGTTAAAGCAGAGCTCGACAGAATGATGAATTTAGGAATTGTTAAACTTGTTGAATAATCAAAGTGGATCAATCCTATGGTCATTTAGGACAAGAAAACTAGGGAATTTTGTATTTGTGTCGACCTATGGAAATTAAATGATACCTGACTACATGATCCCTTTCCCACGCCTTTTACATATGAGGTCCTGGAGAGAATTGGAGGACAAGAAGTATACTCTTTCACTGATGGGTTTTCTAGATAGCATTAAGTCATAATAACAAAAGAAGACTGATATAAAACTACCTTTGCGACAGAGTGGGGATGCTTCCAATACATGGTAATTCCTTTCGGCCTTAAGAATTCCCATGTTATATTTACTAGGATAGTTGGTGTTGCATTTAAAGAATTTATTCATAAATTCCTAGAAGTATACTTTGATGAATGGACAGTATACGAGTTGGTCAAGAATCCATTGAAAGTCTTCAATTGATGTTAGAACGTTGCAGACAATTTTGAACTTCTTTAAACATGAAAAAATGCATATTTTGTGCACCTTTTTGCAAGTTGTTTGCAAAGAAGGGATATTGATAGATCCAACGAAAATTTCTCTTATCGTCAACTTGCCTCCACCTACATCGGTTAAACAATTAAGAACCATATTTATTCATATGGGCTATAATCATAAGTTTATCCAAGGATACGCTGAAATCACCGCCCCAATGGAGAAGTTGTTGAAGAAAGATGTACAATTCCAGTGGAATGAGGAATGTCAGAAGAGCCTTAACATGCTAAAAGAAAGATCATTTCAACTTCCATCCTGGTTTTTCCATATTGGCAAAAAGAATTTCATGTTCATTTAAATGCATCATCGATTACTCTTGGTGTGGTGTTGGTATAAACAGGTGAGGGATCTATTGACCATCCAATTGCATTTTCTAGTAGGAATTTGTTGACTGCTGAAAAGAAATCCACCATGACTGAGAGAGAAGGTCTTGCCATTATTTATGCGCAACAGAAGTTCTAACATTATTTACTAGGTGGACATTTTAAGATGTTTACAGATCATTCTGCAGCTAAATACATGGTCAATAAGCGAGTGTTGGGGGGGGGGGAGATCTGTTGATGGCTCCATCTCTTCCAAGAGTTTGACTTCGAGATCATTGCTAAGCTTGGGAGCTTGAATGTTGGACTTGATCACCTATCACAGTTGGAAACAAGGGAAGAGTCGTCCAACCTAGATGATAACCTACTGGATGCACATCTCTTTGCAGTAAAGATGGTTGATGATTACTATGAAGACATTATACCTTTTTTGACTAAATGAGAGGCACCATATGGATACAATACAGTACAAAAGAAACATTTAGTTTTCAATTCTGCATATTTCCAATTGATAGCTAGATAATTATACAAAATGGGACCAGACGATATTTTAAGTCATTGTGTATTAGAGCATGAACAACCAATGATTTTGGCAGAAACTCATGATAGGGTGGAAGGAGGCCACTACATGGAGAAAGGAATTGCAAAGAAGATACTATAGGTCAGTTTGTGGTATCCTACATTGAATTGTGATGCACATGAGTATTGCAAGAGCTGTGACATTTATCAGAGGAAGGGAAATCCATCAAGATGAGATGAAATTCCTTTGGTACCACAAGTAACACTACAGGGATTTGATAAGTGGGTTGTAGACTTATTGGGACCCATCAATCCACCAGGTAAGAGAATAGGTTCCAAATGCATAATCATTGTGACTGATTATTTAACTATATGGGATGAAGCTGCCCCAATGAAGGACAATGCTACTGTAGCCATTGTAAGGTTTTTGTTTGGGAATTTGGTTACCAGGTTTAGATGTCCCCGAGTTTTGCTAAGTGACCAAGGTATGCAGTTTGTCGAGAAAACTATTGAAGCACTTACATAGGAATTTCATATACACCATAGAAAAAGTACACCTTATCATCTGTAGGCGAATGGCATTATCGAGGCCTTTAACAAAATTCTAGAGTATGCACTAACTAAAGTTTAGAATGTGAACCGTAACGACTCAAACTTGAAAATCCCTGCAGTTTTGTGGGATTATTGAGGCACCTATAAGAATATGGCAGTGTCGACCCCATTTAGGTTAGTTTGTGGACCAGAGGATGTTATGCCCATGGATTATATTGTTCCTAGTTTGAGGATAGATGCTTTCACCGTTATGTCTAATACTAGTACTATTGAGGAAAGGTTGTCTCATTTAATCCAGCTGGAGGAGGATCGCTTTCTTCCAAGATTTCACCAACAAGTTGAGAAAGAGAAACAAAAAACTTGACATGATCAACATACAAAGAAGAAGTAGTTCAAGCTAAGGCATTTAGTTCTCCTCTATGGAAACAAGTTTTTGAAGCATCTTGGTAAGTTCCAAACACACTGGTTGGGTCCATATATTGTCAATTTCATTACTGAGGGGGGTGCAATTCAATTGCATAAGTTAAATGGGGAGCCCCTGGAAGGACTAGTGAATGGAAGTTGGCCAAAACCTTATAAGGATAGTTGTATTTCCCTCACCTGAATTTTATATAGGAAAAAATAAATTGAAACCTGCCTTTTTCTATTGTGTTGAAGTTTTCTTGTGTATAGCTCTATGTAGGTTGAACTATTTTGTGTCGCAGTAGTGTATATAGTTAGTCCTAGTACTTGCCTTGATGTCAAATTCTGTAATCTATTGGGGTTTCTATTGCATCTCAATTCAATTTTCGTGTGTGCTACCCCATTAAGTATGCAATTAATGCACAGTAAATAACTACTTTTATGATGAAAGTAGTGGTGGTGTTAGTCGAAGCTTGTCATAAATAACCAAAAAGACACAAGCATGTGAATGGATTGGCCACCACCCTTGTAATCATTGCAAATATATAGTCATATTAAGTAAGAACATGATCGAACATGCTATCCACATGCACTAATCAATTCATAAAGGCAATTGTTCTCCATCCAAACTCATTGTGTTCAGTTGTTGAAGAGTATAGAGAAAGCTATAATTGTAACAGTCATTGAAGCTGAGTTTTGAGATTATTGATCTATAGCCATGGAAATCAATGTATCTAGCATTAGCACTGCGGAGGGATCTACTATTCAGGCCCTGTATTCCATTCCAATTGTGAAGAGCACCCAAATGTTGTTACAGTCCCACTACCGATGAATCCACCAAGGAAGAGAATAATAGGGAGTTGATTTGTATATCTAGAAGGCCGAACAAAATCTACCCATGATGCTGAAGATTTCGGATCAAGGCCTATGACATTATTTCCAGGGTACATTCCTCCATGGAAGGATGGTGCCCCTCATGTGCAAATCAAGAATAATTCCAAGTACCCATTGGTAGAGCCTGTTATTCCAAAAGGGGTTTATATCTCGGGAACTATCATACCTAATTTGAAGAAACTATTATTCTTTGACCACGATTTGAATAAGTATCTGAAATTCAAGTTAGAACGATATATGGAATCAGTGCAGATTGCAAAAGGAGGACCAATTGAGTTGGTCCCCATGGAGTGGGCTCACGAAATGAATAGCTACATCATTTTATCTTTAATGCATCTGCCCCATTTTGGTCGGACCACAGAAGTTAATATCTGTGTTAAGGAATTATCAGTGTGCTTCCATGGTGGGTGTCTCTAGTTATATGGTTAGATACCAAAGTATATTTCGATGTCAATTTTATTGCCAGTATCATGGGACTACCCAAGGTCGAGGTTGACCCGACATAGTTCTTTGTGGGAAAGGAGCAAGACAAGCACTTGGCTATGAGAATGAAAGAAAAATATAGTCTGATAAGAGACAAGAGATGATTCGATGTCTCTTTTATCAATGACCAAGCTGATGGATTTGTGGCAACAAAAATGTCAATCAAACTATTGCAAAAGATGCAGTTAAATCAATGTACTACAATAGTCATAGTTGCAGCATAGTACTGTGTCGCAGGCCTTCAGATGAATTGGGTGACGTTCCTATTGAATGAGATGTTAGTTGATGCTACTGATGCTCAAGAAAAATGTAACCCATTCACTTATTAATGGTTCTTAATTCTAATCTACTTTGTGGCTTGGGAAGAGACACCAAACTACCAAGGCATGAATCTCAATGTCCCTTGTCAAGGGGCCCGTTATCAAAACTTTTGGTTTGATGACAATTGATGGAGGAAATTGGACAATAATGTTGAGTTCTACATGCATGCCAACAAATTTACGACATCACATTCAGAGGATATCAAGGGTGGAAGCTTCTACTATGCAGCATTATTGAAAAATAATAAAGATTATCGTGGTATCCCGCCATATTTATATTCATCTACAATGGTACCCGCAGAACCAATGGTTAACAACTAAGTTTAGACAATTAGAGGAAAACATCGACACCATTGTTTGAGAGTGGCGAGAAGAATGGAAGGAGCTTGTCGTAGATTATCAACTTTCTGTTGAATTAGTGCCATAATAGGAAGGTACCTGTGGTGCACATAAAATTGGGTAGCATGATGAAGATAACCCACCAAGCTCACACCATGATAGTGACCAAGAGTCCGGTGCTAGAGGAGTTGCAAAAGAAAACAAGGAAGAAACAAAAAGATATCAAAGACATGACCCCAATTGGCTTAACTGATGATGATTACAACCTCCTGGCTGATAGGATGGCAAAGGTTGCAGAGGAAACTAAACAGACAGCATATGAACAAAATACGGAGATGTTTAGGAGAGTCACTAACCTTCTTCGTGTCCTGTACAAAGCTATGAAGGAAGTTTGTGTCACTGTAACAAAGCAAGGGTCAATGCAGTTAGATGTTGGGTTGTCTGATGATAGATCCGCTGAGGTAAGTACATTAAAGAAGGACCATAAGGTACAAATAACACCCCAATCCCTCGACTTAGGTAATGACCAAATTAATGTTGCAATACATGGTATGAGGTATGTTGGCTTCGACATGTTTATTTTGTCGATGTTCATAGTGCATAATATTAAACATAAGGCAATAGAATAAATCAAGGCAAGAGAGCATTTGGTCTATGCTTAGTTATAACAGTTCATAAAGCATGCAAATACTCTGAAAGCCGAGTCAGTGGAACATAGGCAACAGAAGGAACAACTACAACATGACATGCAGCAACTGAAAGATGTTATTGAAGCCGCATGTCGAGGATTCCTGAAAGATGAGATCATCCTAGGGATGATACCTGAGGTAAAGATACTAAAGTTAGGGGAAGTTACCACTATATTTCGACATAATATTGAGGAGCTGGAGGCTAAGATAGTTCCCAACGCACCTCCTCAAGTGTTTGAATAGCGACAAACACAAGTTTAGGAGGTCGTTCAATACATTAAGCAAGTCGAGGCTTACTATGCCAAGGTTTATAAGGAGGTATCTCGGTATCGGGGATCCTTATAGGAGGATATAGAGCTACAAGATATTACCACTATACTTGTTGCAACTAAACAAGGTCTGGATAACCTACAGAGTTCATTAAAAACTATGCCACCAATTGAAAGGATGAGTAAATTTGACAAGCATAAAACATTACAAAAATAGGTTAATAAACTAAGTATTCGGTATCAAAGAAGAATCGGTCGGTTCACAGAGATGCAAACATAGGTTGAATAGGTCTCTTCGATTGTTGGCCCAGTACATGATGAGGTTAAGCATGCATTAGAGGTGTATCAAGGGTGAAGCTTTGAGCATATTAGTTTGGACATTTTTGAGGAAGTTGCCAAGCTACAGGAAGATGCACATCAATGGCTTGAAGAACTAAAGAAAGTCTACCAAGACTTTCAGTCGAAATTGAACATGCCATCACTTTCAGTCTAAAGTGGCTCGAGACGAGCCACATGTGAGTGTTGGGGGACTGCTGGCCCTGGGTTTATTTTGGTTTTTTTGGGTACCATTTTTGAAGTTCCAGTCAAAGTGTGAATGGATTTGTGAAAGAATGATCGAGGAAGCGGTCATCTTTGGAGTTTTAGGCGAAGACTGAGGAAGACCAATTGTTTTAACGAAATCCAACCGAAATGTTGGTTAGTTGGTTAGATTTTTTCCACCTACATTTATGGGATCAGGTAGTGGGAACGGAATGTAAAATTACCATTATATCCTAAAAATATGTAATGGGTTCGTATTTTTGGGGTTAGCTAGTTTTTAGAGAAGATAAGAAACTTTTTATATATGGTCGATGAGTTGCCTAGTATGAAATCAATCAATAGGTTGTGTGCATAGATCTATTGTAATGGAGTTCTAAAGAAATGTTTGTAGCTTGTGTGCATATACTTAAAGCATTCAAGCTGCGACTCTTTATAATAAACAAGCGCCTTTGTGGTTTTTCTCATCTTGGGTTTCCATGTTAAATCTTGGTTTCTTTTGTGCATGATGTGTGTTTGTGATGAGCTTTTTTTGTTTACATTATGGATAAATATGAATGAATGAATGGATAAAATTATATTGCGATGACTACATATATCGTTATAAAGATATTTAATGTCACATATAGTTCTTTGAATACCCGTCGCAGACTTTAATCTGTCATACTTAATTATGTCATTGTTCTATATGGTGAGGTTCCCATTCATCACTATGAAAACTTAGTTCATGTAGTTCCCATAGGTACTTAGGGTGAGACTTCATCTGCTCTGCAGGTGTTGCTGCAAGGGATAAAATCCTTTTGGGCCGTTGGATTTTGTTGCTATAATGTTGTGTGAACCTGCATTATATTAAGATTGTGCCAAAAATGGTAGTCCCTTTGCTCGGCAGCCTTGTCACAACTACAATTACTTGGGAATTTATGTATAACATATAGCCCAGCCACAATTTTCCATTGCAGTATCTTCTCATAATGAATTGGGCGATCAAGTCTTTCCGGCCATCAAAGTTGTCAAGAAGGGGGATAGTGACGGATTTTTCCAGTGTAAAAAAATTATGCAGACTCATACCACTTATTGTTCTGAATACCCCATTCTCTCAATTCTTTCCAAAACCTCCTCCATTGATGTTCTTTTGTGCGTGCTCTATGAATTCTCAAGAGTTGGGCTCTCAATGGTGACATTGAGATTTCTTCTAGATCAAGCAGATTTTTCTCAACTACCTTCATCAATCCGGTTGTAGTAGAGCCTCTCTTTGGAGCCATGGTGTGTAGGGATTTAAGTGTGTTAGATGGATTAGAACATTTTGATAGAGTTGGATCCAAGTGCACTTGTTCGATTTCCTGACAAAAGTGTTCTCAATCTTGCTCGAGTTATGTATTTATAGGTGAACTAGTTAATAGTCAGCCTTGGTGTGTAGGTGAATGCACTAAAAGTGGATTTAACAGTTTCCAACTGCCTCACACGTGTGAAGTGTCTCCTTATCATTTTTTTTAATAGTCTCTGTAGGTTTTTCAGTGTGGTTGATCATATGATTGTGATATAGGCGAATTTTGCTTCATCGGTCGGCTTGGTTGATGGTGTGTCGATTGGTCGGTTGTAGGCCGACTAGCCGATACTTCTCATAAGTGAGGCTTGGGTGAAATATAATGGGAGATACTCATACTTTGTTCTAAATTTTTCTTTGTTTTCCAATTTGTAGACATTGCATTATTAACTCCTACCATCAACCATTCCTAAGAGTCCCTTATTATAGTGGTAGAAATTGTTATTTAAACGTTTTTTTTTCAAAATTTACTAAATAAATAAGACTCATGGGAAAATTTGGAGATGTGACATTTGAGAAAATAATGATAATACTATCGGTCATCATCGCACTGGTTCTATAATATATATCTTTTTACTCGGGCGCCATTGGCAAGTTTGGAGAAAACTCATCCATGTAGAGTCCTTATTCGAACCGACCCATTACTATTCGGCTCTTCAATAATGTACGGGACCAGCCAAGCAATGTGCAACTTTTTAGGTTTCCCATTTATCCAATTGTCGTATAATACTGCAAGTTCATCGACTACAAAATCCTTCCTTTGTATATGTCGATCGTGTCAGGATTTTTGTTGTTGCTTTTAGACTTCTTGGTGGTGAATTTTCAATTTTCGATGCTCTTCAAGTTTGATAAGTTTAAAATTTGTATCCTCTTTTTCTCTATCACTATCCAAGTGAAGCACATATATTATAACTGGTGCATGTTGTTTGAAATACAAGGGCATGACTGCTTGTTTTCCATAGACTAGCTTGAAAGGTGTTTGTAATGTCGACCATTTAAACATCATCCAATAGGCCCATAGAATGATAGGGATTTCATCATCCCAGTCATCTTTCTCAATTTTTGTCAGTCACTTAGTCATATTTTTGTTGAATGCTTCAATCTCTCTATTTGATTTCAAGTGATAGGTCCTTCTCTTTTGATGCTCAATCATAAGTTCATTTAGTAGCATTGTTATAGTTTTGTTGGAAAAGTGCATGCCTTGGTCGCTAATTAAAGTGATGGGGTATCCAAATCTTATGAGGATGTTTTCATGAATGAACTTAGATGCTATCTCACTTTAGCATGTTTGCATTGGTTCAGCTTTGGCACATTTAGTGACATATCAAGCTGTTGTGATGATGTACCATGCTCATGTCTAATGATCTAGAACTGGGAGTGGACCGACAAAGTCAATAGCCCAAATTTCAAAGGTGAGAGTTGGGTTGACAGATAGTAAGGGAATTTCATTCTTGGAAAATGGTCGGCCATCCTTTGACATTTTTTTCATTTACCTACATGTGTTTAATAACCTTTGAGAAGCATCAGCCAACATTTCCAAAACAAATCTTGTAGTCATATCAACCTGGAAGTGTCCTCTACAGGTTCGATATGTGCTTCTTCAATGATATCTTGTCTCTCATGCTCTAATACATATCTTCAAAGTATATCATCTGGTCCCAACTTGTATAAGAATCCATTTATTAAAGTATAGGGAGCAACTTGCATTGTTAAGACCTTCTTTTTATTTTTCGACATTCCTTCTGGTGCTTGACCTTCTTGTAGAAACTATGCAATGTCCTCCAGTTCTGTCGGTGCTACTTCCACTCAGAATAAATGAGCATTGGGTAGGTCGTCACCAATCCTATTAGGTTATTCTCCTATTTCAATTCTAGATAAATGGTCAGGATTGGCATTTTCCTTCCCTAATTGAACAATTATTTCCAATTCAAACTCTTGGAATCAAAGGAGCCATCGACATATCCGACCATGGTGGAGAGGTTTGTTCACTACATACTTCAGAGCTAGATGGTCAGTGTAGAAAATGAATGGATAGCCAATAAATAGTACCTATACTTTTGCAGTGCAAAGGTCATTCTGAGGGCCTCTCACTATGTGGTCAAATAGTTTTATTCAGCTTTGTTAATTCTTCGGATAGCATATGCATTGGGGTAATCCATTTCATCATCTCCGGGATGAGTAAGGATTACACCGACAACTACTCCAAAAGCGTCAATATGGATGTGAAATTTTAATGACCAATTCGGGAAACAAAGAATGGGAGCTTTGACTAGTTTCCTCTTCAAGAGTTCAAATGATGCTTCGCATTCTTGTGACCATTGGAATTCTTAATTTTATTTTAATAATTCTTGCAAGGGGTATGTGGTATCAAAATAAAGTCTAATGAATTTTCAATAATATCTTGTGTGTCCAAGAAGTATTCATACCTTCTTTGGATTGAATGGAGGCTGTAAGTTGAGAATAACTTTGATCTTTACAAAATCGACTTTTATTCCTTATTTGTAGAAAACATGACCCAGGAGGATCCCAATTGGTGTTGCAACTATACACTTTTTAATGTTCAATGAGATTTGTATCTGTCGGCACCATTCTATCACGAGTCAAAGGCACTAGATATGGTCACAGAGTAACAAATATATTTCCCAGTCGTCGAAATAAACAACCATCATTTTATATATATATACTTGGAATGCTTTGACAATGATTCTTGAAAAAACTATTGATGCATTCTTTTTCCCAAAAGGAATTACTTTATAGGCAGACGATCTGAATTCACATAAAAAATTGGTCTTGTGTTGATCTTCCTTGACAACAAGGACTTGATTGTATCTAGAAAATCCATATGTGAAGGAATAGCATTCATGTTTGGTGACTTAGTTGATAATATCGTCAACAACAGGCATAGGAAAGGGGTCAGTCATAGTAACTTTATTCCATCCTTGGAAGTCGACATAGATGTGTAGTTTCGTCAAATCGAGTTTCTTTGGTTGCACAACCATAGGGATATCACACTCTGACTAATCTATAGGATAAATTATTCTAGCGTCCAGCATGTTTTCTATTTCTTACTTAACTATATATTTAAATTTGTGTGCTAATTTGTACGGGAATTTTATCACTGGTTTAGCGTTTGGTTTGATGTCGATATAAATTTCTCCCATTTATTTCTCTAATCCCTTCAAATATTTATAGTATCTTGATGAAAACATCTTGATATTCTTCCAGCAAGCTAGTTATATCAGTTGTTTGGTGTTCAACCCAATATCCCTAATCTTTTCCATTTTGGGTTGGTTGTCGTTTGAGGTATCAACTTCCTTAATTTTTATCTACGCATCCATCCACTTGAGTGCCCTTACTTCGTTGATTGGTCGATATCCTTATTTAAAATATGTGAAGGAGGGAGGAAAATATTTTTGGCTCAATTTTCTCCTTCGTGGCCACTTTCATTATTGATTTTACAAGTTTTCTTGCCAACGGATGGTCTGATTTCCAGCGAATATTTTTCCGAGAGTTTTGTCATTTTCCAATTCTGGTCATAATATTATTAAAACTCGACTCAATTCAATGGTCCTTGGTTGGTTTGTCGATATTCTTCGCCTCTATGAACTTCTTGATTTATTCAATTGCTTCCTTGACACACTAATTTGTTGAAGAGAGAAAATTCTCTTATAAAATTTTCTTTTAATTCTTTCCAAGTGAAAGTTCCACCCCTTGCTTCCCCCATCTAATACCATTTCCTAGGGAGGTATTCTAATGTATTAGGGAAAAAATGTGGACATAATTGCTCATACTTATAGCCCAGTCTCCTCCATTCTTTTTGGCATTTGTCGTCGTGGATGTATGGGTCCATGCCTTGCACAAAATTTGGGATTTGTGTTTCTACTATTAGCTTCTTCCCGCCAAATAATTTGATAAAGTCAAGGAAGTCATCCACATGTGCATTTGTGACTGATGTATGTCCCACCATCTAGCCACTTGCCCAGTGAAGCATTCTACTAGACTTTACAGTCTTCCTTGTTCTCCGACATTTCTATATACTTGTTCGATGTGTGTTATAGAAGAATCACATTCTCTATAGCGCGGTGGTGGTAAAACAAATGATTCCACTTTTTTTGGCGCTAGATTCGTATACCTTCTTTTCTTTTTATAAAATATTTTTGGTGTTAAGGAAATTGTAAAACATTGTTTCTCTTTCCAAAGGGGAATGGCTTGGATCAACTAACAATCTTTTGCGTGCATTTTATAATTCTCTAACTACAAATCGTATAAGTCAGTGTCAAAATTATGACCGACTAATATAAGGGATCCCACATGAATTTATCTATATTTGTTTGGTTCTATTAAATATTCATTATTGTTGATTATTTGATATAGTCTTCTTATATCTTTCTCTCGGTCATCTGGTTCCTCCCATGGGTTTTCCCTTGATAGATAGATAGGAACAATTACTTTCTTTACACCACCTTGGAGATTTATTCGGTCCTTTTCAAGTGAGATAGACACTTTCATTTTTCTTCCCCATGGTCAACCGACTAAACATGGAAAATATGTCACTCCATCTTGTGGATCAATAATTTCGAATTCAACTTGTGCTTGTATGCCCATAATTCTCATATTCACATACTTACATACACCAATTGGTTCAATGAGACTTTGGTTAGGGAGTTTAAGATAGATACTTGATTATGATAGTCAAGGTCAATCAATTCATTCCCACGTTTCTCTTGTCATGATGTTTGCTTGTGATCCAAATTCGAGAACAACTTGTGCGATATGATACCTGTCAATGTCTAGATCGACTAGGGCATCAATATATGAGTTCTCCTTTTGTCTCAGGCTGCATAGATTTATGGGGATTTTTTTGTTTCTTGTGTCCTTATATATGGTATACATAAGATTTAGAAGTCATGCAACTATTTCCTCCTTTGTAAGTAATTGCAATAACTCATTTAGTGTTGTGTTTCTACATTCTTCAGTGTCCTATTCTTGTGCTAATTCTTCGAAAAAAATGAAGCATTATTAAATGTATCTTTTTGTTGATTAATCTGAGGGTAATTGCAATCCTTACTTAGAAACTTTGTTACTTTTGTATTATCATACCCAATTTTTGTTCCTTGCCTTGTAACAGTTTGCAAATTCTTATGTTTAATTATGACATTCTTAGGAGCAATAGATAAAATATTAAAATTATTTTTATTAAGAAGTTTTTTAAGCATGATGGTACAGTCTTCTAGGGAATTCTCTTTGACACCACATTTACTACAGAATTTTAGATCCGTCTTGTCTTTCCAAGGACATTCGAGATTCAAATGTTCTTCACCATAGTAAAAAAAATCATATTGGTATGCCTCGACCGTAGTTATAATTGTTGCATCCTCGACCATGATATGTGCCATGACCTTTATACCCTTTGTTGTTGTGTTGCTCGTTGTGTCTATTATCTTTATGTTTTCTGTGATTATTTTTATCCCTTGTCTGTGTCTGTTAGATTGTATGTTGGTTGTGTTTGGTCTTCAAATTTTTGATACAGTTGACGGTGCTATGTTGGGTATTCTCACAAATTCCACACCACTTTAGTTTAACTGCGTCGATGTTATATGGACATTCATATATCATATGTAGCTCAAATATTTCACAGATATCACATAAGTATGATGTCTAAGCATGTCTAAAATTGCCAGGCCATAGAGAAACAAGAGGATGATACCATATTTTATGGGATGGTGTCTTGCTGTTCGACACAGAAGAAAGTGCTCTTAAATCTGAATACACACCCACAGCAACAAAAGACATGGATCTGATAATTAAAGACAATGCAACAATTTCAAAAATTAAGAGGTTGCAATCGAATGTCAAAAGACAGATAAATGCCAATATTGAAGATAAAACACCTGAAGTCACTAATGTCAACCAGGAAACGAAGCCAATCAGTGAGCCTGTCAAACTTGTGGAAGAACAGGCAGGTGTTAATGAAGGAAATACTGAAGAAATTGAGAAGCTTAAAAAAGATATACCCACTCAAAACCAACCGGGAGAAGAAGATAAAGAACCAAGTTAGGAAGAAAAAGCTAAAACCCTGCCTTTTCTTTTGACTCTAGAAATGCCGGATCATAATGTGCATAATTGTTTGGTAGATTTTGGGTCATTGGTAAATGTTATGCCACTTGAAGTTTGCAAAAATATTAATGGGCAGCCAGAGCCCACAGCCTGGGAAGTAGTGCAATTAGATAGAACAAGTGTCAAGGTAGTGGGAGAAATGAAGAATGTTCTCATACGCTTATCTGCAAATAACAAGATATGTCAATTTGTTGACATTATGTTGGCTGACATACCGGATGGATATGGGATTATTCTTAACCGAGATTGGTCTGCCAGGTTAAAGGGTTATTTTGCTTCAGACTGGTCTCATTTATGGTTTCCTCTTAAGGGTACCCCAAATCAGATTAAAATTTTGAGAGAACCTTACATGAAGCATACTGTCACTAAGATGGGAGGAGGTAATGAATCTGCTAATTCTGTCCTGGGAAATTATCTAACCGAGCTTAAACTAAGATATCATACCTTAAGAAAGGCCAGTTCTATGATTGACACTCAACCTGAGCTCCTTCAACTTTCTCGGGCTGAAAAGGATGACTGCAGACGAGTAGACATGGTTTCGATTTCAAAAATAGGACAACTAGACCATGGTTAGGTATCGCATGTCTACAATCCAGCCCACCCCTTGACTCACCAGGTTAAAGGATTTTCAGGAGTGGGCACTTTTTCATTTCTTTTGTTTTAATGATTCTGTACATAAATAATTTGATGATGTTTTTCTTTTGGTTTATTGCTTTGATGTTGTTTTTTCTTTTAGTTTAATGCTTTGTTGCTAGTTCTTTTTTTTGAATAAAGAGGCAAACTTTTGGTTGCAATGGAAACATCAGAGTTCTTAATTAACTGAAATCCTAAGCAAAAGACTGTGCTGTTAAAACATAGAATGTCTTCTAGTAGCAGTGTTCCTAATTGGCCATGCATTCATTGAAGCCCTACTTAAACCCTGTAAATAACTCAGAATTAAGAGGCCTGGAATACTATTTCAAGGCTCCATCCATTTCACATCTAAAATGTCCAAGGGAGTGACAGCAAAGGACCCACGGAAAGGAAGCAAGGTAAACAGTATATCATATATAAATGATCCCATGCCATGATTTCAGAAAAGCTAAAAGCTATCAAGAGTCAAAACTCCTTAAAGAAACAATACATATCAAAGCAAAGTATCAAAAGCATGAACTTCAAATTACCAAAAGTTCCTCTCCATCCGTGAGATGAAAAGTAAATTCTTCTCTCACACAAAAGGACACTATGGATAGAGGAGCCCGAATAAAATTCAGAAAGAAAGGCAAATGGAGGACTCAAAAGAACTAAAGTTCAAATGGCACAAAAAGTGCAGTTGGCATGGGAATGAGGAACAAAAGGATAGTGTTGTTTACTATATGTTACAATCCTGTGGTGTCCAAGCTAGAAACTATCTAAGGACGGGTAAAATAAATCTCACTTATTAGGCCTTAAAAGAGTTATTTAGACTTGCAAATATTTCTAATGTTACCATTTCCCTAAGAATGAACTGCTTCTCAATGTTTTAAATGCATGGGTTGGCTAGCTTAGGAATACAAGCATCTAGAAGATTTCAATTTTGAGCTAGACAGTCTTTTACTGGGAAGGAGTTAAGTCAGAAATCTAGGGTTCACCAGGTAGTCGCCAATTGTTGCAGCTGCAACATTTTCCCAAAATTCAAAAAATTTCGGGACCCTCCTTTTGCTTATATTAGCTTGATTTGCTTCTTTGATTTGATCTAATGATTCTCCAGAAAGACCTTTCTAATGCTTGAAACGATCCACTGTTTGTTTAAAGCTTTATCATTGCCTTTGAATGTGTTTTCAAGTGTTTGAATCGAAAGTTTATTTGCTTGCGCTCCCGCCATTGCAGAGAAATAATAAGCTTCAGCCTCGATATTTGTCTCCGACACATTTGTCTAAATCGACTAACTTTTGGTTTTCACATCAGAACATTTTATTACTACTTTCTCCACAGTTGCAGACGACAAACTACGAAGCCCCCCGATTATTGTATTGACCTTTCAAGCTCCGCTTTGTTGTTTCGTCGATCCTTGGGTTTTGGGTTTCCGCCATTGCGGCCGCAGAAGGAACTACCTTTCCGATCTTTTAGTTGTTCTCTCTTCCGATTCAGACCTTGCACGGCGGGGCATGATGTCCTTTATATTCCCATCGTTGCAGCTCCTGATTCCGCTATCGCTCCGATGTTTAATCTCGTAAGCTCCGACGCGTTATTATTCTCTCCCGGTCATCCCTGCGGATAGCTTAGTGGTTTTGCCACCCGACATTGCGGAAGGAATTATTCTTGTGACCTCCGATCTTTAGAGTTCCGC